>PVLA01003786.1:0-199481 GCA_004027455.1 Hydrochoerus hydrochaeris | reverse complement strand
AGGTATTTCAAGCCCTGAAAGAAAACAACCTTCAACCCAGACTGATGTACCCAGCAAAACTTTCATTCAAATTTAATGGAGAAACAAGATACTGCCATGACAAAGAACAACTGAAGAAATTCATGTCCACCAAACCAACCCTAGAAAGAGTACTGAAAGACATACTAGACAGAGATAAAAATGACCACAATCCCCAAAACAACAACAGAAAGAAATGTCCAGGTAGGATAAGCAATTAAATAAGAGGAAAAGCAGAAAGAAACAACTAGCACATAACATGGCAAAGTCAAGCCAGTACATGGAAATCCATATGGAGAATTCTCAGAAGACTAGAATTGGAAGCCCCATTCAATCCAGCTATTCCCCTCCTGGGTATTTTCCCCAAAGAACTGAAAAGTTCATATCACAGTGATATATGTGCACCCATGTTCATAGCTGCACAACTTGTGATAGCTAAATCCTGGAAACAACCAAGATGCCCATCAACTGCAGAGTGGATAAAAAAGATGTGGCATTTTTATACAATGGAATATTACTCAGCTATAAAAAAGGATGACCTTGAGGCCTTCATAAGCAAATGAGACAACTTGAGACTATCCTCATTAGTGAAATAAATAAGAATCATATTTATAAATATCATATTGTGTCTCTAGTGTAAACAGTAAATAAGAACTACAAGAGTAATAAAACCAAAATGTTTAATTGCTATTGTAAAAAAGAGAGGAAAAGAAAGTGCTCTAAGGGATATAACTGCATGTATGTTTGAGTGTGTAAAATAGATGACCATATTGCTGAATCTTTGTTGGATCTTTGAGCAAAACTGTTTGTAATCTGACTGCTTGAATATTTATTAGGTACCCTTTAATTTTGTAACTCGAACAACTACATCCAGGATGAAAATACATAATTTATAAATTACTGATTTCTTAGTGGGGCTTTTTCTCATTCTCCTTTTTCTTTCTTTCTTTTAGAATTCTGTATTGTTGCTACTCTTTTTTCTGTTGTTTTTTCTTCTCTTTAAATAAAATTTTTAAAATGTATAATTGCTATTGTAAAAAAAGAGGAATTAGGAAGTGCTATAAAAGATATAGCTGCATGTATGTTTAGATGTGTGGGATTGATGACCATATTTCTGGGTTCTTGTTGGATTGTTGAACAGATCTGTTTGCACTCTCACTGCTTTAGTATCCACTTTGTGTGCTTTATTTCTGTAACTTGAATAACTATTTCTAAAAGAACAATACGTAATGTATCAACTAGTGATTTCTTACTGTTTACCTTCTTTTCTTAAAATTCTGTGATATTTCTACCTTTTTCCTGTTTTTTTCTCTTTAAATAAAAAATGTATAATTGCTATTGTAAAAAAGAGAAAAAAGGAAGTGCTATAAAAGATATAACTGCATGTATGTTTATGTGTGCAGGATTGTTACCCATATTTCTTAGTTCTTGTTGGATTGTTGAACAGATCTGTTTGCAGTCTCACTGCTTGAGTGTCCATTTTGTGTGCTTTAATTTTGTAACTTGAACAACTATTTCTAAAAGAGCAATATGTAATTTATCAACTAGTGATTTCTTACTGTTTATGTTTTTTTAAAATTCTGTAATATTTCCTTTTTCTGTTTTATCCCTTTAAATAAAAAATTTAAAAAAAAAGAACAATCATTGTGAAGAAAATGAGATATACTATTGTACGTATTACTGTTATCCTGATAATCTGCTGTGAGGTTCTGTACCAATTTCACTACACTGTCTCAATTGGCTTTGTTCTGTCTTGCTCTGCTGTATTTTACTACCTTCAAAATAATAATAATAATAATAATAATAATAATAAAGAGAGGAAAACAAAGTAACAAAATACCTCCAAAAACTCCCAACTCCCCCAAAGCTGATCCATGGGGAATGGATGAGGAGAAACTCAAAAACAAAGCAACAGAATTATTATAAGTGGATTAAAAAGTAAATAACAACAATGAAACACATCAGTAAGGTACTGAGCAAGCTGAAATATGATATAACTAAACAGATAATGGACTTAAAAAGCAAAAAGAGGAAAAGAAAGTGCTCTAAAGGATATAACTGCATATATATTTAAGTGTGTAGGATTGATAAACATGTTGCTGGGCTTTTGTTGGATCATTAAACAGAACTGTTGCAGCCTCACTGTTTGAATGTCCACTTTGTATGCTTTAATTTTGTAACTTGAACAATTAAATCTAAGAAGACAGTATGTAATTTATCAACTAGTGATTTCTTACTGTTTATTATTTTTTGAAATGCTATACTGTTTCTACCCTTTTTCTGTTTTTGTTTTCTTTTTTCAGCTGATTATGGACTAAAATTTAAAAAAAAACTCAGTGCCCTTCATATTTGCAAAACCTCTATTTTCATCATTTTTTCCTTTATTCTTTTTTCCATCCTTTTTCCTTCCTTTCCATCATCCCTCCCTTCATTTCTAGCTCACCCATCTAAGAAGGGTCTCCGTAGTTCCTATTTATAGATTCTCCATGGCATTTAAATGATCGAAGTTTACAAAAAAATAAATATGCTTAAAATGACTAAATACAAAAATTTAAAAATCAGTTCCATAAGAAAAATACAAGTCATTTGGAAAATAATAAAATAGAACTATAAAGAATATTTATAATAAATATCAATTTAATTTAAATTTAAATTTTATTTTATTAGAATATGTTTGCAGTCCATGAAGGATACATCCACCTAAGGGCATCGGTGCAAGTCCTTAACATACCTTGATTTTTACAGTTCCCTTTCCATTCCCCACTCACCTCCCTCTCTCCATCTCTAGATCCCTTTCTCCCATTTTCAGTATGATGATGACGATTTTAGCTCATGCTTATGACATATAATGATTATATTCATTGATTGTGGGTGTTTGGTGCTCGCACTTGATGCATCTTACCCTTGGGCTCTTGGATCCTTTTTCATTTATAAAGAGAGCTCTCTCTCCAATTCATTTTATCAAACTTTTGTTTTGCTCTAAATTTGTACTTTGCTTTACCCATATGCCTTGACTTTCTGTTGCGTCTTTTGTTTGAAGGGTCTAATTTATTTGAGGTTTTTTGTTTTGTTTTGTTTGTTTGTTTGTTGCAAATTTTTGCTATTAGTCGTTTGGCTAGGGAACAGCTGGCAAAATTTTTTCTCGTTCTGTAGATCATCAATTCACCTTGTTGATTGTTTCCTGTGCTATGCAGAAGCTTTTTGAGTGCTATGATTCCATTTGTTGAATCTTCTTGTTATTTCTTGTACAATTTGAGTTCTGTTCAGAAAGTACTTACCTATACCTATGTCTCTAAGACTGTTTCTTAATATATCTTCCAGCAGATCAATTGTTTCTATTTCAATATTTATATCATTGATCCATTTTGATTTTATTTAGGACTTGGTGGGAGATATGGGCCAATCTTAAATCTTCTGTATATGGATAGCCAGTTTTCCCAGAACCATTTACTAAAGAGGCTATTTCTCCTCTGAATGACGGTTTTGGCTCCTTTGCCAATGATCAGAACTGAATGTGTCAAGGTTGTTTCCGCACCCTCTATTCTGTTCTATTGACCTACATGTCTACTGTGTGCTGTAGTGTGCCATTTTTATATCTGTTGCCTTGCAGTATAATTTGAAGTCAGGTATTATGGTGCCTCTTACTTTTGCTCTTGTTGCCTAGAATTGCTTTTTTCTTTTTTTTTCCCCCAACCCCTTGCACCAGGAATCAAATTCAGGACTTTATGCTTGCTAGGCAGCTGCTGTGCTACTGAGCTGTACCCCCTGCTCTGGGATTGCTTTTTCTTATCTCAGTCTCATCTGATTCCATATTGTAATAGTTGATACACTAAAAAGTTTAGAAGTTGAAGTGACTCAGCAGGGGGCCAGGGTTCTCACTTTGTAAACATCCTGAGCCTGTGTGAGAAGAGGGTACCTGCAGAGTGGTGTAAGTGCTACATCCACCCTAGCGGGTGGTAGCCTGCTTACAGCATAAGGGAGGAAAAGAAGCTTGCTCTTTCCCCACTTTTGCTCTTGCTGCTTTTGCTGTCTTCTGCTGCTTTGAATTGCTACGCATCAGCCACACCACCCTGCCTTGGAGACAGCTGATTATGGACTAAAACCTTCACAAATTGTGAGCTAAATAAACCTTTTTGTCCTTTTAACTTTGGGTATTAGATATCTTATCTCAGCAATGAGTGAAAAGAAGCTAAGACACATATGAATTTTAAAATTGTTTTCTGTAGTTCTGTGAGGAATGCTGTAGATTTTTTGATTGGAATTTCATTAAATCTATATATTGGTTTTAGAAGTATAGCCATTTTGACAGCATTGGTTCTGCATATCCAAAAAGGGACATATTTTCAGTTTCCAATGTTCTCTTCAATTTCCTTTTTCAAGAGGAGTGTAGTTTTCTTTGCAGAGGTCTTTCACTTCTTTGGTTAGGTTAGTTCCTACATATTCAATTTTTCTTGATGCTATTATGTGTGATATTGTTTTCCTAATTTTTTCTCAGTGAGTACATTAATAGTGTATAGGAGTGCTACTGGTTTTTGTAGGTTGATTGTATATCCTGCTGCATTGCTGAAATTGGTTGTTAACTCTAAGAGTCATTTGGTGGAATTTTGGGGGTCTTCTCAGAACAGCATCATGTCATCTGCCAATAATGGTCATTTGACTTCTTTCTATCCTTAAAGGTCTTGTAGAATTCAGCAGGAAATCCATCTAGACCTGGGCTTTCTTTAGTTGGTAAGTTTGTTTTACTGCTTCATTTTCATTGTTCATTATTGGATGGTTCACAAATTTTATGTCTTCTTGGATTATTTTAGATAATTCTATGTCTCTAATAATCTATCCATTTTTTCAATATTTTGCAACTTTTTGGAATACAATGTTTCATAGTAGTGAATATGTTCTGGGGGGCTGGGGATTTAGCTCAGTGGCATAAGCACCTGCCTGTCAAACACTAGGTCATGAGTTCAGTTCCCGGTACCAAAAAAAAAAATGTTCTGGATTTTGGCAATTTAGACTGCAATTTCACCCTTTTCATTTATTTTTTTGTACAAGGGATCAAACTCATGACCTTGCACTTGCAATGCAGGTGCTTATGTGGCTGAGCTAAATACCTGGCCCACCCTTTTCTCTTCTAATTAGACAGATGAGATTCTTTTCTCTTTTTCTTAGGCAAGTTTGAGTAAGGGTTTGCTTATTTTGTTTATTCTTTCACAGAACCAGTTTTTGATTTATTGTTTTTTTTGTATTTTTTAATGTCAATCTCATTAATTTCTGCTTTTTTATGATTTGCCTCCTTAAATTTGGCTTGCATTTGTATTGTTTTTTGAGTATCTTGTGGTTGATGATTAGATTCTTTACATCACCTTGCTCTGTTCCCACGAATAGGGTCCCACAAAAGGTATTTGAGAAACTCACTTTGGAATACAGGCTTCCAAAATAATTTGGATCCTATACCTTTTTATTTGCTGACAAGATTAAAGGGGTAAAAAGGCACAGCACACTTGCTAGCATAGAGTGTAACCCAGTATGTTCAGTGCAGGCATGAGAGGAAATATTTTTAAAAATGCAAATGATGAAAACATCCTTCTAGGTAGAAATATCTGAGTGTCTTGGTTGTAAAAAAAAAAAAAAGACAAGCATTTTGGGGGATACTGTACTTGTATAAGAAACTATTTTGTCCTTCACCAAGAGATGATTATGATATGGTGGAGTGGGCTGGAGTGAAAAACTGGTTCAATTCTATGGAGGAGAAATTTTGGAGAGAGGAGCTAAGAAAGGGCCAGCACTAACTGAAGGTTCTTTGCAGGTGGGGTCTGACACAAGTAAAAATTTTGACACTGAGAGCACAAGTGTGGCAGAAGAAATTCAACCTGTCTTTAGGTCATTTTAGAACCTACTTCTCTGCGATTGTTGTAATACCGTTGCATTTCCGACTCTCCAGGGTCTCCTACAAAAATACACTGGTGATGTTGGTACCTTACCATTTCCTAAATTGATGGTTGATAGTCTCGTCTGAGATAAAATATCTAAATTATGCAACAGATTAAGTATAATAAAGCAGAATGATAGTGATTTTTCTTCTATGAATAATTCACAAAGTCTACTTATTTTGTTATAGGCACATCACCATTTAAAAACCAATTAGAGACTGTTAGGATCGTTTTGTGTGTATTCATCTTTCTGGACAAGGAACATTAGTGATTATCCTACAGGTTCATGAAGTTAACAAAAAGTGTCTCTGAATGTATTCAATTGCTTGATAAACAGCCTAATTTCCTTTTTAAATAAAAATATTGAAATGACTTGCATTTAGCTGGAATAGTTTGTTACATTCTTGATAACTGAGCAAAAGGTCACATATTCTTGATGAAACAATGAAACAAAAATGCACTCAATACAAAGGAAGTTACTTAGTACTAAGAAAATGTTTTGTTCTGCTTTTTATGATCCAGTTTTCTTAGAATTGGATTATGGAATGGCTTGCAACCAATGAAGGAAATAATCTAATTGTGCTGATAGATGAACCCAATTTAGGCAGTTGAAGATAGATTTCTTAGAACATATGCACAGCCACCCAGTGCTGGTAGCTTGTTATGATTTTGATTGAAGATATCCCCCCAAAGTCTCGTGTGTTCAGAGCTAGGGCTTTTGGAAAGGATTGAATTATGAAGTCTGTAACACCATTGGTGGATTCATACTTTGATGGCATTTTGGGAGGTGATGAAGACAGAAGGTGGGATCTGGTTGAAGGGAGTGGGGCACAGAACTAAAAAGTGGGAGGCTGAGAGGACCTATATCTTGTCCCAGTCCCTTTCTCTCTGCTTCCTGGCTGCATTGAGGTGAGAAGATTTCCTCTGTCATGCTTTTCTGTCTTGATGTTTCTGCCTTACTGCAGTCTCAATCAAACCACCATACTTTACAGATCTAAAGACAACAGTCTTTACCTTCATATGGAACCAGAGGTGACCCAGAATAGCAAAAGGAATTTTGGGCAATAAGGGCAAAACAGTCATAGCAGTGCTGAGTTCAAGGGGCACTGAAAAGCCATAGTGATGAAAATGGCACAGTACTAGAACAAAAACAGATACATGGATCAGTGAAGCAAAACTGAGGTTACAGAAACCTCACCAGACATATGCACCTATTTTATCTTTGACGAAGAGGCCAAAATCATATGGAAGGAAAAATAGCCTATTCAAGTGGTGGTGTTGGGAAAACTGATTGTTTGCAGAAGGATGAAATTAGATCTTTACCACTCACTCTATACTACTAAGTTAAATGTTAAATTGTATCAGAAATCTAGACATTAAAAAAACAGAAGCATTAAAACTTCTAGAAGAGAAAATACATAAAATATTCAAAGGCATTTGTTTAGGAAAGGATTTTTAAAATAAAACCTTGATCATACAAGCAGCAAGAATCAATAAATGAAATTATATCAAACTAGAAATCTTCTTTACATCAAAAGAATCAATCAAAAGTGAAGATACAACTTACAGAATGGGAAAAAGATTTTTTTTAATTTTTTTATTTAAAGAGAAAAAACAGAAAAAAAGTAGAAATATTACAGAATTTCAAAAAAAAAGATAAATAGTAAGAGATCACTGGTTGATAAATTGCATATTGTACTTTTAGAAATAGTTGTTCAAGTTACAAAATTAGAGCATACAAAGTAGGCATTCAAGCAGTGAGACTGCAAACAGATTTGTTCAACAATCCAACAAAAACTTAGAAGCATGGTTATCAATCCTATACACTTAAATATTCATGCAGTTATATCTTTTATAGCACTTCCTATTTCCTCTTTTTTACAATGGCAATTATCCATTTTTAAAAATTTTTATTTAAAGAGAAAAAAGCAAAAGAAAAAGGGTAGCAACAATACAGAATTCTAAAAGAAGAAAACAGAAATCACTAGTTGATAAATTACATATTGTCATTTTGGATGTGGTTGTTCAAGTTACAAAAATAATGGATACATAGTAGACATTCAAACAGTGAGACTACAAACAGTTCTGCTCAAAGATCCAATAAAGATTCAGCAATATGCTCATCTATTTTAGACACCCAAGCATACATGCGGGTATATCACTTAGAGCTCTTTCTGTTCCTCTTTTTTACAACAACAATTACACATTTTGGGTTTTATTACTCTAATAGTTCTTATCACTGTTTACACTAGAGACACAATGTGATATTTATAAATATGATTTTTATTTATTTCACTAATGAGGATAGTCTCAAGTTGTTACCTATGAAGGCCTCAAAGTCATCCTTTTCTATAGCTGTGTAATATTACCTATGGAGGCCTCAAGATCATCCTTTTTTATAGCTGAGTAATATTCCATTGTGTAAAAATACATCTTTTTCAGCCACTCTGCAGTTGATGGGCATCTTGGTTGTTTCCAAAATTTAGGTATTACAAATTATGCTGCTATGAACATGGGGGCACATATATCACTGTGATATGAACTTTTCAGTTCTTCTGGGAAAATACCCAGGAGAGGAATAGCTGGATTGAATGGGGCTTCCAATCCTTGTCTTCTGAGAATTCTCCATATGGATTTCCATAGTGTTTCCACCATTCTACATTGCCACCAACACTGGAGCAGTGTTCCTTTTTCCCCACAGCCTTGCCAACATTTGTTATCACTTGATTTCTTGATGGCAGCTATTCTTTCCTGAGTGAGGTGAAATCTCAATGTTGTTTTAATTTGCATTTCTGGAATGACCAGTGATGGTGAACATTTCTTCATGTATTTATTTGCCATTTGTGTATCTTCCTCTGAGAACTGTGTATTCATCTCAGATGCCTATTTTTGGAGAGGGTCTTTGAATTTGGGGGGCTTGATTTTTTTCAATTATTTATATGTTCTGGATATAAGTCCTTTGTCTGAGGGGTTGCTGGCTAAAATTCTTTCCCACTCTGTGGGTTTTCTTTTCACTCTGTTGGTGATTTACTTTGAAGTGCAGAAACTTTTCAATAATATGAGATCCCAGTTGTTGATTCTTTGAAGTGTTTCCCATGCAGTTTGCCTACCCGCTACCTATCCCTATGTCTATACCTACCCCTATGTCTGACTACCACTATGTCTCCAAGACTTTTACCTAACTTGTTTTCCAGTAGATTTAGTGTTTCTGTTTTAATATTTAGGTCTTTGATCCATTTAGACTTTAGTTTTGTGCATGGTGATAGGCATGGATCTAGTTTCAGTCTTTGGCATGTGGAGAGCCAATTTTTCCAACACCATTCATTAAAGAGGCTATCCTTCTTCCAGTGGACATATTTAGCCCCTTTGTCAAATATAAGGTGGCTGAGTGTCTTTGTAGTTGTGCTTGCATCTTCTAATCTGTTCCATTGATCCTCAGGTGTATTTCTTTCCCAGTACCATGCTGATTTTATCACTGTGGCTTTGTAGTATAGATTCAAGTCAGCAATTGAGATGCCTCCCACAGTGCCTTTGTTGCCCAGAATTGCCTTTGCTATTCTAGGTTTCTTCTGTTTCCAAATGAATTTTAGGAGTGTTTTCTCTCGATCTGTGATGAGGTATGTCAAAGGTATTTTGATTGGGATTGCATTAAATCTGTATAACAGTTTTGGGAGTATGGCCATTTTCACAATGTTGGTTCTTCCTAGCTAAGAGCAAGGAATACCCTTCCATTTGCTAATATCCTCTTCAATCTCCTTTTTCAGTGTAGTATAATTTTCAGCATATAGATCTTTTAAATTTTCAGTTAGGTTGATTCCTAAGCATTTCATTTTTTTAGATGTTATTGTAAAGTATGATATTTCCATAATTTATCTCTCAGTGAGTTTTTTGTTTGTTTACAGGAATGCTATTGATTTTTGAGCATTGACTTTGTATCCAGCTACAATGCTGAACTTTTTATTACCTCTAGTAGTCTTTTAATGGAGTTTTCTGGGTCTTCTATATAGAGTATCATGTCATCTGCAAATAGTGATAATTTAACTTCTTCCTTTTCTATCTTTATTCCTTTTATTTCTCTCTCTTGTCTGATTGCCCTGGATAGTGTTTCCAGAACTATGTTGAAAAGGAGTGGTAACAGTGGACATCTTTGTCTTGTTCCTGATTTTAAAGTGAAAGTTTTCAGTTTCTGTCCATTTAGTACAGTGTTGGCTGTTGGTTTGTCATAGATGGCCTTTAGAAGGTTAAGGTAGACCCCATGTATTCTGAGTTTCTGAAGGGTTTTTATCATGAACATGTGTTGGACTTTATCAAAGTTTTTTGTTAATCTATGAGATGACCATGTGGTTTTTGTTTTTGGCTCTGTTTATGTGGTGTATTATGTTTACTGATTTGCATATATTAAACCATCCTTGCATTCCTGGAATGAACCCCACCTGGTCATGATGTATAATCTTTTTGATGATTTGCTGAATTCTATTTGCCAGTATTTTATTGAGAATCTTTGCATCAATGTTCATTAGTGAGATTGGCCTATAGTTCTCCTTTTTTTGTTGGATCTTTCTCTGGTTTTGGTATCAGAGTAATACTTGCCTCCAGGAATGATTTAGGGAGGATTGCTTTCTTCTCAATTTCATTGAAGAGTCTAAGGAGTACTGGCATCAAATCTTCTCTAAATTTCTTGTAGAATTCAGCTGTGAATCCATCAGGATCTGGGCTTTTTTTTTGTTGGTAAGTTTTTAATTACATTTTCAATTTCCATAGCTGATATTGGGTTGTTCAAAATTGCTATATCTTCTTGATTGAGCTTTGGTAGTTCATATGTTTCTAGAAATCTGTCCATTTCCTCTGTATTTTACACTCTGTGTGAGTGGAGATTTTCAAAGTAGGTATTCATGATCTTTTGAATTTCCATGGGATCTGTAGTAATTTCCCCCTTTTCAGTTCTTATTTCATGAATTTGGATTTTTTCCTTCTTTCTCTTGATAAGGTTAGCTAGGGGTTTGTCAATTTTGTTTATTCTCTCAAAAAAACAGCTTTTTATTCATTAATTCTTTCTATTTTTTTTTTTTAGTTTCAATTGCATTGATTTCTGCTGTAATCTTTACAATTTCCTGTCTTCTATGAGGTTTGGGTTTAGCTTACTCTTCTTTTCTAGAAGCTTGAGATGGAGCATTAGGTTGTTTATTTGTGCTTTTTCTGTTTTCTTGATATGACTATTTGTTGCTATATATTTCCCTCCTAAGACTGCTTTCACTGCATCCCATAGATTACAGTATGTTGTTTCTGTTTTCATTGAATTGTAGGTATTGCTTTATTTCTTCTTTAATTTCATCTGTAGCCCACTGCTTATTCAAAAGGTGGTAATTTAATTTCCATGTATTTATACAGGTTTTGCAATTTCTTTTGCCATTAATTTCCAGTTTTAGTGCACTATGGTCAGATATTATGCATGGGATGATTTGAATACCTTTGCATTTACTTAAGAATGTTTTATAGGATAATATATGGTCTATTTTGGATACTGTCCCATGTGCTGCTGAGAAGAATGTGTATTCTGATGTTGTTGGGTGGAACTCTCTGTAAACATCTACTAAGTCCAATTGCTCAGAGGTATGATTTCTTTCTGTTATTTCTTTGCTGACTTTTTGTCTAGTTGATCTCTCTTTGTGACAGTGGGCTGTTAAGATCCCCTGTTATAATTGTGTTCTTGTGTATTTGGTTTTTCATGTCTATTAGTATCTGTCTTACATAGTTGAGTGCTCCTGTATTTGGTGCATATATATTTATAATTGTTAGTTCTTCCTCTTGAATTTTTTCCACTAACAAGTATATAGTGACCTTCTTTATCTCTTTTAATCATTTTAGGATTGAAGTTCACATTGTCTGCAATTAGAATAGTTACTCCTGCTATTTTCTGGGTTCGTGTTGCATGGAATACTGTTTTTCATCCTTTGACTTTGAATCTATGAGTTTCCTTTTGGGTCAGATGTGTTTCTTGTATACAGAATATTGTGGGATCATGTTTCTTGATCCATTCTGTCAGACTATTTCTTTTTATAAGTGAATTGAGGCCATTTACATTTATGGATATCACTGACATGCAATGGCTTGACTTTGCCATGTTATGTTCTAGTTGTTTGCTTTCTGCTTTTCCCATTATTTAATTGCTTCTCCTACCTGGTTGTTTCTTTCTGCTGTTGTTTTGAGGATTGTGGTCATTTTTATCTCTGTCTAGTATGTCTTTCAGTACTCTTTCTAGGGTTGGTTTGGTGGAAGTGAATTTCTTCAGTTCTTTGTCATGGAAGTATCTTGTTTCTCCATTAAATTTGAATGAAAGTTTTGCTGGGTACAACAGTTTGGGTTGAAAGTTGTTTTCGTTCAGGGCTTCAAATACCTTACTCCAAGCTCTTCTTGACTTGAGGGTTTGCACTGAAAAGTCTGCTGTGATTCTAATGGCCTTTTCTTGGTAGGTGAGTTGTATCTTTTCTCTAATAGTTTTAGTATTCTGTTTTTATGCTGCATGTCTGAGATCTTATTATGTGTCTGGGTGTGGACTTATGTTAATTGTGACTGGTATTCTATATGCCTCACTTATCTGCATATAAGATTCTTTCCCCATGTTTGGGAAATTTTCTTCTATTACTTCTGTGAATATTTTGGCTACGTTATTTGCTTTGACTCCTACCTCTTCACTGAGGCCTGTTAATCTTATATTGTTGCTCTTGGCATTATCTTGAAGCTGTTGAATTGTCACTTCATGCTGCTTAGTTATTTTTAAAAGTTCTATCCTTTCATGATCACTAATTGTGATCCTGTCCTCAAGGTCTGAAATCCTATCCTGAGCTTCATTTAAGCAGTTTTGCAAGCTTTGAATAGAATTTTTTGTTTCTTGGATGTCTCTTTTGAGTTTGTTTCATGAATTCTGCTTGTTTTCTATTTTGTTCGTTCACAGTTTCAATCAGTTTCCCATGCTCCTGTACTTTTTTCTCAATTTCTTCTTTAGCTCACTCAGCAACTCCTTTACTAAGGTTGTTATTTCTGTCTTTACGTGGGAGAGTACTCATGGAGTTGTTTTTTTATTTCACTCCCTATCTTTTCAGAGGTTCCCAGTCTGTTACTTTTGGGGTCTTCTATTCCAATATCTCCTGCACTTGCTTCTGGTGGACTAGATGTTTGAGACTGCATTTTGCTTTTTCATTTTGTCATTTTCACTCTGCCTGGTTGTTTTCTGTGTGTAGGAGGTGGTCACCCACACTCTTTTCAGACTCACCAAGGTCTTACAGTTAATAGGAGGGGGCTTTACTAATGGCCCTATTTACCCACTGTACACCTCTATTTTAGGGGCATACTCACCACACTGGCACAGTTAATCCACTGTAGTCCAAGGTTTGCCACCTGGGAGCTAAATTCCAAGTTTTTTCCATGTGCTGGGATTCCACCAGAGTGCACGGTCAGGGCCTGAGTCTGGAATCTGGGTCCTTCTGGCTGCTTGGCAGTCGCTGGGCATGGCACAGTTGAGCCCCCATCCCTGTGTGTGGACCTGGGTGGTCTTGGACACAGCATGTGGTCTTACTGCCTGGGAGTAGGCTCAAAGTCCCTTTCCATGCACTAGGATTCCACCAGAGCACGTGGTAAGGGTCCAAAGCTGGAATCTGGGTCCCACTGTCTGCTTGGCGGTCACTGGCTGTGGGAAAAAGATTTTGCCAGCTACTTACTCTTCAATGGATAAAAATCCTGGAAGCACCTTGTATACACATCAACAGGTGATTGAATAAAGAAAATATGGAATCTATATCTAGTGGAATACTGTTCAACTATAAAGAATGACAACTTTGAAACAATGGTAGGAAAATGGATATACCTGGAAAATACAATCTTGAGTGAAATAAACCAGACACATAAGTTTAAATGCTGTATGGTATCTCCCATTTGAGTCAACCAAAATGCAAACAGAGACAATGATAAAGGTTTACAGAAAGGGAAAAGGAAGGTGGATCTCCTGTAATAGGGAAGTGGTCCAAGGGAACAAAAGTGAAGAGTGAGGAGGAGGGGAAGGAAAAAAAGAATGAAGATATGCCACGTACAGTAGTATAATAACTTCAATTAATGTAAATACTATTTATCATAACATGAATTAAAAACAAATAATATCAACAAGTATGAAAAAGGGGATCAGAAAACTGAGTGGGGGAGGGAAGTGAAGCATAATATTAAAAAATAAGCTGTAATATTGCAATATATACATGTAACCACTCCCAAGATGATTGTGAACTCCATGAATTGCAAACATGCAGTAATAAAAAAAATTTAAAAGAGAGGAGTAAATAGGGAAAAAGGAGCAATTCAATAGGAAGAAATAATACCAAACAACTGCATGATCAACTTTATTAAACAGCGCTGCATGCAAAATGATCAGATACATATCAGCATAATTGTAGTGGGAGTACTCAGTACCCCACTGTCACAAACAGATAGATGAACTATACAAAAAATCAAGAAATAATTAGAGTTGAAATACACCTTTGAACAATGGGCTTAATAGACATCTACTGTGTGTTCCACCCAACAAAAATAGAATACACATTTTTCTCAGCAACACATAGAACTTTCTCCAAAACAGATCACATGCTAGCCAGTGAAGTATGCTTAATACAAAATAATGGAATTTCTACCATGCATATTATGAATTCATACTTCAGTGAAAATAGAAATAAATGGCAAAAAAATTATGCAAATACATGGAAATGATGCAATACACTCTTACATGGTCAGTAGATAGGTTACAGAAGAACTCAAGGAAGAAATAAGACATTTCTTTGTTGCAGGTGTACTGGGAATCAAACTCATGACCTCATGCTTTCCAGGCAGGCCCTGAACCATGGAGCTACACCCCCAGTCCAAGCCATTTTTTGTAGTTAAATGATAATGCCAGTATTATATACCAGAATTTATGGGACACAGTGAAAGCAGTCCTAAGGAGGAAGATTATAGATGTGAATGTCCACATCAGAAAAACATAAAAAGCTCAAATAAATAATCTGATACATCTTAAGGTCCTAAAAAAAGGACAATCCAAACTCAAAGCTAATACAAGAGTTTCTTACATAAAAGAAACTATGATATCTAAGTATGTGTGTCTGATTTGTTTCCCTTAACATTATGGTCTCAAGATGTATCCATTTTCTTACAAATTACCCAAGTTCATCCTTCTTTATGGTATAATAATGCATTGTATATAAATACCACATTTTTTATTCTTTCAAGTATTGGTAAATATATATTTACATATTATGAAGATCAGAGTTGAAATCAATGAAATTGAGACTAAAAAAGCAATACAAAAAAACACAATGAATTGAGAATCTGGTTCTTTGAAAATGTAAACAAAATAGACAAACTCTTAGCCAATATTATAAAAAAAGAAAAGAAAAAACCCAAATCAATACAATTAAAAATGAAAAAAGTGAAATCACAACCTACACCACTATAATCCAGATTACAAGCAACTATTTTGAAAACTTTTACACCAGTAATTTGGAGAATTTAGAAGAAATAGATTCATAGATAACATAAATTACCAAAACTGATCCAAGAATACATTAGGCCCTGAATAATCCAACAACAGGTGATGAAATAGAAGCAGTAATGAAAAATCTTACCAACAAAAACACTCTGCTATAGATGGATTCACTGATGAACTCTACAAGAACTTCAGTGATTATCTAACATCAATATTCCTCAAACTCTTTAATAAAATTGAAAGGAAAGAGTATACCAAAGGTAAGTCCCGGGAGATAGCATTACCTTGATTCCAAAACCAGAAAAGGACTCAACCAAAAAGGAGAACTATAGGCCAACTTTTAAATAAATATAGCTGTCAAAATTCTTAACAATATATTGGCAAACTGAATGAAAGAACTCATAAAAAAAATCATACATCTTGATCAAGCAGGCTTCTTCTCAGGGATGCAAGAGTGGTTCAACAAATCAATGACTGCAATACATTACATAAAGATAAGCAAGTACAAAGCTCATATGATCACCTCAATAGATGCAGAAAAAGCTTTTGACAAAATCCAACTCCATTCATGATAAAAACCATGGATAAAATACATATAGAAGAATGTTATCCCAATCTTATAAAAGCCTTTTATGACAGATCTACTGCCAAGATCATATTATACGGGGAAACACTGAAAGCTTTCCCTCTAAAATCAGGAATAAGACAAGGATGTCCACTAGTACCACTCCTGTTCAATACAATTCTCAAAACATTAGCCAGAGCAATCAGGCAAATGAAAGAAGTTAAAGAGATATGTATAGGAAAGGAAAAGGTCAAATTATCTTCTACATAAAAAACTCAGAAATTCTATCCAAAGCTCCTAGAATTAATAATCAAATTCAGTATGTAGGAAAAATAATCAACACACAAAGTCAATAATATTTCTGTATACCAATAGTCAAATCACTGAGAAAGAAATTAGAAGAGCAATATTTCTGAACAATAGCATCAAGAAAATTTAAATACTTAGGAATTAACATGACCAAGGAAGTGAAAGACCTCTATAGTATTCTTAAAAAGACATCATAAAGGATATCAGAACAGGGAAAGATACTCTCTGTTCCTGATGGGCAGAACAAATATAGTCAAAATGGTCATACTTCCAAAATTGATATATAGATTTAATATAACCCCAAGCAAAATACCTACAATATTCCTCCCAAAACTAGAGAAAAGAATGAAAAAACTCATAAGAAACTGAAAGAGACCCAGAATATTAAAAGCAATCCTGGGCAATAAAATCAAGGCAGAAGAGTTTCACAATCCCAAACTTCAAGTTACATTGAAAAGCTGTAGTGATAAAAACAACATGGCATTGTTCAAAAGCAGATACAGGGGCCGGGGGTTTATCTCAGTGGCATAAGCGCCTGCCTGGCAAGCACAAGGTCATGAGTTCAATCCCCAGCACCAAAAAAAAAAAAGCAGATACACATTTGATGGTCTTCTTTTTCACAAAGGAGTAGAAAATATGCACTGGAGGAGAGATGGCCTCTTTCATAAGTGGTGCTGGGAAAATTGACTATCCACACACAGAATACAAAGGCTAGATCCGTGTATCTGCTCATGTACTAAAGTCAAAATAGACTAAAGATCAGAGTGTTAAAACAGAAACAATCTGTTGAACATTAAAATAGGGAAAAAATCTTGAAGACAAAACCAAGGGCAAAGACTTTCTGAACAGAGCTTTAATGGTACCAATAATCAATAAGTGAGATACCTTTTTTATTTTAAAGAGAATAAAATCAAACAAAATAAAACAGAACAAATCCAATCAAAACAAGACAATGAAAACAGAACAGGACTTCAAAACAGGATAATAGAAAATCAACAATTGCTACCTTAATGTATCTTGTTACCTTCAAAACAGCTGCCTATGCCATCAGACATAGTAAAATCAAACAAAACAAAACAGAATATAACCAAAGAAAACAATACAGGACTTCAAAACAAGACAGCAAAAAATTAGCAATGGTTGCTATAATGCCTCTTGCTATCTTCAGAATAGCTGTCCAAAATAGCCATCTGACATAGGCATGTAAAATTAACCAACTAATACAAGAACTAAGTTGCTTCTTTACTTCAGTTGTTATCTTTTCAGAAATTTCAGGTGTGTGGCTTCTAATTTCTACCACCTCTGTGTCTCCTGAACTTGTTCTGTGTGGGCTGGGGTCTGAGATGTATTGTGAGCCTTCATCTTGACATTTTCCTGTGTTCCTCTGAATCAACCCATTGCTGCATCCTGGGTGCTTCTTGCATTGGCTGCCGGTCCCTCAGTGTATAGAATTGACAAGGCACCTGGATTCCTCTGATCTGGGGTTCCTGGAGTCATGGAGAGGCACAGGGTGGTGGCTCATTGATGTTTTCCTGATGGTGGCAGGGCCTTCAGGGTGTGGCTTCTTCTCCAGGCTACTGGCATGCAGCTTCAAGGTGAGGCTATTAACTCTACTTGTTTACAGGTTTGGTTCAGCTCCGATATTTCTTTGCTGATTTTCTGTCTAGTTGATTTGTCTCTCTGTGACAATGAGGTATTGAGGTCTCTTGCAACAACTGTATTATTACTCATTTGATTTTCCACATCTATCAATAATTGTCTTACATAGTTGGGTGTTCCTGTGTAAAGTGCATATATATTTATGATTGTTATGGCATGTGTGCTATCTCCAGCTTTCTCATTGACCCCAATCAACCTTGTGTTATTCTTCTTTGCTTTGTCTTGTAGCTGTTGGATTGATTTTTCATGGACTTCTCTATTTTTGAGGTATCATTCTTTCCATGAACACTAGCTGAAATTCTGTCTTCAAAATCTGAAATTCTATCATTTCCTTCATTCAATCTGTTGCATGTACTTTCAGTGGAGGTTTTAATCTCCTGGATCTCTGTATCTGTTTCATGGATTCCATTTCTCTCCTATGTTGGGCACTTTTTGTTTCTATCTTTTTCTAAGGTCACCTATTCTTTTATTTGTGTCTTCTCTGATATCTTTGATTTTGAGCATCATTTCTTCCTGTACCTGAGAGATCATTTTTTTCTATAGTAGCCTTTTCCACTTGTTTTATCATTTTGTTATTAACATTTCAGAAAGTTTCAGTGTTTGACTTCTAACTTCACCCATCTTGTTGAATTCCAGGCCTGTCTTGGGTGGAGTGGGAGTCTGGGGCCACACCCTATGACTGCATCTTGCCATTATCCACTTTCTTTTTCTTTATTTTGTCTTCTATGTTGATGCCCACCAACCTCCCATAATATAGAGCTCAACCACTCTTTCTGAGTAAAAATGGCTGTCATCAAGAAATCAAATACTGGTGAGACTGCAAGGAAAGATGGAATCTTTCTAAATAATTTGTAGAAGCATAAGCTAGTACAACTAATATGGAAATCAGAATGGAGATTCCCAATAAAACTAAAAATTGCATTTGACCTAGGTAGTCCCTTTCATCAGGTTACAGTGATACATGCTTCCCATGTTTGCAACAGCACAACTCATAGTAGTTAAGTCTTGGAAGTGGCCTACATATCCATCAATAGGATAAAAAATGTGGTATTTATGCATAATGCATTATTATGTCAGAGAAAGGATAAACTTGAGTCATTTGTAGGAAAATGGATGCATTTTAAGACCATAATGTTAAGTGAAACAAATCAGCCACACAACTTTAAATATCATAGTTTCTTTTATATAAGAGGCCCAAAATAAAAGATTGATAGTAAGAAGTAGAGAGACCAATCCTTTTCAAAAGGAAATAGATTAAGAGATGGGGAGTCGGAGGAAGATGGGAGATAAGAGGAATGCAAAACCATTAATATATATTGTATACATGTACCATCTTCCCACAAAGGATCTAATCATTATGCACTGCAAATGTGTACTAATAAAAATAGAAATGAAAAACAAAAAAGTAATGTGAGAGGAATATGTGAACCTACTACTTAATCACCTACTATTACACAAGGCAATTTAAATATGTTACCATAATTAACTCTACCATAGAGTCTATAAAATATTAACATGTCATTCTCTAGATGAAGAAATTGAGCCTCAAAAAGATTAATTTGCTAGGAAAATAAAACTATTTGTGATGAAGTCAGAACTTGAATTTAATTACAATAAGCTCTGAGATCTGTTTTCCACTGCAGGCATAGAAAATTGTTTTTCCATCTGCATTGATTTTCCTCCCACATCTCCTTATTTGGGTATCCTATCTGTGTGTTCTGTAGAGGTAGGCTCTGTCTTTAAGAAAACAAAGCTAATGCATAGTGATTGGAACCAAAAGGAACCGACAGCCTCCTTCTGTGAGGACTGCATAATGTAGCTTAGTGGAGACAGGCTGAGTAGAGATGGACAGCTTTGATGAACTTTTGAAAACTGGAAAAGTTTAGCGAATAGATCATTCTGGTTTGAATGAACTCCCAAGACTAAAGAAAATGAGCCTCTGACATCAGGATCTCCTCAAAATTGAAGCAGTTTTGTCTTGGAACATTCTTGCGACAGCAGAGACGTCTATTCCCACCTCTCCGGAAACACATGGGGAAGGGTTTTGTAGTCTACCGCAAGTAATGCTGCCTGTGGGACTGTGCTGCTCTTAAACATGTTTAGAACTTCCTTCAGTCAGTGCCAAGAATGGGTGTCAATATCCTGGTGGCCTGGGCTGAAGAGTTCCATGACTCACTGCTGTGCCCTTGGCAGTCCTCCAGCCGCTTATCCTAATGCTCCATCCACATGCTTGATTCGCATAATTATGTACCTCATTCAAAAAGTTTGAAGAGTCTCTAGACTGTCAGGCTTCTACTCCACTTTCTTTGAATTGCAATATGTCATTGGATCAAGAAAAAAACAGTATCTATTTTTGTAAGACAAATCCATTCTGTTGTTGTAGATTGCTATCAGCAAGTAGCTTGCATTCTGCAGCTAGTCAGGGCAAAGCCCTCCTAGCTGTGAGTAATACAATGCCAGTGGAAATCCTGAAGTAATTCCTTCACTTTAAAATGCCTTGATATTGTCTACTGCAAGTGCCTTTGTTTCTCTACTACTCTATATTCCTAAACCCACACCTATCCTTTATAGCAACTATAAATATTGTAAGACAGAAACTAGTATACTATCTTTTCATCATGTCTCTTCTTCAACTCCATTATTTATAAGACATCACTTTAAGCAAATCAAAATTTCTGGTCCCTTTGCAAAATTGCCTTCTTATCTCCATATGCTATTCTTGACTTGGACTCATTTCTTTATTTATGTAAGCCTTACCCATGCTGTATTAATTTATCCATTTCAGACTCAGAACTTCCAACATTCCAGCTGTCTTTCTCTCCTTCAGTGTCCAGCTTGCAAGTATCATGCACTGGTACCATCAAACTATCTGCCTTCCTGTTTTTTGCAACTGCTTATGAAAATATTGAGACATACAAAATTATGTAAATTAGTAATTTTTGATCTGGGTATTCATCACCAGTCCTGTAGAGGGGGTGGATGTATGTATATGTGCCCCTGATAAGCTTCCTTTCCCACTCCTGATGGTAGACACTCCAAATCATCAATACTTTAAACTTTTCTGTAATATGGCTTACTTAATAATAGTGATTCTACACTGCTTCACTGTTGGTAGGAGTGTAAACTGGTGCAGCCATTATGGAAATCAGTATGGAGATTTCTCAGAAGACTAGGACTGGAAGTTCCATTCAACCCAGATGTTCACCTCCTGGGTGTTTTTCCAGAAAACCTGAAAAGGTTCTATCACAGTGATATATGTGCACCCATGTTCATAGCAGCACAATTTGTAATTGCTAAATCTTGGAAACAAACAAAATGCCCATCAACTGCAGAGTGGATGAAAAAGATGTGATATTTTTATACAATGGAATATTACTCAGCTATAAAAAGGGATGATCTTGAGGCCTTTATATTGAAATGGAGGCAATTTGAGCCTACTCTCATAAGTAAAATAAATAAAAATCATATTTATAAATATCACATTTTGCCTCTAGTGTAAAAAGTAACAAGAACTGCAGGAGTAATAAAACCCAAAATGTGTAATTACTATTGTCAAAAGGAGAGGAAAAGAAAGTGCTCTAAAGAATATAACTGCATGTGTGTTTAAGTGTGTAGGATTGATAACCATATTACTAAGTTTTTGTTGGATTGTTGAGCAGAACTGTTTGTAGTCTCACTGTTTGAATGTCCACTTTGTGTGCTTTAATTTTGTAACTTGAACAACTATTTCTAAGATGACAGTATATAATTTGTCAACTAGTGATTTCTTTTGTTTATTTTATTTTTGGAATTTTGTATTGTTGCTTCCCATTTTTCTGTTTTGCTTTTTTTTCTCTTTAAATAACATTCTTAAAAAATTTTTAAAAATAATAGTGACTCTAGAGCCCATCAGATAGAATCTCCCTTACTCAACTTCTAGGAAAATGGCAGAACAGTAAGCAGTAGAAAAAACAGCCTCTCTGAGAGAAACAGTCCAGATGCTAAAATACAGCATCATGGAGAAGACAAGGAAGGAAAGAAGTGGGTCCCCTTGACTCAGGAAGAACCTAAAGTGAGAATTAAAGCCCACAGAGAGAGTCAAAAAATAAAAACTTAAAGAAGAAAGTGGTAGCTGGCAGCACCTTCACCTGGAGCTGGACCCACTGTGTGAGAGGAGCTGTTGAAACGTGGGGATGCATGGTCACGGTGATGGTGGTGGGTAGCAAACCCAAAGGCCTCTGCAAAGAGATGCAATGGCTGAGGGGATCAGCAGATATGGAGAATTATACTGGCTGGCAGTGATTGTAGAAGACTCAGTTCTCCCAAGGGAGAGGGCGATTAGCTGGGAGCCATTTTGTAGTCAGACAGGATAATCCTGGAACCAGAATGGCAGCTGGCTTTCTTCAGCCACTCCTAGTTTGGAGCAGATTGGTGGAAATTGCTTGGACTGAGTCCTGCTCCTGTGTGCATTCCAGTAGCCATTGCTAAGGTTTCCCTAAATCTATCCCCAACCAGCCCCCACCATGCATACTCTACATGCTGGGGGGCTCCCTGATGGTAACCAGCTTGGGAGGAAGGTGGCAGTCTGCCTACCCTTGCTTGAACTCCACCAGCCACCAGTCAGCCAAAGCAGACAAAGCCCTACACCAGTGCACCCATTGGTCAGAATCACATATCTGTAGCCAGCACTGGATAGAAAAATAAAACAGTCTCATTTAAGAGAAATTGTACCCAACACAGGAAGTTCCAGGGACTCCACTACCCACATATCCAGAAGAAACCAGGAACATGACAAGAAAAAGAAACAAAACACAATCTTTGGCATCCAACCCAAGCAGTTCTGCTCCAAGAGATATAAACATGGAAGAGATCGGGAGTTGCACACCTGAGGTTTATGAAGTAATGGCAACTGAAGTAAAGGAACAACTTTGTGAGACTATAAAAGAAATTAGAACAGAAATATTATCTCAGGTAAAAGAAGAAATAAGAAACATAATAAAAGTATTACTAAGAACCTCTAAAGAAAACATAGATGGAAGAATAGAGGAACATAGGAAAATGAGGGAAACCTTGAATGAGCAATATAAAAAAGGCTTAGAATACATGAAACAGATTCAAAGAGATTACCAGGAAATTAAGAACTCTATTGAAAGCTGGCAAAACTGCTTAAAAGAAACTAAAGGTAGACTTTCAAACTTGAAGACAGGTTTTCAACTTACGACCATGAAAGGAAAGATCTCTTAAAAATAAAAGGAACCAGGAAGTAACAAGATGATGCAAAGAGGCATAATTTAAGAATAAAAAATGTGAGTGAAAAAGCAGGAGTCAACATAAGTGAAATAAAAAGGCTATTTACAGAAATAATTAAACAAAACTTCCCAAGCATAGGAAAAGGAAATGATATTCAAATAAGTGAGGCATACAGAATTTCAGCCATAATCAAAATAAATCTACACCCAGATTATAATACACAAGATCCCAGAAATTCAACACAAGAACAATATTAAAAGCTGTCAGAGAAAAGAAACAGATCACCTATAAAGGAAAACTCATCAAAATAATGACAGACTTCTTGACACAAACCGTCAAATCAAGAAGAGCTTGGAGTGAAGTGGGTTTTTTAAAATTTTTTATTTTAAAGAAAGTAAAACTAAACACAACAAAACAGGACATAAGAAAGCAATGTAAGTGACATAAATTTCAAAACAAGACAACCAGAGATCTTCACTATCTATCATATTGTCTCTTGTTTTCTTCCAAATAGTTGTCCATATCTTCACATACAGAGAATTCATACAAAACAACATAGTATAAAACTGATCTGAACTGAATGAGGAAGGCATTTTAGGTCTTCAAGACCAGACAATAAGGAAGTCAACAATGGCTGTCATAGTATCTCTCATTCTCTTCAAAATAGCTGTCCAGGGTGAGAGACTCAAGATGGTGGATCTTTAAGCAGCAAGATACTCAGCCTCTCTGAGAGAGACAGCTCATGCTGAAATAAAATGTCATGGAGAGATCCAGACAAAGGGAGATGGATCCTCTCAACTCAGGAAGAAACTAAAGGCAAAAGAGCTGGTCAACCATGTAGTCCCAAGGCTACAATTGCAGAAGCTGAGATTTGCAGGCATAGCACTCTCCAGCTGCCTAAATTTGTGCTACCTCCATGACTGGCCAGAGCAGCTTGAACTTGTGACTCAGAGCTGTGATCCCCCAGGGCTGAGACCCACTGGAACTGCCACCAGCTGGAGCTGTGACCCGCTGGACCCGTGACTGGATGAAGTGGCCCAAGCTAGTGACTTGCACTGCTGGGACCCCCTGGAGTACACAAAATCACACCACTGTGACAAGCCAGTTGTGCTAGAGATGGAGGTAGGTGAGCCCAATGGAGAATGGAGCTGGTGAGGAACTCCACAGTGAGTGCTGGGAATAAGATCCCCCCCTATGGGAAGAGGGCGACCAACTGGATAATATGTTGGAATCAGTCAAGAGGAGCCTGAACTAGGAAAGACAGTTACTTTAGTTAGTTGCTCCCTTCCCAGAGCAGATTGGTGGGATCCCTTGGGCTGGGTCACACCCCTGGCTGGGACCCAATAAGCTGTCCTAAACTGATTCCTTCCACATAGCACATACTATCCTAGTGAAGGCCTCCTAAGGTTGACTGGCCCAGTGGGGAGGGGTCAGCATACACAACCTCTGCCTACACCTCAGTGACCAAAAGCAAACAGGAGAGGGCAGAAGTCCCTTGCCAGTGTGCTTCAGAAAAATCATAACAAACAAGGAAAGGGGCTGGGACTTCCACTGTACACCTGTATGGGAAGTAACCAAAAATATGACAAGAGACAGAAACAAAAAGAAGTCCCTAGCCCAAAACCATGAGAACATCAATTCAGGAGAGGGAAAGACAAAAGAGACTGAGGGCAGCAAACATGCAACATCAGACATGGCTTCAATAGACATCAAGAGATATCCTCAGGACCTTGTAGATGAGCTCAAAACTGAAATATTAAATCAGGTAAAGCAAGATATAAGTAGATTAATAAAAGAAATCCTAAGCACCTCTCATGAAGATGCAGACAGAAGAAGGGAGGAACACATAAAAAGGAGAGAAATCTTTGATAAAGAAAATTTATAATACATGAAGCAGATCCAAAGAGTTTACCAGGAAATTAAAAACTCCATTGAAAGCTGTCAAAACTGCCTAAAAGAGACTAAGGGTAGACTATCAAAACTTGAAGACAAGTTTGCAATGTGTAATCATGAAAGGAAATATCTCTTAAAAATAACAAGGAAACAGGCAAAAACAATACAAAGGATAGAAGACAATAAGAGAATCTATAATTTAAGAATAAGAAATGTGAGTGAAGAAGCAGGAATGCAAACAGGAAAATTGCAAAGGCTATTTACAGAAAGAATTAAGGAAAACTTCCCAAGCATGAGAAAAGAAAATGATTCTCAGATATATGAGACATACAGAACTCCAGCCACTTACAAACAAAACAGAGCTACACCCAAACATATAATAAAGATACCAGAAATTCAATATAAAATCAGAATATTAAAAGCCATCAGAGAAAAGAAACAGATTAACTATAAAGGAAAGCCCATCAAGATCACGGCAGACTTCTTGACACAGACCATCAAATCAAGAAGAGCTTGGAGCAAAGTATGCCAAGCCCTGAAAGAAAATAACCTCCAGCCCAGGTTGATGACCCTGCAAAACTGTCACTAGAGACAAATGGAGAAACAACATGCTTCCATGACAAAGAGGAACTGAGGTAATTTGTGACCACCAATCTAACCCTACAGAGAATACTGAAGGACGTTCTAGAGAGAGAGAAAAAAAAACCAGGATTTCAGGAACAGTGGTGGAAAGGCCTCAATGAATGGGGCAAGCAGTAGAATGAAGGAGAAAAGTAGACAAACAAAGGCAGAAAAATAGCACAGCAGAAATGAAGCAGAGAAGGTTGGCTATATTCTCTAACATAGATGACCTTGATACACTAAAAAAAAAAATACAGGCAAAGTAGATCAGGAGGTAGGGTCCATCGAGATGCTCTGTATAGGAAATATAATCAACCTGAGAGAGGGTTTATGGACCAAAAATCAAATATGAGAAAACAATGCTCTATGTGCAATGGAGCCAGAGGGAAATAGGGGCAACTCAACCACCACCTGCAGATAGGATGGAAAGACAGGACACTTATGTGCAGTAGAGAACTGCTCAGCTATAATGAAGGAAAACCTTGAGGTTTTTGTAGGTAAAGTAATACAACTTGAGACCAAGTCCAGGAGAGAGAAGATTTGGAACCACTTAGGTTAATAGCAGGTTGCCCCCCCCAATCTAAAAACAGAGGGAGTTGGTGGGACCCAAAATGCACAGCACCTTGTGGGAGTGAGAGGGGAGGAATAGTCTAGAAGACGAAAGCAGAGGATATTGTTAATAGTGTACCAGGATTTAAAACCCACATTACTCACACCACTCTGCTTAGATGGATTATATTCTGTTCCAGTTTGTCTACTTGTACTAAATCTGAGGGCACTGTCAGTTATCCCAAAAATAGCAGGATATTGTATGGTAATCATCCTTAATTTCCTATTAACTTAATCTGAAGCTCTATATAACTTACACTATTTTACCATGACTGATCTTAACTGAATCTGGTTTGTTAAATTGCTGTTTTGTATTGACAGATTTTATTCAAAGCTGTTATGATTCATAGTATGAAGTCTGAGAGTATAGGCAACTATACTGTTTTACCATGACTGATCTTAATTGAATCTGGTTTGTTAGATTGCTGTTTTGTATTGATAGATTTTATTCAAAGCTGTTATGATTGATAGTATCAAGTCTGAGAGTATAGGCAACTACACTGAAGATGACAAGATTCACTAGAATATCCACTATGGTTTGATTATTACCTGCCTTTGAAGTTTTATACTGTCTACAATGTTTTATTTTTACTAATATTTTTATGTACTGCTATGTTCAATTATACTGCTATATTCAATTATGCCTAATGATATAGACAATTCTATTGAAGATAATAAGAAACAACATAGTAATCATTGTAGATCACCTTGTACTTTGGTTTTATATGACTTTTTAGTTTCATGCTTATATAGGAATTTGTTTTGTTTTGTCTTGCTATGTTTTGTTTTTCCCTCTAATACAGAAAGGATAGAAATACATGTAGAGACTCATGCATCCGTAGCTGTTCACAGTCTCACTATTTGAATGTCTACTTTGTATGCTTTAATTTTATAACTTGAGCAACTATTTCTAAGAGGACAATGTGTAATTTATTAACTGTGATTCCTTGCTGTTTATCTGTTTTTAAAAATTCTGTATTATACCCTTTTCCTGTTTTTTTCTCTTTAAATAAAAAACAACTAAAAAAAGCTGTCCATACCTTCATGTATGTTGAAATTAAACAAAACAAAACAGATTAAAATCATTCTGAACAAAGAATAACAGTATTGCCAGATTTCACATCATAACGCTACAGAATCAGCACTGGGTATTGTAGTGTCTCTCTTTCTTCAAAGTAGTTGTTCATTTCATCATGCATTATATAATCAGTTCTCATAAACTGTTTATAAGTTCTACACATGCATGAGTTTCTACATGTATTTCTATTCTTTCTGTATTAGAGGGAAAAACAAAACAAAACAAGACAAAACAAAACAAATTCCTAGAAAAACATGAAATGAAAATCATATAACACCACAGTACAAGGTGATCTACAATGGTTACATGATGTCTCTTGTTATCTTCAATAGAATTGTCTGTATCATCAGGCGTAGTATAATTGAATATAGCAGTACATAACAATATCAATAAAAACAAAACATTGTAGACAGTGTGAGACTTCAAAAGCAGGTAATAATCAAACCAGAGTGAGTATCCCAGTGAATCTTGTCATCTTCAGTGTAGTTGCCTATACTCTCAGACTTGATACTATCAATTATAACAGATTTAAATAAAATCCATCAATACAAAACAGCAATCTAACAAACCAGTTTCAAATAAGATTAGTCCTGATAAGACAGTGTAAGTTATATAGGGCTTCAGATTAAGTTAATAGGAAATTAAGGATGTTTACTGTGCTATGTCCTGTTATTTTTGGGATAGATGTCTGTGCCCTCAAACCTAGTACAAGTAGACAAACTGGAACAGAGTATAATCCATCTAAACAGAGCAGTGTGAGTAATGTGGATTTTGAATCCTGATACACTATTAACAATATCCTCTGCCTTCCTTTTTAGCCTATTCTTCCCATAGGGTGCACTGTGCATTTTGGGTCCCACCAACTCCCTCTGTCTTTAGATTGAGGGGGTGCAACCTGCTATTTACCTAAATGGTTCTAAACCTTCTCACTCCTGGACTTGATCTCAAGTTGTATTTCTTTGCCTATGAAAGCCTCAAGGTTTTCCCTCATTATAGCTGAGTAGTTACCTACTGCATATAAGTATCATGTCTTTCCAACCTATCTGCAGGTGTTGGTCAAGTTGCCCCTATTTCTGTCCGGTTCCCTGTCACATAGAGCATCTTGATGGACTCTACATCCTCATCTACTCTGTCTGTGTTTCTTTTCTTTTGGTTATCAAGGGCATCTATGCTAAAGATTATAGCCAACCTTCTCTGCCTCATTTCTGCTATGCTGTTTTTCTGCCATTGGTTGTCTACTTTTCTCCTTCATTCCACTGTCTGCCCTGTTCATTGAGTCCTCTCTGCCACTATTCCTTAAATCCTGGTATTTTTTTCTTCTCTCTCTAGAATATCCTTCAGTGTTCTCTGTAGTGTTGGATTGGTGGTCGTGAATTCCCCCACTTCTTCTCTGTCATGGAAGCATCTTGTTTCTCCATTAATTTTGAGACACAGTTTTGCAGGGTCATCAATCTGGATTGGAGATTATTTTCTTTCAGGGCTTGGAATACTTCACTCCAAACTTTTCTTGATTTGATGGTCTGTGTTGAGAAGTCTGCCATGATTTTGATGGTTTTCCTTTATAAGTGATCTGTTTCTTTTCTCTGAAATCTTTTAATATTCTGTTCTTGTATTGAATTTCTGGGATCTTGATTATTATATGTCTGGGTGTAGCTCTGCTTTGGCTGGAGTTCTGTATGCCTCATACATCTGAATATCATTTCCTTTTCCTATGCTTGGAAAGTTTTCTTTAATTATTTCTGTGAATAGTCTTTGTATTTCCTTTTTGTTTACCCCTGCTTCTTCATTCACATTTTTTAATTCTTAAGTTATAGATCCTCTCATCATCTTCTAGCCTTTGTATTGTTACTGCCTGTTTCCTTGTTATTTTTAAAAGATCTTTCCTTTCATGATCACACATTGCAAACTTGTCTTCAAGTTTTGATAGTTTACCCTTAGTTTCTTTTAGACAGTTTTTCCAGCTTTCAATGGAGTTTTTAATTTCCTGGTAATCTCTTTGAATCTGCTTCATGTATTCTAGGTTTTCTTCATATTTTTCATTGCACATTTCTCTCCTTTTTTTGTGTTCCTCCATTCTTCTGTCTGTGTCTTCTTGAGAGGTGCTTACCATTTCTTTTATTAATCTTCTTATATCTTGCTTTACTTGAATTAATATTTCAGTTTTGAGCTTGTCTATGATGTCACAAAGATAGCTCTTTATGTCAGCTGATGCCATATCTGATATTGCATGTTTGGTGCCCTCAATCTCTTTTTTATTTATCTCTTCTGGATCAATATTCACAGGGTTGGGGGCTGGGGGCTTCTTCTTATTTCTTTCTCTTGTCATGTTTTTGGTTTCTTCCATACAGGTGTACAGTGGAAGTCCCAGCCCCTTTCCTTGTTGGTTATCATTCTGGCTCGGGTTTTCTACCTTTCCTGTTTGTTGTTAGTCATTGAGGTGCAAGCAGGGGTTGCATATGCTGGCCTCTCTTCTCCGGGCCAATCAGTCTGCGGCGGACTTCACCACATTAGTGTGTGAATGGAATTGGTTTGGGGCAGCTTATTTGGTCTCAGCCAGGTGCGTGACCCATGCCAAGCAGATCCCACCAATCTGCTCTGGGTAGGGAGCAACCAACTGAAGCCCCTGCCATTTCTTGTTCATGGCCGTCCTGCCCGATTCCAACATGTCATCCAGTTGGTTGCCCCTTTCCCATGGGAGGGTCTTATCCCAAACACTGGCCCCAGGTTACTAATCCCCGACTTCAGTGAAACCGTGGCTCCAGCGAGTCATGGCAGGTGCAAGTATGAGTGGCTCTGGTGAAAGTGCCGTGGCCACTAATCTTAGCTGCTCCAATGGTAGCCTTGTGACTGTGTGTTTGACCAGCTTTTTTCCTTTTAGTTTCTTCATGGATCGAGAAGATCCATCTCTCTCTGTCTGGACCTCTCCAGGATGTTTTATTCCAGCATCTGAGTTGTTTCTCTCAAGGAGGCTCTGATTTTTGCTGCTTACTGATCTGCCATATTTAGCTCCACCCCTGAAGTATTTTAAATCCTGAAAGAAAATAGCTTCCAACCTAGATTGATGTACCCTGAGAAACTATCTTTTAAAATTAATGGAGAAACAAGATACTTCCATGACAAAGGACAAGTGAAGTAGTTCATGACTACCAAATCAACCCTATAAAGAATACTGAAGGACATTCTAGAGAGAGAGAGAGAAAAAGGAACAGTGGCAGAAGAGGCTCACAGAATGGGGAAGACAGTGGAATAAAGTGGAAAAGTAGACAACCAATGGCAGAAAAATAGCATGGCAGAGATGAGGCAGAAAATATTGGCCATAATCACTAATATAGATGGCCTCAACTCAAAAATTAAAAGAAACACAGGCAGAGTGAATCAGGAGACAGGGTCTATCAGCATACTTTATGCAAGAAACACATTTAACCAAAAAGGGGGTTTATAGACTGAAAGTAAAAGGTGGGAAAGCAATGCTCTATGTGACATGGAACCAGAAAAAAGTGGGGGTAGCTTGTTCATCAGACTGGTTAGAAGGCCATGATACTTTTATACAATGGAAAACTACTCAGGTATAAAGAAAGATAACCTTGAGGCTCTTGTAGATACAACTTGAATACAACTTGAGATCATGCTCAGGGGTAAAAAGGTGCAGAGTCACATAGGTGAATAGCACATTGCCTCCCTAGTATAAAAACTAAAGGAGTTAGTGGGATCCAAAATGTACAATACAGCCTGTGAAAGTGAAAGGGGAGGAATTACCTAAAAAGGGAAGGCAGTGGCCATTATTAATTTATTATCATGATTTGAAACTCAGATTGTTTTCACTGTTCTGTTTAGTTTGGTTTTATTCTGTTTCAGTTTGTCTAATTGTATTATATTTGATGGCATGGACAGCTATTTCAAAGATAATAAAATATATTATGGTAACCATTTTTTATTTCCTATTAGCTTGATTTAAAGCCCTATATTGCTTTCATTGTTTTGTTTTGACTGATTTTATTCTATTGTGTTTTGTTTGATTGTATCATGTCTGATGGTATAGGCAACTACTTTGAAGACAATAAGATGCATTATGATACCCATTGTAGTTTTACTATTATCTTCTTTTGGAGTCCTATACTGTTTCCATCATTTTGTTTTTATTAGTTTTATTCTGTACTATTTTGTTTGATTTTATTATGCCCTATGGTATGGGCAATTCTTTCGAAGATAACAAGAGGCATTATGGTAACCATTGTTGATAACCTTGTATTATGTTTTTAAGTCATCTACCATGTTCATCATTTTGTTTTGTTTCATTTGGTTTTATTTTCTTAAAAAAAAAATCTCCCTTACTCAGCTCCTTTCTCATATATTGCCCACTTCAAAGTTTCTGCATTCATTATTATCTCCTTTTTTGTATTCTCAAAACAACTTCTGGTCTTCTTAAAAACAAATAAACAAACAAAAAAACACCTCTTCAGTTTTTTCAGTTTCTGTTTCTGTTCATCTCTTCCAGGAGTTTCATTCCTTAATTGTGTTTCTCTCCTATAGTCAGCCTTTCTGAATAATACTTCCCATTGTAATGTTAAAAAAAAAAAAAAACTAAACTGAAATTGTAAAATTTCTTTTACCATGCTAATTCAGAGGCATATTAATGACTGATCTAGGAATAGGACCCAGGAAATGTGGCTCGGAGGCCACCAGGTTGTTCTGTATTCTACTTTCATCATTCTCTCTCCTACTTTTAATTCACAAAGGTTTTTAAAGAGTAGACATTGCTTTCACTTTTTATACTGTGAATCATCTTTTGCTTCTGGAATTTCCGAAGTTGTTCTTAAAGGTCACCAGTGACTAACTTCTTAACTGCTTAATTGAAGGAACGTGTATTCCTCTTCCTTTTTTCCCTCTTTCTTTCTCTTTCTTGAGTACAGAGAATAGCCCAGTGATAATCCTTAATTTGTGACATATTTATCATTGCTCCTGTCAAGTTTCATTTTTCTTTAGTTATTTTTGATAAATTATTATTAAAATATTTATATGAAGTAAAAGCTGAGACCTCAAAACTAATACAGGTCTTAATATGCTAAAACCCTCCATGCTGTCCCCTGATTTCTCCAAATCAACTAAATCATTGTATGTACTAAATACTATTCCTTTAGTTTTGAACTGAGCTTTGTTTTAAAATTAGTGTCATGGAATCATACTTTTCACTTAATGTTACATTGCCTCAATATATCTATATTATTGCATGTCAACTGTTATTAAAAATTTACAGCTGTATAATGGACTATTTTCTGAATATGACACTGTTTATTTATTCACTGTCCTACTATTGGCACTTGGATAAAAGATTTTAGGCTTTGTCCTAACTCAGGTTCTCAGTGATATTTGCTGACATGTCTTTCATTTCAGAAAATCATTTTTCCTCTTTCACTTTCACATTCTTCTCTACCTAACCATTCCTCACAGAGATCTCTACTGATTCATCTTTCTCCTCCTGCCACTCAAATACGGGTGTTACTCAAGGCTCCATCCTTAATTCTTTCAACTTCTATTTCTATAGCTCCCTAATGCATCCATGGAAAGCAGAAGTCTGTGGTGTCCACGCCCATAGCCTGAGAGGTTCTAAATGTCCAGCTTAATCTTTTGTTGCTTTCTAGAGTTAGAGTCTTAAATCAAATCCCTCCAAACCAATCTCAGTTTTCTCATGAATAAATTGGAGGAAGCAATTATGTTCACCTCATAGTAATGAGAAAGCCTGTATAGAGTGCAGCTTCTAAAACAAGGAAGAGTTGGGCAAATTAAAGCTTGTTATTCCTATTTCTCTATAGCTTAATAAATGTGTTAACTTCTCAGATTTTTCTTAACATAAATGACAGAAATGTGGGGGGTATAATAGAGGCAGACTGCTGAAGCAGAGGATCAGAAATGCTTTCTCCAAAGATTTGTTAGTCTCAGAAGATTACTTATAGGTTCCAATTCTGGCCCCAAGTGGGAAATTGTAAAAAGTACCACTCAATGTTTAAGCTATTCAATCTTATATGTCAAAATAGTAGATCTAAAGGTAAATCAAGTTTTCTTAATATTCAGACAAATCTTAGCCCAAATTTTAATCATGGATATGTAGAATATTGTGAAATGCAGGCAGTTATACCTAGATAGAGAATTTGAATTTCAAGTGCTTTAAAAAACCACAAAGTCATATTTAACTATGGTTTTCATAAGATCACTAAATGGCAGTGTTCACATTTTTCTAGGTGCTAACTGCCTTAGTTACTTTTCTCTCATTGCTCAGACAAAATACAAGACACTCAAAGTTAAGGAAGAAAAAGTTTAGCTCACAGTTTGTAGAGGCTTCGGTTCATAATCAGCTGGGTCTAAGGCAGGGTGGCTTGGTAGAGGGGCATTCCAGAGGAGAGAGAAACAGTTCATGGCAGGAGAAGACAGCAAAAGCAAGTAAAAAAGAGAGAAGCCTCTTTCAGTCACTTGTATCCAGGATTAGAGCAGTGCCAATCCAATCAGTGGACTGACCCAGGAATCACCAACCCTTAATCTTATCATTGCCCATGAATAGTCACACATTCTAGATTCAGCAACCATTGTAAAAGCATCATCTGAAACCCCATGAGGCTTTGGGAAGACATCTAGACACAAACCATAACATTAGTTAAGGAAGTTTATCAAGGATTTTTGTCACCATCAACTTGACACTATAAATGGACCAACAATATTTGTGAGCACAAAAAGAGCTATACAATTGTTGGAGACCACTATGAGGCAGCTCTGAGCAGGATTTAAAATGAACTACTTGGCTTTCTATACTTATCTGTGAGTCTGTCCTATATCTGTGAATTACTGGTCTTGGCAGAGATACTTCAAAAGGCAAGATAAGGTCACAGCTGAAGACACCTGGCTAAAACTCAGCTAAATAGATAAAGACTGTAGCTGTAGGGATCTCACTCCTGCAGTCTCACTCCCACCATAAACGTCATCATGGAGATAAGACAGCTCTCCTAAATTGGCGTAATTTACTACTTGGAGAAGTTTTTGAAGTGACTCCCACGGTCCTGCTCATTTCCTGAGCTTTCTTCAGTATCCCTGCTCTGTTTGGAGATGGAATAAATATGGGCAGTCCAGAGAAGCTCTTTGTCTTAGCTCTCATGATAGCCACAGAGTCAAGAACTCTGCAAGAAGGTTTTGATCCTCCTGGAGGCCTAAAATCGTATCACTTGTCTCATTTATTTGAACCTTTACCATACACTCATTTGGGAGATTGGGGACCTAGATCAGACCACAATATACAATAATATTGAAAGAAACATCTGTTATACATCTCTTCTTTTTCTCAGACTGAGGTCCATGAAGCAGTTGGAATGAAATATTGTAGAAACTGAGTTAATGATTATAAAGGGAATAATATAAAAAATTAATGAAGGGTTTCTGCCCAATTCATCAAATCATCAATTCATCAAATCATGGTTCAGCATGGCAGAGGAGCCAAAAACAACACCTTATCACCTTCCTCCTTCTTCTTGCCTCAGCCCCCAGTAAATATTCCTGTTTCCTGCTTCATGTGCACAGATGCTCCAATATGTTAATACCTCATTTTGTCTGCCTTCCAAACTCCTCTCCCAGCCAGAGCTAATAAAGACACAATTCTTTGTTCTTGCCGGAGGGGTCTTGTGCTCTTCTGAAGCCCACCCATGCCCACAATAAAGGCTTCCTTATCTCTGTCTCCTTTTTATCTCTCAACTGTGTTGAAAAAAACCTAGTATTTTGGTGCTGTGACTCGGATTGGTTAGGGCATGCAGCTCCTGGGGGCCTCCCCCAGTTTGAGCTGCCCCCACCAATGAGGCACCTCTCTATTTTTCACTCATCTCTGCCATTTCCATTACTAGCCTCCATCCACCACTGACCTACCTCAGTTCTCACAGGTTCTCACAGGTGAGCCATACCTCACTTTGGGGTTCCCTGGCCCATATCAGGATCCACTGCTTTCATATACTTCAGGAAGGATGGGTCCTCCAAGACACCCCCCTGCCCATTTTTTTGGTGGTAACTGGTAGATACAGGTGCTGTTGATCTCACTGTCATTAACATTCCTAAGAAGGGTGATGATTTTTTCCTGGAAATTTTGATATGGTTTTTGTGGCCTTTGACTCATCTTTAATTCAATCACAATGGAAAACATTTCTTTCCACCCAAAGAACCAACACTCCACTTTGATGCTTGTTAAGACAATTGGGCACTGTTAGCCTCAGAGGGATCTTAAAACCCAAGCAATTGATTTTTTTGTTGACAAACAGCTTGGCCATGTTACAAGATTGGTAATGGCTGCCACTGGCCAGAGAAGGGTACCTTCAATTTTTCCACCTCTGTGATTTAGATAATTTCTGAAACTGTAACAGCAGATGGTCAAAGATTCCTTATGTCCAGGGCTTTTTTGCTCTCTGGGCATGTCCTCTCTCACCCAGACCTGTGAGGTGACCCAGCTGGTCTTGGCTTGCTCCACATCATTTTATCTCCTACCTGAAAACTCCCCGATTCTGTAGGTGATGTTCCTTCCATTTGTACTCCCCCATCATACTCACAAGTCTTCCCATTCTTCTTCAAACTGCCCCCTGATCTGCTCCTCTTCCTCTCCTCCCCACTCTCCTCTGCAACACCTTTTTCTCCATCTGGTTTCACCTCTCCCTGCTTCCCCTCCATCTTCCCCACCAGTCCCTCCTCCTAGACCTCCTTCCCATTCTCTCATTTTTCTCCTCCATCTTTCCCTGCCCCCCTTACCCCTTATGATCTCTCCAATGCTCCACTGTCACCATTTTCTCCTCCTCCCCATCACACCATCTTACTCCACCCACCCACCACCATCTTGCCACTCCTCCTTCTCTCCACCATCTTGTTGCCCTCTCTACTGCCACCATCTCATCACTTTGCAGCCCTCCACCATCTGTGTCTTCCACCCACATGCCACCATCTGTTTGCTCCTCTCCCTTTCTGCCATCTTCCTCCGCTTCCCTTCTACCACTGTCTTGAGATTCCTCCCTTCTGTTACCACCTTCAGGCCACTCCCAACCTCCTTCCTCTCCCCACCCTCTTCTTTCCCAGTGCAAGGTATAGTCCACATTCATATTCCATTTTCTATCACTGACATTTCCCAGTTCTTTCACTGTGTAGACTCCTTTGATGCTGACCCCTATAACTATGTTAAAGAGCTCAAATTTGTAATTTAATCCTATGATTTAACCTATAAATATCTTTATGATATTCTTGCTTCTGCTCTGTGCCCTCAACAAAAGACTGAAATTTGGCAATTTGCCCAGGCCATGGCAGAAGAAAAACATCATATGGATGCTGAACATCTCATTGGGGCAACTGCAGTGCCAACTATGGATCCCCAGTAGAAAAACAGGTCACTAGCTCCTCCCCCTGGTCCTCCTTGTGGCCTAATTTAGACTCTTGGGCCCATGTTGTTCTCCCTATTTTGGGTCCCCCAGTCCCAATTATTTTTTTTTTTCTTGTAGCACCCTGTGTTTAAACTTCTCTCAAGATTTATCCAATCCAGGATCTTCACCACCAGAGAACTACTCATCTTGGCTGATACCCCTGAGACTGGATTCTGTGTGGGGACCACCTGACTTCCTGACAACCACCCTAGCCCATATGACTGTGGCTCTGTTCAACAAGAAGCAGTCCAAGAGAGATGTCATCCTCTTACAACAAAAAGATAGGAATGAAAGGTTTCTGCCCACATACAGTTCACCAAATTGTAATAGCAGTGGTTCAGCATGGCAGGGGAATCAAAACAACACTGTATCACTTTCCTTCTTCTTATCTCAGCCCTCAGTAAATATTCCTGTTTCCTGTTTTGCAGATGCAGATACTCTTTCAGTCAGTTGTTAATATGTCATTTTGTGTGCCTTCTTCCCCCAGCCAGACCTAATAAAAAAACACTTGTACTTCTTTGTTCTTGCCAGAGGGGTCTTATACTCTTCTACAACCCTACTGTGCCTGCAATAAAGGCCTCCTTATCTCTCTCTCCTTTTTATCTCTCAACTGTGCCAAAGAAACCTAACACACAGCATCTCAGTGAGATGGAAAAAATGACATAAATCCACTTCCAAGACTATCATAAGGAACAAATCAGAGACACATGATAGAATTTATGAGAAAAAGTGCTCATGTCAGCATACAAATATTGAAAAAATTGGGAACAACCCAAATATCTATAAATATACATAAACTAAATAACTTCTGGTACAACCATATACCTGGAAAAGAGTTGCAATCACATGCTAAAATAAAAACACATCCTTGAGAGAAGTGAATTCAAGATCAGATCCACTTCCCACCATTGCCCAAACTGAGGGACTGAAAACCAGTAGCAAAGCCAGTGACACAGTAAGAACCCAGCTAGAGCACACAGACAGGCAGGACTAGTAGAGCAGAAAAGTCCAAAGCAACAGTAATTATATGGACCAGCAGGTGTAGCCCGTGAGAGCCTCAGCTGCCTCTCCACCTCACCTAGAAGACTGTAGCAGCCAAAAAGAGCCTTGCCCCATAACCTGGACAACCTTAGCAGCTGACAAGAATGTCAGCATTCCTCCCTTATCTGCAGTACTCTGATTCACTGACAGTAATCTCAGCTACCCCTTTCCTCATCCAGAGGACCTCAGCAGGCTGATGACAGTGTGATGAATCCTCCTCCAAGCAGAGGACTTCAGTGGATCAGCAGGAGTCTTGACAAACCTTCCTCCCACCCAGCGGATTTTGGCAGGCTGCCAAGTGCATGAGTGAGGCCTTCTTCCCTACAGTGAACCTCAGGCTGGCTGGCAAGAGTACCAGCAAGGCCTCCCCATCCAGAGGAAACCAGCTGGACCTGTGAGACCCCAAGTAACACAGCAGGGACCTGGCTGGGGTGTACACCATAGACAGGTAGGTGTGACAGCTTGACCCAGTCTGAAGCCACAGTAAAAGTAAGAGCTAAAAGTTGGTTCACATCAGTACTCCTAGGCTAGTCAGTCTAGCAAGAATATAGAACTTACTTACTGGCCCCACAGGAGGAATTCAGGTGACCAGCCCCTCCCCCACACTGTAGGATGCAGCAACTGGGTGAACATCAGCCACACAGTAGGACCCTAAGGCACACACCAGTTAAGACCAGTGAGATTGAAAAGACCAAAATGTTAACCAAAAGGTGAAAATAACAAAACACAAATGCAAAATACAATCTCAATCCCCCAGTCCCACTGGAACAAGTACATAAGGCATCAAAATAAAGGACATTGGGAGTCACGCACCTGAAGTTTCTGAAAAGATAGCAAGTAAAATAATGAAGCAAATATATGAGGCTGTATAAGAAATCAGATCATAAATAATCTCTCAGGTAAAGAAAAAAATGACAATATTAATGCAGGAGCTCCTTGGCATAGCTAAAGAAGACAAAAATAAAAAATACAGGAGCATGGAAAAATGATGGAAACCTTGATTGAAAATATAAGAAAGAAATATAAAGCATTAAAACAAATTCAAAGAGATATTCAGGAAATTAAAAATTCCATTAAAAGCTGGAAAAACTGCTTAAATGAAACTGAAGATAGGCTTTCAGACTTTGAAGACAAGATTGTAGCTAATGATCATGAAAGGAAAAAACTCTTAAAAATAACAAGGGACCATGAAATAACAATTGAACAGCTTCAAGACCATGCAAAGGAAAACAATCTAAGACTGATAAGTGTCAATGAAAATGCAGGAGTCAATGTAAATGACATAAAAAAAAACTACACCCAGGCATATAATAATTAAGATCCCAGAAATTCAGCATAAAAACAGAATACTAAAATCTGTTAGAGAAAAGAAACAAATCACCTACCAAGAAGCCCATTACAATCAATGCCAATGTCTCAACACAAACCCTCAAGTCAAGACCACCTTGAACTGAAGTATTTCAAGCCTTAAAAAAAAACAGCTTTCAACCTAGATTGATATACCCTGAAAAATTATCTTTTAAAATTAATGAAGAAAGGGGAGGATTTAGCTCAGCAGCATAAGTGCCTGCCTGGCAAACACAAGGTTGTGAGTTCAATCCCCAATACCCACCAAAAAAATTAATGAAGAAATAAGATACTTCCATGACAAAGAACAGCTGAAGATATTCGTGTCTACCAAACCAACCCCAATAACAGTACTGAAAGATATTCTAAATGGAGATAAAAAAGACCACAATTCCCAGAATACCAACAGAAAGAAATCACCAGGCATGGCAAACAATTAAACAAAGGGGAAAAATGGAGAACGAGCAACAGGAAAACAACATAACAAAGATAAGCCAATACATATCAGCTATAACTATCAATGTAAATAGCCCCAATTCACCAATTAAAAGAAATAGACTGGCCCAATAGATGAAATAGCAAGATCCAACAATATGCTATATAAAAGAAACACATCTAACTCAAAAAGAAACTCATACACTGAAAGCCAAAGGATAAAAAAAATATTCCATGTGACAGGAACCCAGATAAAAGCAGGGGTAGCTATTCTGTTTGTAGACAATGTGAACTTCAGACCAAAAATGATCAAGAGAGATAAGAATGTCACCACATACTTGTTAGGGAAAAAATTCAAGAGGAAGAGATAACAATCATAAATATATATGCACCAAATATGGGAGCACCCAACTACATAAGACAAATATTAATAGACGTGAAAAATCAAATATACAATAATACAATTGGAACAGGGGACCTTAATACTGCATTGTCACAAAAAGATTGACTAGACAAACAATCATCAAAGAAACAACAGAACTGAATCAAATATGTGAACAAATGGACTTTGTGGATGTTTACAGAGTGTTTCACCCAGTGACATCAGAATATATATTCTTCTCAGCTGCACATGGTGCATTCTGTAAGATAGACCAACTATTATCCCATAGAACATGCTTAAGTAAATACAAAGGAGGTGAAACTATTCTATGCATATTTTCTGACCACAGTGCACTGAAACTGGAAATTAATGGCAAAAGAAACTGTAAAAACTACATAAACACATGGAAATTAAATAATACCCTCCTGAACAACCAATGGGTCACAGGTGAAATTAAAGAAGAAATGAATATCTATAATTCAATGAAAATGTATATGTTACATACTGGAACCTGTGGGACACAATGAAAGTGGTCCTAAGATGGAAATATATAGCAATGAATTCTCACATCAGGAAAACAGAATGAGCACAGAAAAACAACATAATTTTGCACCTCAAGCTTCTAGACAAAGAAAAACAAGTCAAGACCAAAGCTCAGAGGAGGGAGGAAATTATAAAGATCAGAGCAGAAATTAATGAAATTGAGACTAAGAAAACCATACAAAGAATTACTGAATCAAAGAGTTGGACTTTTGAAAGAATAAACAAAATTGATAAACCCCTAGACAAACTTATCAAGAAAAGGAAAGAAAAAACTTTAAATTCATGCAATAAGGAATAAAAAGTGTGACATTACTACAGATTCTGTGGAAATTTAGAAGATTGTCAACACCTCCTCTGAAAGTCTTTACTCACATAGGCTGGAAAACACAGAAGAAATGGACACATTCCTAGAAATGTATGAATTACCAAAGCTGAATCAAGAAGATATAAACATTTTGAATAATTTGAATATTTTGAATAATTTGAATATCAGTTACTAAAATTGAAAATGTAATTAAAAACATCAACAAAGAAAAGCCCAAATCCTGATGGATTCATACTTGAATTCTACAAGAAATTTAGAGATTTAACACTAATGCTCCTCAAACTCTTCACTGAAATTGAGAGGGAGGCAATTCTCCCTAACTCATTACTGGAGGCAAGTATTACTGTCATATCAAAACTAGACAAAGACTCAACCAAGAAAGAGAACTACAGGCCAATCTCCTTAATGAACATAGAAGCAAAAATTATCAATAAAATACTAGCAAATAGAATACGGCAAAACAAGATTATACAGCATTACCAACTGGTATTCATCCCAGGAATTCAGGGATGGTTTAATATATGTAAATTAATAAATGTAATACACTGCATCAACAGAACTGAAGACAAAAATCACATGATTATCTCAGTAGTTGCAGAAAATCTTTTGATAAAGTCCAATACTCATTCATGATAAAAACCCTGTGGAAATCAGAATAGATGGTTTGTACCTCAATCCGATAAAAGCCATCTATGACATGCTAATAGCCAATATCATATTAAAGAGACAAAAATCCCCAACCTATAGTGGTACTTTAGGAGGTGGAGTCTGGGGCATGCCCTTAGAGGGGACACTGACCCTCACTCCCTCCTCTTCCTCTCTCTTTAGCTTCCTAGCCACCATAGGGTGAGCAACTGCTCCACCATGCGTTCCCACCATAATGTGTTGCCTTGCCACAAGCTCAAAAGTGTGACTTCCACAAGTGTGACCCAAAATAAAGTTTTCCTCTTTAAGGTGATTAGCTCAGGCATTTGTTATAGTGACAGAAAGCTGACTAGCATAATACCTAACTAGCTCCATTCCATGTTAAATACAAAACTTGACTGCCTAGCCCAATAAAATGTTAAGTCAGAAGAGAGGACCACATGAACAAACCGACAAATAAAAAACTGAGCAAATCAATGGTAGCTACATGCCATCATAAAATGCATATAAACACTCTAGCCCGCAGGTAGACTTGTTGTGATGCCAAAAGCTTCAGGGCCTCTGACTTGCACAGAGAATTTCCAACACCCTAGGAGGGATCTTACCAATATAGCTGCATGGTCAATTTTTAAGCTTGTGACAGTATTTTATTAAGTACTTAAAATATTTATTAAGTACTTTAAAAGGTACTTTCTATCCCACAAATAAATTTCAGGCCTCACAAAATCTGAATCTATCTTTGGTTTTCACTTTTGTAAATGTCACCCTCTCCTTTTATCTTTTAACTTCTTTCCACTAGTTGTAAAGAGAAGGTATTCTCCTGGCATTACTGGTGTCCTCAACATTTTTATAAGAGTAGATAGAGACTGTGATTTTTTTTTACCACAATATAAGTGCAAGTTACACATTCAATTTAAATACATTAATTACCACACGCTGATTGTGACATTGGAACTCCATAAATATATTAATATAGAAACCCATATATTTACAACCTAAAACAATCTTCTATATACTTTTTAGGCTATAAAAGAAAGTCTAAAAATGTAAAAACTTAGTACTGAATAATAATTTTAAAGGACCAACACAATTATACTAGAAAACCAAAATCTGGTAAAAATAATAATAATAATAATGGACTAAGTATGCATTTTAACAGACAAAATGAAAGAAAATGGAAGGAAGGAAGGAAGGAAGGAAGGAAGGAAGGAAGGAAGGAAGGAAGGAAAGAAGGAAACCAAAATAAACTCCAAATAGCCAAAGAGGAAATATACTTAAAATTGCAGTAGAAATCAATGAAACATAAGATAAAGATACAATAGAGAACAAAAGAGAAGTTTGTTTTTTAAGACAAAATTAACAAAATAGGCTGAACTCTGGTAAGATCAGTCCCCCAAGAATAAAGAAACCATGTATTAGTACTATTATGAAAAAAGAGAAAGTATATACCTACAGAATAAGTCATTAAAAAAATAAGGAGTATTATTAGTAATAATAAGTAATAATATTGAATACATAAACAAAATGAAGAAATTACTAGAAAGATATACCAGAAATGAATCAAGATTAGACACATTTATTCCCAAATTGTCCAGGTGTGAGAGGGTCATCTTCCAAAAATATCAACTCCAATTCCAGTGCTGAAATAGGATGCATATAAATGACTTGGGTCACTGAATGAAGAGCTGTCATATGAGGTAGGTTGGTAGCAAGGTCAAAAAAATTTGGAACACTTTGTTTGCTATTCCTCATGCATGAAAAGCAATGGAAGAAATACTACTGTTTAGATCTAGAATCCCCCCTACACAAAGTCTTATATACTTAGCAGTGAGGCTTTTGAAAGGTGATTGATCAAAGGGGCGCTGTATGTGTCAGTGGATTAACCTGCTGGTGAGTTCATAGCTGCATGTGCTATTGCGAGGTGAAGTGTGGTCAGCAGAAGTGGTCAGTGGGAATGTGACCTGCCAGGGTGCATTCTTGTCCTGGATCTTCCCTCCCTCCGGCTCTGCTTGCTGCCTGGCCTGCTGGTGTTGAAGAGCTTTCCTCTCCCTTCTGTTCCTCCATATTGTTTTTCCTTTGGAGCCAACTCACCTGCACGGAACCCATTGGAACTGTGAGCCAAAATAAACTTCCCCTACAGGTGCCGAGTATTTCATGCCAACAAAGTGATTGCAAGCTATTACCCATTGATGTTTTCTGAGGAGCACATTGAGAAAGAGACCTATGTAGTACCCCAGCCCCATACATGACATGTCGTCCACAAATGGAGATCTCAAAGTTGATAGTTTTGGACTCATCCCATGAAGTGTCCTGGGCTGGCAACAAGGGATACTTAGCAGCACAAAAGGAGATTATCTTTTCATGTTAAGTTTGCTCTCTTTTATTCCTCCCTCCATGGACTGTTTCTTCTCACTTTTGCCAGACCATGGATATTTTCTTGGACAAGAGATGATTAGGGGAAAGAGAAAACAGTTTCGTGGGTTTGCTCTTAGTCTACAGTGGTGACATTTCAGACTGCTAAGAAAAAGAAAGTGGGGAATAGGAATATATATTATTAATCTTCCTGCTATGTGTGGAAATAAATAACTATAAGACAAGGAGTCATGTGTTATAACATGCTCATGCAAAAACTTAATCGTAATGTTATGGGTACATCAAGAAATATTAATCAAAGTTCATGTTCTGAATGTTCATTCTATGTTACATTTCAGTAAAACTTTTGAGATTAATAGGTATAATCAAGTACAAGTCAGGACCAGACAGCTTCACCAAGACAGCCTTATCTCCATTGCTATTTACTGGCTTATTTATTTGCATGGTTGTCAGAGAATGAAGAAGCATGGTCACCTTAAAACTTGCTAATTGAGAAATTCTCTCTTAAAGGAAAGAACATCAAGAGACATTTTTTAGAAGAGAATTCTCCTTGGGAATTTTGAAATTCAAGTTAAATTTAAAGTTGGATTTAGGAATGGGTATCTTGGGAATCTTGGTATTGGTGGGGGGAATTTTTCCATTTCTTCAAAAAGAATTTATAAGCTCAAATAACATTTATGCAATTCTACACATAGAAGAAAAATAGAAAACAGACTAAATCATCTTGATGTTTCCTTGGCAGTAAGAAAAAACATCTTGATTTGTTTTAAGAATCTGAATGATGGAGAGGATTATTTATCTGTAACCCATGAATATTCACAAATTACTCAGATTATTTGGTTCTTTCACCAGTATTTCAAGTCACAGTCAGAGGTTAAAAGGAAGGTACAGAATTGTTTAAAGCCTTGTTTGGATTATGGTACACACACTGGAAGAAGACACTAGAGAACACAGCAGAGTTGAGCCTGGAGGTTCAGTATAGGGGAATGAGATACTGAGAGCAGAAATTTTCTTAAAGCACTCATGTTATCTACACAAATTACTATTTTCTAGTCTGCTTCCACTCCTTTGTACTGTTGTGGTCTGCTATTTTGTGTCAGGGATGGTTTGAAGGACCCCTTTCTTAAATTCTTGCACTTTGGTCTCTTCACTCAATTCTCTGCCCTACTTTTGGGGTAGACTTCTGATGCTAACATTGAATTATTGACTTTCAGACTCTCACACTCCCCAAACAAGTACCCTTTTTTGTTTAAAAAAAAACACATTTTTTTTTCATCTCAATGCTTCCAACCCTTTTATCTTTCATATCTTTGTTTGGTTTCATAATTCCATAACTGACTCTATGTTCATGTTCGCATGCTTGCTTTGATCAGGACTGAAGTCATGAAGTGTTCCATCAACCAAGCTGCCCCTAGAACAGAACTGCGCAGTGTTCAGTCCGAGTATCTCCAGCCCTGTGCAGATTCAGTCCGAGTATCTCCAGCCCTGTGTAGATATCTACTTGACTATGTTAACTGTTGCTTGCAGAGAAAACGTGTCCTAATAATGTGCTACCAATAATACAAATCATTGTCTACTTCCTGAAAATTAAAATTGCTTGTAATATACACAGCACTGAATATAGATCAGTTGTCAAGACTTTGGAATTCTCCTTCATTGGCATTAAATTTGAAAACAAAGCACATTCTGAGTTCTAAACTGTTCTTTTATAGGCTAAAAAATTAAGGTTCATACAAAAGCACTTAGTGAAAGGAAGTATCATCGGCCACAGGAGGAAGATAGTATTATCTTTGTAGATGATGAAAGGTACTAAATTCTTAAACGTGCATGTGGTATAACTTCAACATATATGTTTAATTTCCACATTTTCAGATGAAGGCAGTAACTATCCATGACATGTAGAAATTAAGAATTAATTTGAATAAATTAAGAATAATGTGATGTCAAAAAAATTACTAGATTCTGAGGAGTCTGGCCTATTTCTCAGACTGGGCAAAAGTTCTAGAAAGGCTCAAACTAACTGTCTTATTTCCAGTTGTATCCCTGACATCCTATAGTGCTTGACATAAGTATTTGTTTCACCTTTTTATATGGAAAGAGAATCTGAGGTCTGAGTTCTAATAAAGGGGTAAGATCTTGAAGGTATTGAAACTTGTGGAATTCTGTGCTTTTCCTTGAGTGCTGTTACACTACCAGCTCACATTTGACCTCTTCAGTCACAGTGTCATATTGCAGATCAGATAAGGAGTGACCAAGGAATCATTTATTTTTCCTCTTCCCTCATAAAGCCAATACCTTCTCTGCTACTTTCTGTTACGGCCTGGCGAGCACTACTGGGTAATTATCTGAGCACCAGCTGTGGCTTCCTTATAAAGTGCTTCTTTGGATGTCTTCAGTAAGCATGAGTCCAAATGAAGATGTCTTTATCTTCTGTTTCCTGCTTTCTAACCAAATGTTCTGACCACAGATTTAGTTTATAAAAGACAGACTGCTGTTTCACTCCATAATAGCCCATCTTTACTAGAACCATAAAAAGTTTCTGAGGCCCAGAGCGCTGGGACCGTTTGCCAGGTGTCACATGCAGTCTGTACTTCCTTTCCAAAGACATTGTGCAAACTTAGCCCTGGATCACAGATCACTTTTGAATAAAACATAGTGTTTTAAAACATAGGGAAACAGATGAAACAGAATGTATCATTTTATTTTATTTCATTTCAGTAAATAGTCTTTTTAATTTTATTCACTTGTCATAGACAGTAACAGTCTGGAAGTCCCAGGAAGAAATTTTACTGTGAAAGTTTCTGAGTTGAGAGAGTGGGGGAAAAAAAAAATCACAATATGATGGTGATGTTTAAGCTTCTAGAATCTTTTCCGGGTATCTGTGCCTGAGGTGCTTTCCCACATCTGGAGACTATGATCCTGTCTTTAGCGAGGCTTTTTGCACTCTGAGTCAGACTTGTGCCTTTTAGATACGTCTCAAAAAATGATCTGATAACCCAAACTCCAGGATCTGATGGTGGTTCTGATATTAACCCACAAGAAATTGCTGTGCATGTCCTGGATGTAAAATTTTAGCTTATTTTTAGTTTCCTGAATAGAGTGCCCTATCACTTAGCTTCCCCCAGCTCTCTACTCTTTGAATATTCTTTGTAGTACCTGTTCTCCTTGCACTTATTTATTGATTTATTTATTGTGGTACAAGGAATCAAACTCAGAACCTTGCACTTGCCAGGCAGGCACTGTGCTCCCGAGTCACATCCTGTCCTCTCATTGCATTTAATGACAGCAGCTAACGTTTACCAATATTTTATGATAGAAAATTTAGCACTGAGTTAAAAATCATGGTATCCAGAGTCAGATCATCCTATTTAGAAGCCTGCGGACACTATTAAAAATGGGTGAGAGTTTCATAGAATTAATTACTTAACTTCCCTTTGTCTTGGTATCTTCACTCATTGAATGAGGCTAATGATCTTATCTTTCCCAGAGGACTGTGTGACAACAATACATACAATGTGCTTTACCTAGAAGTGGTAAACTTCCATTAAATTCTAGCTATGTAATCATTACCTTGTTTAGGTACTGGACTGGGCAGGTTCTCAGATGGCCTCTTGACATCTACCTTATGTTCATGTCCTTGTGTAATCTCATCCTGAGTATGAACAACACCTGTTAACTTCTAGCAACTGGAATATGGTTAGAGTGATGTGATGACACTTGTGAAACCACCTTATAAGGAGTTATTTACTTATTTATTTATTTAGGTACCAGGGATCTAACTCTAAACCTCATACTTGTCATGCAGGCACTTGTGTGGCTGCACTATAGCGCTGGCCCTGAAATCACCTCATAAAGATACCATGATTTTCCTTGAACTTAGGTGATTTTTCTTCTTCTCCTTGTTTTTATTTTTCCTTAGTCTGGGGGAAGCCAACTGTCATGTTAGATGATGAGATTGATAGAGAGGCCCACAGGAGTTAACTCAGTAGACTTTCTAGGATCTACTCATTGGCATATGTGTGAACTTGAGAAACAGACTCTCCCTAAATTAAATCTTGACAGGACTGAAGGCTTGGCAAGCACATTTCCAGAGAAGCAGAGGACTCAGCTGTTACTCCCAGACTTCTGACTCACAGAATCAGTGAAATGATGAAGGTCACTTGTTTCCAGTTGCAATGTTTAGAGATAATTTGTCTTTGGAACTGTAGATAATTTGTGTAAGTTCTGTGATAATCACTTGACATAAAATATCTCCATAATCTTTATAACCAGGATGGAAAACATTACCCAGTTATAGATGAAGAAATGGAAACTGAAGGAAGTCACTTGACACACAGAGACAGTAAGTGGTAGAGTCAAATTTCATACTAATCTTCCCAACTGCCAGTTCATCTGCCATAATACATTGCTTTTTCCTTTGGAGCAATTCAGGTTTTTCTGTTTCCATTCATTTGCTCAACCAACCAATGTCTCCTTCATTGCTGGCATGCTGGCCATCGCTCTGAGGATTATGTGACAAATACACCCAAGAAGATGGTGGCCCTTCACAGAGCTCCCAGTCAAGCAGTGAGCTCTAGGTAAAAGATAATGTAAAAAATTTCAGATTATATTGTATGTTGTGATTGATATAAGCACTGTTGCAGGAAAAAGATCAGCTAGAGGTACGAAGAGTGAGAATCACTTGGATAAGACTGGCAGTTATGGGAAATTTTTCAGAAAGAGCCATCTAGGAAATTGAGCTTTTTCTCTTTTATTTTTATCTCCTTAGTTTTCCACTATATATTCACATTTACTATATATGTAGATTTTTTTATTCTACAGCTCTCAGCCTCAGAATATTTCCTACTTCAAAACTGTGCCAGGCTTCTCCAAAAAAAACAGAACCACACATATATAGAGAAAAGACAACTATATGTGGACATTTATTGTAAGAGTTGATTCTCATGATTATGGACTCTGAGAAGTCCCATATTCTGCAATCAGGCTGGAGAGCTGGTGGTATACTTCCTGAGTCTGAAAACCTGACAACCCAAAGAGCCAAAATGTTAAGATGTAGTCTGGAGAAGGAAAACTTGATGTCTCAAGCTCAAACTGTCAGGCAGAGGTAGCTTCAGTTCTTCTCTTTTTATTCTATTTAAGCCCTCAACCAATTGAATAATGCCTTTCTACTTGGGGAAAGTCATTTTGCTTTACTCAGTCTTTTGATCTAAATACTAATCTCATCCAGATACACTTTCACAGATACACCCAGAAATAATGCATAACCTAATAACTGAGTACTTTATTACTCACGGAAGTTGACATATAAACTTGATTATCATAATTGTCCTGGAACAAGCTAGTGCTTAGCATCGTATTGCAGTTGCCTCTGATGAGCTGTCCCATTTGCATGAGTCCCTTCACAGCTGTATCATAGTCTCCTCCCTGAATTTGAAAGTACTTACTCAATTTGAATTGGCCACAGTATCCCAAGATTTGCTTCCTTTCTATGTGTACCAGCCCCAAACCTTATATTGGGATTGTCTCTAAGGTCATAAATAGATTATAGTTGTAATATTACAAATGAGCAATTTCTGTCACACAAAACCTTCTAAAACAACTTGTTAATATTTATAATATTTGCTGCAGAAACTCTATGTTTATATTATAAAATGCAGAACAAATTCTAAGGAATAAACCCTGGCCATCAGAGAGCTGAGATTCTGGCCATAGGAGTAATCATAATCATTACCAAGAAGAACACATAGTAGTGAAGCTATATTTTAACTAACATTTCATGTTCCTGAACATAATTTTTCATGGTGAGACATTTATAACTCATTGTGTTGTTTGCAATGTGGTTAGATTTCATTTTAAATGTTTTGAAAATGCTCTTAAGTATGACCTGTTTTACCTAATAAGGAAGATAATGAGAAGCTGACAGTGAACAGGGAAAGGGTGATAAGGGTGGGAAAGAAGAGAAAGGACAGAGAAAACTATGGTACAAGTCTTTTTCTAATTCATAGATGTATTCAACAGCTGTAAGACAAGTGACAGGCTACTTAAATTTGAATACCTTCAAAACCAACTTTATATATTGACCCAATAAATATACATTAGCTAGATTGCCAGTACTCTACATCCTCAGGTCCATTTCCTTAAAAATAAGAAGACAAAAATAGACTCATTCCTAGCTTTCACATAACTTATAATTCCCCAGAAAATTCTGTTTCATATTGCAAGTTCAGTTGCTACATTCAGCACTATTTTCCCATGTAATGATTAAATACTTGTGAGCTTAAACTAGATCACTTCTTGTACTATGTCCTTTGGGTTATCACATTAAATAGAATAAGTGCTGTCTTTGCTATGACTTGAGACCTTAAAATGTTTTATAAACTAGACTAAAATGTAAGCAATCTAATGTGAAAAAATCACTGTGGTACTGCAGCTGTTTAAACAGCTGTATTCCATTTCATCCTGGTCCTTCAAGTGATGCAATAAATAAGTTGGTTACAAAGGTCGGTCAAATGGCTGATCTGATGTGTTTAATCACTGCCTTAAACAGCCCCATATTGAAATGATGGCACTTATCTGGCTCATTTAGTAAATTTGCCTTCAATACCATTCCAAATTCCAAATGATGTATAGCATTTCACATGAGCACTGTAAGAATTAAGGCATATTTTAAAGGATCTCCTTTATGTGAAGGTCTTTGTTGGTGCCTGGGTAAATGTGTATGTTTATTCACATACATAGATTATCCCTTGCATTGGTTTGACTTACTTTTTTTTGTTGTTTTATAATTGTTCAAAAGTAAACTCATGAGACCATTCTGATTATTGGTTTTGTACTCTTTTTAATACATTGCATGAGATATTTAACACTTTATTGTGATTTCACAAGTGTCCAAATAGAGATATATACAATACTGTTCCTTTCAACATTGTTTGCAGTAGATCAGGGCTACAGGAGACTTTCTAGTCCATTACCAGTAAGGTAAAATGTGAGGGATGCAAACTATGAGGTTCTAAGCAGCAACTAGGACAGGTGTATTAAAGGCACCATGAATTTTGTGAATGAATTAATGAATTTTAATGAATCACTGTAAATAAAAGGAAGGAATATACCTCTGTGTATATGCCAGTGATGAGGGGGATAATGTGCTATAAAATGAGGATGATTATAGCCACAACTACTTCTGAGATCAAACTACCAAAAAAATTCAACAAGTCAAAATAGAGAAACCCTCATGTTTGCTTGAGTGCTGAAAAATTTCTTATAAAATATAGCTGTATAGAATCATACTAATCTTAGTTCTGATAGTAAGAATTTTGTAAGTTAAATGATTTTTAAAAGGTACATGAGTCCATAAAATTTTAAAAAGTTTGAGACTAATATCCATAAAAAATAATGTTTTATTCTAATTTCCAGGTATTTCCTAGTTGAGTAAAATGAAATCGCTAAAGGTCTCTTTCACCTGTTCTTTTAGATATTTAGAAATAAATATCCAAGATTTAATAAATATCACAAGCCTTATTTGGATGGTAAGGGGCTGGGAGAATAGAGTCATAAGCAAAGACCAGGAATTCTTAGTGTAAGTCTTGCTTGTTCATTTGAAATTTTAAGGCCCCAATGACTCCATTCTAAAAAAGTACAAGGCAAGTATCAAGCAATGTTAGCTTGGCTAAGCTAAGGTTCATCTATTTTAGATTTTCAATTTCTTTCTACAACAAGCACATCAGTAGACTAAAGGACCCTCATTTCTGGAGAAATGTTTTTCCTCACAGTAAAAAAAAAAAAAAGCCCTACAAGTGAGGGGCCCAACTTAATTACTAGTCCTATTTTTCCTTTACCTCCAAATTCAAGAAAACTAGTTCTCCTAATGTTGCTTTTCCTTTTTTGAGCATCTGATGTTAAAGTACAGTGAAAACAAACAAATGAAAAGTTAAATGTCTCTACCATTTGCCAACAGAAAATTAGGCAATACCAATGAGTGTGGGTGCACAGGAAGAAGGGTTTTTCATTATTGGTAGGCTGTCCATAGATGCTGGGCATTCTCTTGCAGATTACTGAGTTTGTTTGTGCTGCCATTCAGCAAACATCAGTGTGTGGAAGCAGCTTCCACTGATCACACCTTTCTGGAATCAGAATTCAAAAGAAATAAAACTAAATTTAAGTGAGGGATGATGCTGGGTCTTTTTCTGCCTTTTGCTGATTCCATCCCTTTCAAATAATGAGTCCTTTAGATCTCTTCCTGTGGAGCCCCTTGAGGACCAGAAATATCTCTGATTTTACCAGAGTTTCAAATAGAAAGAGAAAAACAGCTGTGTTTGGATTGAATTGTATATACCAAGATTTTGGGATACTGTAGTAAACTACATATGAGCTCATTCAGGAAAGTTTTGGAAATGCAAATCCCAGGTGCAGTTGGAAACCAATCTGTACTCTTGTGATTCATTGAGATAGTAAAAAATAGCAAAAAGACTATTGATCTTATGTTTACCTCAGTAAGAAGTAAACAGTCCACAAAGGTGATGGTTACTAGTGACAGGAACTTGGGATAATATATAACTACCAGGATGATAGAGAAGCCTCCAAGAACAAGTTTTATTTTTTTTAATTTTTGATTTTAAAGAGAATAAAACAAAAGAGAACCAAACAAAGCAAATCAGAACAGAACAATGCAAGCAGCACAGCACTCCACAACAAGACAACTGGACTTCAACAGTGGCTACCATAATATCTCTTTTCTTTGAAATAGTTGAGCATAGCTTCACACTCAATAATAGCAAACATAACAAAATAGTGTAAAATCATTCAAGAGAATGAAAGCATTACAAGACTTCAAAACCAAATAACAGGAAATGAACAATGGCTACTATAGTATCTCATTTTCCTCAAAAAATTTGTCTATGCCATCACACATAAAAAAACCAAATATAACACAACAGGATAGAACCAACTGAAACAGAAGAACAAAAGCATGGTAGGACTTCAAAACAAAATGATTGTAAATCAGAAATGGCCACCATAATGTTTTATTTTCTTCAAAATAGCTATTCATACCATCACACATAATAAAATCAAACGAAACAGAATAAAACCAATCAAACAAATTAATGAAAGCATTATAAGACTTCAAAGCAATATAATAGGAAACCATGATTACCATAATATATCCCATTATATTCAAAATAGCTGCCCCTACCATCTGACAGCATAAAATCTAACAAAACAAGATAGAACAAAGCCAAATCTAAAAATATTGTGTAAACAATGCAAGAGTTTAAGACAAAACAATAAGAAATTGACATTAGTTTTCACCTTTCCCTCCCAGGTGTTTTCTGCCTTTGCTCTTACATTAACTATTTTGCTTTTGGATGCCATTAACTCCTGTTTGTTATGGTAGGGTTCATACTTATGAATTTGAACTTCTTTGGCCATGGACATGATTTCCAGTTGTATCCATTTATCTACAGGAGCCTTGAAATTATTCTACTTTATAGCTGGTTAGCTTTCTGCTGCATTAGAATACATATCTTTCTTATCCATTCTGCATTGATGGGCAAGTTACTCTTTTTTTTGGTCTCCCTTACATGGAACAATTGTTTTCTCTCCTTTGATTTTCAGTCTATGAATTTCCTTTCCAGTAAAATGTGTTTCTTGTATACAGTATATTGATGGATCTTGTTTTTTGATCCACTCTCCCTGTGTTTCTTTTTATTGCTGACCTGAGGCCATCTACATTAATGATTACAACCAGCATGCATTGGTTTGTCTCTGCCATGCTATCCTCCTGCTGTTGGCCCTCCACTTTTCCCCTTCATTCAATTGCCTGTTTTGTTTGGCAACCTTCCTCTGTTCCTATTCCTGGAACCATGATCATCTTTATCTCTCTCTAGAATATCCTTTTAGCACTCTCTGTAGGGTTGGTTTGGTGGTCATGAATTCCTTCAGTTGTTCTTTATCATGGAAGTATCTTATTTTTCCATCAGTTTTAAAAGATAGTTTTGCAGGGTGCATCAGTCTGGGCTGGAAGTTGTTTTCTTTCAGGGTTTGAAACACTTCACTCCGAACTCTTCTTGACTTGATGGTTTGTGTTGACAAGTCTAATGTGATTCTGATTGGTTTGCCTTTATAGGTGATCTGTCTCTACTCCTTAACAGTTTTTAATAATCTGTTCTTGTGCTGAATTTCTGGGATCTTGATTATTTTTTGGGTATAGATTTACTTTGGTTATGGTTAGTTGGAGTCCTATATGCCTCACTTATCTGTATGCCAGATCCATTTCCCATGTTTGGGAAGTTCTCTTCTCTTACTTCTGTGAATTTCCTTTTAATTTCATTTGTGTTGAACCCTGCTTCTTCACCAATACCTGTTACTCTTAAATTATGCTTCTTTGCCTCACCTTGCAGCCACTGAGTTGTTATTTCCTGATTCCATGTTATTTTTAAGAGATCTTTCCTTTCACGATCACTAGCTGAAATCCTATCTTCAAAGTTTGATAGTCTATCTTCAGTCTCTTTCAAGCAGTTTTGCTAGCTTTTGATTAAATTTTTAATTTCCTCTATCTCTCTTTGAATCTGTTTCATGCATTGTAATTCTTTTCTACATTCATTCAAGTTTTCCATCATTTTCCTATGTTCTTCTTTATTGTCTATGTCTTCTTTAGACCTGCTGAAAAATTCGTTCAGTATGTTTGTGATTTCTTCTTTTACCTGAGACATTGTTTCTGATTTGACTGCTTTTATAATCTCATGAAGTTGTTTCTTTACTTCAGTTGCTAACCTCTCAGAGATTTCAGGTGTGTGATTTCCGTTTTCTTCCATGACTGATTCTGTGTGGGCTAGAGGTCTGAGTGTGCCTTTTGCTCCTTCACCTTGACATTCTCCTGGGTTCATCCTAACAAGCTGATTGTGGGGCCCCAGGCACTTCCCAGGTTGGCTGCCCCTAGGCAGTGTAGGGGAATGAGACAGGCACCTGTGTTCCTCTAACCCAAGATTTACAGGGAGGCAGCAAGGCATGGAGTGGACTTCTCCAGACCTGTGCAGCCACACTGGGACTTCGCTGATGATCAGCAGTGCCTGGAGGTGGGGCTGCTTCCCTCAGCCTGTGTGTCTACACTGGGACTCCCAGGATGGTAGCAGACACACAGGGGTGTGTTTGTCTGATTCTGCTAGTGGGTGATGGCTGCCTGAGGGAACCAAAGGCCTCCAGTGGTGGCCTATGGATGCACAGGGCTTACCTGGCTGTGTGTCCCTGCTCCTGCTGGCTGCCTGCAGGAAGGAGCCTTCCGGTGGCAGCTCCCTGAAGGTGAAGGCAGATCTCCTGGTTCTCTCTGCCCATGCTGGCTGCCTGTAGGACTTGGCCTTTTGGTGGCAGTGCACAGCAGGCAGAGGTGGATCTGCCTGTCTCCCTCAGCCTACAGTGGGCACGTGGAAGAAAGGGCCTCCTGGTGGCAGTGCCCGGCAGGCAGAGGTAGATCTTCTGGCTTCTCCACAAGTTTTAAAGTACCTGTTTCCTTACTGAATTGTACACTATGCAAAAGTACAATGAATGACTAGAAAGAACATCCTAGTAGCATTGTGAAACACATCTCCAAACTTCAGGTGACACTTGACATGGAATGTGGTTAATGATCCTCCTTCAGAACAAAGATACCAGACAGCAGTGAGCACCAAGGGAAAGACACAGTCTCTGTGTGTCTCCTGGCTGGCTACACAGTATTGTATCCCAATTGGGAAACAGTCACTAGTGAAAAGTTAGCCCATCAAGATATGAGACTTTCTTCTTCCTTCTTTTTGGAAGCAGGGGCTATAGAATATTGAAGCAAAGAAGACAGCCTCAGAATGATGGAGAGTTCATGTTTGCGGGCCTTCACCCCCACTGCAACAAGGTACAAGCTAAGAGGAAAGGAAAGTCAGTGTTTCTGGGACAACCCTCAACCAGTGAGGTCAGGTGGTTGGGAAGCACAGAACCAAAGCCCCATTTGCTAATGGGACAACTTTGAGTCATGTTTCACACACTTCCTCAGAGGCTTTCATGGGGGACCAAGCCCATGGCACCAGTCAGCAGAAATACCCCAAGTATTAACACACGGTATTGGTTTATTTCCTTTTCTTGTTTTATTTTTACCCTTTTTCTTACTTGTTCTTCCTGGAATTACATCCCAAATAAATTATGAACACGAGTTCAGCTAGATTCAGGTTCAGGCTGTGCTATTTAAACTTCTGAACCTGATTTCCTCATATATACATAAACCAATAAATTTGGTGTTTTTTTTTTCTTTTCAAGGTCTGTCTCTATGCATAGAAATGTGATAGATTGTCTGTAATTACTGGACTCCTTGAGGAATATTCAAAGAAGGACACAGAATTTTATAAGATAAACCAACACTTAAAAATATTTTTTAAACATTCTTTTCCTCTAACAATTTTCTGAGTCTCTAAACTGCACAGAAATTCTTCTCCCTAAGAACCCCAATCTCTGAGGCTAACATTTTCCTGCACCAGGTCACCCCGCCACCTTCCTTCCCTTTTGTAAATAGCTTCTTTATTATTATTATTTTTTTAGTTATTTTTTCTTCAAACAACTCTCTAGCTCCTTTTCAAAAGTGAAATGTTTAAACCATTCTTTGACCCTTCAAAATTCTCAGGTATTTCCATCCACTCTTGCATATTCTCCCCCAAAGTCAGGAGCCTCAGCTTCAAAAGTATGCAGCCTCAGGATTTCTCTTAGAACACTGAGGAAGGAGAAAATGTCAGATGATTAAACACTGAATTCCTGATGGCTGGAAGAGAGAAGGATGGGATTGAAAATCTACACCTGGATAAGTTTTATTCCTGTCAAAATATGAGTAATTGTATTTAATGTATAATATTATCAAGATTCTTATGTGAAAATATCCATGAAAGGAGCCTGGAATAATAAATAGCAACCTACACCGGGGATTTAGCTCAATGGCATAAGCGCCTGCCTTACAAGCACATGAGTCATGAGTTTGATCCCTGCCCGGTACCAAAAAAAAAAAAAAAAAAAATAGCAACCTATGTAAAAGAAACTCATGCTGCATTAATTGACTTTTACCACAGAAGGAATAGAACTACCCACATGCACAAGGTTCAAAACATTAAGCTCTCTTCCCTTAGGCTTTCTAAGGCTACAGTAATCAACACCAGACTTTTTCTTGAAGATGAAATGAGACACCTATTTCGTAACTTTAGGTTTTCCTTCTAGCTAGAGTATCTAAATTATTTCAGCTATTATGTCAGCAAATTAAGACAAGTCTACAGTTAAAATCTTATAAATAATTTGTCATAGGAATTTCTCCACACTATTTTTAATTCTAACCAGTACAATTTACTAAATACAAATTAAAAGGAGAGGTCAGGTACAAGAAACTATTTAAGGCCTTTATTGTTAAAAACTAGAAAATTATCCTGAGTTTATGGAATGATTCACTGGCATATTTATTTAGCTTCTCTTTCTATTATACAGCAGTACTATGTCTGGGGAAGATCAAGTCATTGTTTCCTAGATGGAAGATAGACTTGCGCTCATTCACTCAGGCTTCCTTATCAGGAGCCATGGGGTTATGGGGGGGCGGGCCTGCTCCAGACTCTGGGCAAGTGTGAGAGCTGTTTCTCTGCCACCTTAAAAGGAGTTTTTCTTTGTCCAAATTATTGACTCACTGATCATAGAATTAATATCGTCTTACACTGTTTTAATGCACAGCCAAACAGAAGCAATCTATCCATACCATTAGTTTCTTTTTTTATTACCTACAAAACTGAAAAAAAAAATTGTTTTAGCCAGTTGCAATACTCATAGTCAATTGTCACAGCTCGGTGGAAGAGGTGTGGTAGCCTTCATTTTACAGGTAAAAGGACTAGCTAGGCCCAAAGAGCTTCTAAGATACTAACGTGGAATTACAGAAACATCACTATGGCTCAGGGACCTGATTCATCTGTCCTGCTTATAAGATAGGTGCTAAAAATGTGTGATGCCTCCAGACTTCTAGTTTCCGTGTGTAATTTTTAAAACTGTATCTATGCTTATAAAGCAATTCATATGCTCAAAAACGATGCCATATGATTTTCCAGTGATGCATTATCCCTAGCATGCAGTAGATTCTTTGTACATATCACCTGTTGTGACAAGTTGCATTTTGTTTTATCTGCCTCAAATAACTAATAATTATTAAATCTTGTGAAAGACATCTAACTGTGCTCTTTGACCAAGTCTTGGCAGATTCCTCTTACTATGTGGTTAGTTTTAAGTGAATCATCCAGATCCACATAGGTTACTTGGTACTCGTGACTTGTTCCCCCAACTATTAACAAGTGTCTACATATTTGTCATGTTTGAAAATTTATTTCATGAAATAGAGATGATCTTCACTTATCTATTGCCTTTGTGGTCTTGATGAAACTAGGTCGTATCTCAGACTTTCTTCCCAAAATAAAAACTTTATTTTATTTTGACTTTTAGACTTCTTTTATATTAATTTAGTTTGTTTCTTTGTCTGTGAAATAGGGGGAAAAGTAGTATTTATGGCTTATAATTGTGGCTATTATATGTAATTGGGTACTTTTGTAAAGCTTTTATCATAGTCCTTGGTATACAGTTTGCACTTAATATTAACTTTGCACAAAGATAAAAGTGACTCAGTTTGTGATAGCTAAATCTTGGAAATTACCAAGATGCCCATCAACCACAGAGTGGATGAAAAAGATATGGTATTTTTATACAATGGAATATTACTCAGCTATAAAAAGGATGATCTTGATGCCTTCACAGGCAAATGGAGACAACTTAAGACTATCCTCATTAGTAAAATAAATAAGAATCATATTTATAAATATCATATTGTATCTCTAGTGTAAAAAGTAATAAGAAATGCAGGATCAATAAAACCCAAACTATGTAATTGCCATTGTATAAAAGAGAGCAAAAGAAAGTGCTCTAGAGGATATAACTGCATGTATGCTTAAGTGTGTAGGATTGATAATCATATTACTAAGTTTTTGTTGGATCGTTGAACAGAACTGTTTGCAGTCTCCCTTTTTGAATGTCCACTTTGTATGCTTTACTTTTGTAACTTGAACTATTTCTAAGAGGACAATATGTAATTTATCAACTAGTGAATTCTTACTGTTTATTCTTTTTGAAATTATGTATTTATTTTTACCTTTTTCTGTTTTTTTCTCTTTAAATAAAATTTTTTAAAAAAAGATAAAAGTGATTATCCTTGAAAAATTCAGGAAAACATTCATATACGTGAAGACATTTAAATTGGATAATGAAGAATGTGTGAGAACTTTCTAAGATGAAAGGTAAAAGGAAGGGCATTCTGAACATAGGGAACTCCACAGATGAAGGAAGAACCTAAAATATCTGGTATATTTAGCACAATTAAGTCATGTTTGCTCTAAAATATAAAGACAGTCTATTAATCCATCAGTTAAAAGCACGCTAGATGCTGAGCCCTGCATTTACATAGGTAAACACTAATGTAGTATTTGTAAGCTAGAAGCACTGTCCAATTGAACTCTATGCAATGAAAGAAATAGTCTATACCTGTGCTGTTTAATGCAATAGTCACATATAACACTGAACATGCAAAACAAAACCGGCATGGCTGAACAATTCAATTTTAAATTTTATTTAATTTCAATTAGTTTAATTCAAAGGGTGTCACATTGCTAGCAGTTGGGCAGTACAAACCTAGGCCAGGGAGACACCCATGCAAACAATTTGATCAGTAAATTAAGTGTTATAGTAGCAGCACACAGAGAATACTGTAAGCCCCAGAGATGGAAATAACTATCTCTGCTGCTTGGGGAAAAACAGGAAAAGTCTCATATAAATAATAGCATTTAAATTGGCTGTTGAAGTATGCATGAGAGTTTTCTGAGAGGAAAGGTGGAGACAAGGGCATTCTAGATGGAAGGCACACTATTGACAGAGATACAGAGACTAAAAAAATCTGGCAAATTTGGGACACTTGGAATCATGTTTATTTTACTCTGACTTCCTGCCTCCATTTTGAAATGAATCTGCTGTTTTCTTCAATGTAGTAGTCATTTTATAGTAGTTGTTCTACAATCAATATATTTTGCAACAAGAATAAATTAACATTCCCAGAACATTCAAGGATTATTGGATCTTCAATATTGGTTCTTTTCTCCAATTTTATTAACATGTAAGATAAGACCATTCTCAAGTGTGATCTTATGGTACCCAATTGTTTGCCCTTCTCTTTACTTTCTTCTCTCAAAGAGATACTCTTAATCATACAAATGTGACTTCATCCTTTCTTTCCCTACTCAATTCCCCACACTCATGTGTTATAATCTCTTTTGATAATGTGAACACCATTTTTGTTCCCAACCAGCCCTATATTTACTCCATACTTTTCCCAAGATAGTACATTAGGATTTTGTTGTCATTTAGCCTATCCTAACTTCAGGTGTATCGTGAAATATTAGGTCACTCAGCTCATTTCTGTCCTCTTCACCACAGCTCTTGCTTCAGAGTTTATCTCCCAGGTCCTGTTATGGTACATCCTAGAACTCCAGGTTGATGGGTGTAGGACAAATTCCTGTCCTTGGACATGAAGAAGGAAGCACATGGTACAAAGAAAGCATCTTGCTGAAATAATTTTAGAGACATAGGATTAGGAAATGGATAAAAATGTTCAGGAACCCTGAATATTCATGGACATTTAGTTTACAATTTAAGCCATTTTGAGTTTATTTTGTCAATGATGCATCCTGATGCACCTGACTTGCTACTATGGTAGATTAAAACACCGGTCGTCAATTTAAATACCAGCTGAACTGAATCAGCATAAAGAATGAGTATATTACCATTATGTCATAGTATCATGACGCAGTGCCTTCCTTGTGCTGGGCAATATTCTGAGAATACTTAACTCACTTAATTCATATTTAACCCTCATGACTACCCTTTTAAGTAGGTACTATTGTTATGCACATTTCACAGATGGGAAACTCAGGCACAGAAAGACCAAGAATCTTGGACAAGATCAGAGATCTAATATATGGGAGATCCAGGAGTAAAATGCTGCCAGCCTGGTTCCAGACTCTGTATTTACTAAGTATGCTAATGTGAGAGGAATTCTTAAATATATGTTGATGGGTTTCATATAGAGTCATAATCAGAGTCCATACATTTAAATCTTCCTAATATCCTTAAAGGCTTTGTGGTGACTCACCCACTCACTCTGTTTCATATCCTTTAGGAATAACCAGCCACCACTTACACAGTTGCTAGCAAATGGTAGGTAAGCCACTACTGGAGAAGAGTTTTACTTCACGGGAAGCAAACCATTTCATCTATGGCATCTGAGCCCTGACCTCTAAAGTTCTAAGCTATGATGAGTAGCTCACAGCTATGCGCTGTTGAGTGTGACTAAACTTTGTGTAGAGCATGCAGGCTGCTCATGTCTGTAGGAGTCCCATTCTTGGTCCTAAGAATTATTTCTGATTGTACTTCAGGATATACTTATTAACTAATCTGGAAGTTCCATTTCTGGATGTGTAACTAACATAAACGCATGTGTATGCTCACCAAAATACAATCACTAGTACGTCCATCTCAGCATTATTTGTCAAAGTCAAAACCTGGTAAGGAAGGGAAGGAATCTCCAATATTTAACCGACAAATAGGTCATGCAATACTACATTGATTTACAGTTCACGCATAAATATGGATTAGGCTTACAGATGTAGCAAAGAAGGAAGACCTTTAAAATACATATTGTGTGAGTCATCTTAAATTATTTAGCCAGGCATGGTGGCGCAAATGGGGCAAAGATAGGAGAATTGCTGAGAGTTCAAAGCCAGCATGAACTGTATAGCAAAACCCAGTCTCAAAAAGACCAGAAAAAAAAAATTAAATAACTTACAACACCTGGTGAAAGCTCTCTATGGTGTTAAGTCAATCCTGGATGGGAGTGGGAAGAAAGGACTTCTCAAGATGCTGATGTTGCTTTTTTTTTTTTTTTTTAATTGAGTGCTGGTTACCTGGGTGTGATCCATTTCTGAAAATTTATTGAGTTGTATATTTATTATATACACACTTTTCTGTAAGTAGTTTGTATTTTAAAGAAAATTTTTGAAAAGTACAAGTAAGTACTTTCTCTTGCCTTTTCTCAGTGAATAGTACAAACTATCAGTCTGTAAAGACAGAATAGCTTTGATTTTCCCCAGGCAAATCTCCTTTGATTTTTGCAAAAAGCTAGAACTCTCTAACCATCGACAGGAGAGTCAAATAGAACAAGATGAATAATTTAGAAATATGATTATTTTCAGATTTTTAAATGTTTGGATTTTTTAAAACAGCATTTTCAACAAAAAGGAGTTGCCTGTTTTGAATTTTTATGTCAATTTTTTTGTAACTAAATTTGGAATTTTATTTTTAAAATGTGTTCCTTGGGGGGGGGTTATCATCTTCTGTGATAGTATCTCTAGTAACATAATTCAGAACCTGTGTTTTCAGACCTGTTTCTAAATGGTCTTCTAGAAAATGTCTCTGCCAGGATATGTAGAACACAAGGACCTATGTATCATCTCACGAACGCATCTCCCCTATTCATGTTGTTTTGACAAAACACTGAATTTTTCACTAACATTCACATAGTTTCAATCCTTTTCAGATCAAGAAGAGAGACACATACTGATAAATAATTCAGGTTACCCATTTTGTTGAAGTTTTTCATCAGTATTCACAGTGTCATTTTTCTTAGGTACTCAAAGTCATCTTTGGTTTGTTGGGAACTTCCTTTGCAAAACACCATTCTGGATATTTTGTGTTCTTCATTTCATTTAATTTTTGCTGCAACTATGTGGTATGGATATTTATCTCCTTATACAGATAGGGAAATTGAAGGTATTGATACGGATTTAGCCACCTAGAAATTTGCCTCCAAACTTTTCTGTAATGTTAGTTGACGCTCGTAAATGGTCTTCTAGAAAATGTCTCTGCCAGGATATGTAGAACACAAGGACCTATGTATCATCTCACGAACGCATCTCCCCTATTCATATATAGGTAGATGTAGAGCCAGTCTAGCAGGTATGGAGAAAGGAAGACGGGCTGGGAGGTCACACAGACTGGAAGAGTGTGTCCAGCATGCCCAGTTCTTTCTTCTGAGGATGAGGAATAGGCAAACAAAATTCAATTCATTTTATTTTTCTTTCCCCTGAATGATATGATCTGGACTACCTAAACACAGGGAAGTTCAGTAAGCTTTTTTTGCTGCTCAAAATGTTGATAAAATGGAATAAACTACAGGGCCCTTTTGTCTTACGAGCTTGACCTTGGGATTTCTAAAGAATGTACTAATATTTCTTTATCACAAGCCTTGCTAAAATTAAAGGGAGAAAAAAAATTGAATTCTGTAAACAGAGTTCAGAAAAGCACACTTCGGTTCCAGGAAAGGGTTCATACTGCTCTGGACTCAACATGAGTTGAACTGGCAGATTCAGTATATCTGGGAAGTCCCTGAGTAGTTTGGAAAACTGACGTTGCACAAAAACGTAATTGCTGTTGTTTAAAAGAATTGATGTTTGGGTCTTTGGGTGATACTGTGAGAGTGAAGCTGTTTATTAAAGATTGGTTTGTATATTTAAGGCAAAACTAGACACCAGAGATAGTAACAACAACCAAAAAGTAAAAAAAAAAAAAAAAAGAAAAGAAAGAAAAGCAAAGAAAAAAAAGACTAGCGAGCTCAACTCCTCTGTCTTGGTAACTTTTCCTCTCGTTGTTGGGCCAAAATACCTGATGCCCAAAGTGAAGCAAGAAAATGTTTATTTCTTACAGTTTTTGGAAGTTTCAATACAGGCTCTACTGTCTCTGAGGTAGGGTAGCACAAGAGCTAAAAGGGAGGAAGGGAAAGCTCCTTCCCTCCTTCCCTCCTTCCCTCCCCTATACTGTGGCCACCTACCCACCCCTGAGTGGGTGCAGCACTCACACAGCCAACCTCAGCACTAGACAACAAGCCAATCACAAATGCTAGACTCGGTCACCTCTAAGACTGCATGAGGCTTTGTGGGGACATTTAAACAAACCCCAATGCCCTCCTATTAGGGCAAAGAGAAGAAAAATTAAAACGTTTGGGATGATTTCATATTTTATTCTTTGTACTCTTCCCCTTTAAAACAGAAATAAACTGAGGAGTGAAATAGTGTGACTACTTAGTTATGCACAAAATGTTGCTCTCCTTAACCTTTGGAGCTGTAGCCAAGAAAGCTATTTCCACTCTCAAACATCACTCTGTATTAACTCACTTATTTAATTGCTTTCGTCTACTGAGTATTTTGTCTTCCAATTTTCTATATTAAGTTTGAATTGAGCAACAACAAGACCTTGGTTTGAAAGGTCAGTCTTCAGAGACTTTTAATTTCCCTCTGGATTCCACAACTGACCCCTGAATAACTCCTTTAAAGCGGAGGTCAGTAAGTGTTTCCAGAGAGGGATGATGGTTTCCCAATCCTAAATCTAGGCTTTTAATCCCACCAAAAGTTTTCTTGGTTTGTGAATTTGCTTTCCATTTGTTATCCATGGATAATAATTAAATAACTTATATGAAAACAAATTGAAATACATTTGGAAAGTAGCTGCTCAACAATGCTTGTTGAACAAATACTGAATAAATAAGTGAATGAGTGTGTCTCCCTAAACCTAGTTCTTTGTCTAAATCTGGAAAAAAAAAGTGGTCGACCCTGACTCTTCTTTCGTTGGTCCAAGATTGTACCTAATAGGAGGACCTGTGGTGATTCTTCTGAAATTTCATTAATGAAAGGCTCTTAATATGCACTCACCAGAGGTTACAAACTAATGGTCTATGAACCAAATCCACCCTCAAATAAGTTTTAAATTTCATGTCTTTTAAATTGTTCAAGTAAAACATCCAAATTCAGAGATTTTGCTTAAAAAAGAGGTTCTTATCCTCCCATCCTGGATTTGCGTTTCTCTACAGTGTCACATATATGAAGCAGAGCAGCAATCTGCTGTGACGAAGTTTGTGCCCCTACACCTCACAGAAAGCCATGTCCAGCTACAAGAAAATGCTGTCTATAATTTTATTTGCACTGCTATGTTTCATTTATATAGGAAACATATTTGCTTGCAGTATAATTTGAGAAAATTGGAAAAAAGCATATGTGTCTTTTAATAAATTAATTTTATATGACCATTTAAACATTTTTCAATCTGTTCAATCCTTCAAGCATTTGCATGCATAACTCTTGTATTAATGGAGATTCTTGCTTCCTGTTTTTATGGCCTTATAAAAGTCAGAATTGTTATCTGCAATGTATATCTTCACAAATATGTCTTATTTTGCTTATCAGTAATTTAATCAGCACAACCTGGGAGCCCATGGGAGATTGCTAGTGTAAGGCGAGCACTGAGGAGATGAGCCTGTGGGTAAGTTCAAACAGTAAGCCAGTCCAGTCTGTGATGACAGGCAGTCAGCCAAGCTGGGGTCAGGCAGGAAGCCAAGGGCTTGAACAACGAGGTAGGGCAACCACCAAGAGGGGCCATGTCAAACACTTACTGGAACAGCCAAGTCAGAGATCAGGAAATTCAAAGAAAAGGGCCAGGGGATGTTAGCTCAGCAGCGCAGATCCTGCCTGGCAACACAAAGCCCTGAGTTCAATTCCAGGTACCCCTCCCCGAGCAAGGAAATTCAAAAAAGAAAACATACTTAGAAACTGTGTCTTGCCCAGATCCCAAGGTCTCAGCCCACACAGAAGTTTGATCCGGGTCAGTTTTGATAACTATTTCACTTTACATTAACAACAACAAAAGATGTTCTTTATGGAAAAAAGGTAAAACAAAATTTCATAACCAAATAATAGGAAAATAACAATAGTTAATACATTACACGTTGTTATCTTTAAAGTAGTTACTTAGGGTACAAGATAAAGTCATAAAAACTCTCCAATCAATATTAGCAGAAACTTTTCTTTTTAATGAAATAGGAGGCACCAACAGCATTTTTCCCCTTTTTGCCTATTGTCCTTTCCCCTTTCACTCATCCTAGTTCCTTTTTCATTTGGAACGATTGGTTTCCATTTCACAATACGCATTGTATATTTTAGAACTTATTTTCTCTCAGTTTCTCACATAGAGAGATAATATGACGTTTACACATGTGAGTCTGATTTATTTCACTGGTAAGTATGGTCTCAAGTTGCTTCCATTTACCTCTGAAAGCCTCGTTTATCTTTTCTGTGCCTGACTGGCACTCCATTGTATAAAAATACCACATATTTTTAATCTGTTCCATGGCTGATGGGCATTTGGATATTTCCAAGATTTAGCTATTTGTGAGGATATAAACATGGGGTGCACATTTATCATAGTGGTATAATGTTTTTAATTCTTTAGGGATAATACCCAGAAGGGGAATGGATGGGTCAAATAGGACCTTTAATCCTAGTTTTTTGGGGTTTTTTTTGTACCAGAGATTAAACTCATGACCTAGCACTTGCCAGGCAGGTGCTTATGCCACGGAGCTAAATCCCTGGCCCTTAATTCTGGTTTGTTGAGGAGTCTCCACACTGACTTCCACAGTGGTTGTACCAACCTACACTCCCACCAACAGTGGAGAAGTATTCCGTTATTTTGGCTTTCTTACAACAAATATTTATTACTATAATAATTTTACAACTATAAAGCTACACCTAAAATAAGAGATAACAAAAGAGAAAAGAAAGAGTTGAAAGCCACTAGAAGTCCAAATGCAGACACTGAGATGATAACTCTGTTTTATGAAAGAATAAATCCTTCCCATTCTGGAGTCATCTATCCAGGACCACAGTTCTTCAAGTATATAAATAAAACTTAGTAAATCTTATGTCTTCAAATGCTGGTATCTCCATGATCTCCCAAGTAGTTTGAAGAAGACTGGGCCAATGAAAACTATAGAAAAAGCTCAAATCCATCATCCACATTTTTATACTGCTCACCAAAGAATATACTGGACATATTCCTTTGGGAAAGAAAGGACACGCACGCACACACACACACACACACACACACACACACACACACGAGAACTGGGGTACCAGAAATCAGCAGAAGGGAAGCCATTCCCTGAGAAGGATCTACACTGGACAGTGACGGGCTCTGCCTGTGTGAAGTGCTGCCAGGCTCAGCGTGGTGCCTGCCCAACATGGCACTGGACAGCGCCTCCCTTCAACACTGACTTCCCCGTTCTTCCTCCAAACCCGGAAACGGAAACGGAACTCCCCACCAACATTCCCTCAATCGGCTGTCAAAACGTCACTCTGCCCGCCCCTTCAAACTCCACCCCCTGTCAAACTGAATAAAAGCTTGTGGCTTCTTTGTGGCCCCCCCATGGTATACTTTACTGCAGTCCTCCTGTGCCCAAAGGCCTTTTTCTTTTCTTTTACATTTCTACTACACCAAGGAAAAACTTATCAGATAGGTTCTACCATCAGATTCTGTGATCTGAAATGACATGTGATGTAAGAATAATGAAAGAGACAAGTAAAATTTTTCTGAGTGCTTGTTATGAATTAGGCAATACACCAAATGTAATGCATGATATGATTACTTACTTATTATTTTCTTTTTACAAAAAACAAAACTTGGAGAGAGAGTAATGACTTGCACACAGCTAATAAAATGAAAAATCCAGGATTTGCACCCAGGCTTCTTGATGAAATTGCCCAATTGCTTAGATGCTGTGTTCTTCTCCTTGTTCAGTGAACCTTCTATGTAACCCACAGGTGAGCTTGCCTTTGCTAAGATGCTCCTAAAGATTCATTCCTTTAGGCAGACAAACTAGCCTTTTGCTTAAAAGATTAATACTAAACTACTTTTGTACCCTCTAAAGTGAGTAAGGCCATGACAAAAGTATAGTCCATTGATCTGATTAACACTGAATTAACATTATTGAAGGCACAGAAATCCTGGCATGGATGAAATGAGTACCTGCTCTAGGACCATGCTGAGGGAACCTTGAGAGAGGCTCATCACAAAGCAGGAGCAGTGTTGGGATTTGTTAGGCGGAAGCTTGTAAACATAGGCTTGAAGCTGGACCCATGGCCCTTCAGTGAGAAGAAAAGTTGGGTCCCAAAGTCTATTTTTTATTTTCAGTAAATAGACTGAGCAAGACCTTTTCCCCCCATCTCATGATTTTATGCCTTTCTTCCTGTCTCTGTGACATAAAAACAAAAAGAAGGATAAAAGAAGGATAAGTCAGAGATATAGGGCTGCTGATAATTGTGTCTACATTTTGCATAGAATACAGTGCTTATTTGTATGTGAGTTTAATACTTGATTCTGAAAAATACTTGTCTGAGTATACTTTTTCAAGGTCAGGATGAGTAGTTTTGTCATTTATTCAGGATTATCTTTATGGGTAGATTATTTATTTATTTATTGTCTTTTTGATACAGGATCTTACTATGCAGTTCAGGCTGGTCTTGAACTCATTTTGTAGCCCAGGCTAGTCTCAAACTTGCAAAGATCCTCCTGCCTCAACCTCCTGAGTGCTGAGATTATAGGTGTGCACCATCCTGCCTGGTTCATCACTTATTTATATAACATTCCAACAATGTGTTCCCAAGGAATTTGTCTGGAATAGCATGTTGATTTAATGCATACATAATTACCTCTTGATTGGAAATGTGTAGCTGAATAACGTTTAAAAGATTGATTAAAAAGACTTCTGCTTCAGAGGAAAACAATGCTGGGATAGGTTAACAATGCACACGGCAGATGTTTGTTGTGATAAGTATGTTTCTGATTCTAGGTCACGTGATTTTATTGGTCATGCTGCTCAATTAAAGAAGGTATGGGAGATTGATGATAAGCATGAGGAAATGAGTAGGAAATAAGTTAAGAAATATTAGAAGAGAGATCCTAACTAGTCATTGGTTGATTGGCCTACTAATGTTCTCTTGGACCAATTCATTTTTATCATTTAAAGAAACTTTCAGCCCCAAATACAAGTCCTTAAATTGTTCCTTCTTCATCTGTATCTTCACCCTTACTTTGAAGATTTGTCTACTTTCAACTAATGCATTTAGAAAGAGGACCTGCAAATAATAATTCAATTCCACACAATTTATTGAGGGCTTAGTTCAGCTGAGGTCACCCAAATTCCTTTAGTTATACATTTTTCAATTTACAAATATTCAGTGATTTATACAAGGCAAAAACATATGCAAAATCACACCAAGTCTTTCTACCACTATATCATTCATTAAATATGTCACTTTAAACTTTGAAACAAATAACCTGAAGTGTTTGGGCTTTTGAAACCACTGGCATTTAAGAGGAAGCCCTTCTATAATGAGCTGCTGGTCATGTGCCACACAAAACTAGATACAGAGAAAACTATAAAACAGGATCAGTCACTTCCTTTGAGGATCTCACAATGTATACAGATCATTTCAATGTCAATGATAGCTAATACTATGATTAAAATAGTCCACGTGGGGACCACTTATCAAGCACTGTGAAGGACCTCAGTTTTACCCACCTTGCAAGAAAAATTGCAAAGACCTATTACTCCTGGGGCAAAGACAAGGGGCCATTGAATGTTAAGTTTGCACAAATCTCCCTTTCCTGGCACTTCCCAGGACGTTGATGCAGAGGGCTTCAGGTGGATGCTGCTTAAGCAGTGGGCCTGTTCCTATCTAAGGATTCTTCATAGGCACAGTAATTCTGTGGTTTCTGGCAGAGGGATATACTTATTTGTTTTTCAAGGTTGTTCATTATACAAACAACCTTTAAAGACAGGAACAAAAGGGCAGTTAGTGCCTCATTCACAAGGCATGCTGGAACAGGAGAACTATTTTACACATGAATTAAGGAGGGCTTTCTAGAGAAATTGTTAAGCTTTAAAAATAAATAGCTCACCAGACAGAGAAGAAGGGGGAAAGGCATCTTAAAGAATGGAACTGAGTAAACAGATACTTGGACACAGACTAAGAACACAAGAAGAATATGAGATTAGTAAAAAAAAAAAAAAAAAAAAAAAGTATTTTTCCAAACTTCAAAGATTTGACCAAAAGTTGAACATTATTTACATTTCTTTTTTGCTATAAACTGCCGTTATGGTGGTGTCCATGAGACAAGTCAGTGAGCTGGATGTACTGAGTGGCAGGGTATTGTTGTAACCTAACTCAAGCGCAGCCATTCTGTTCTGTATGCACCACACCCTTTGACCTAAACTGCAACCATTGTCCCAAATTGCACTTTGTACTTCTCCGTGACTCCAGTAATTGTGTTCCTCCCTTAATGCCCACCGCCTGCATGCATAATGTATCCCTGGAATAGACTAACCACAAACCTCTGTACTTGGACCCTAGGCAAACAACAGGATGTCCTGTTTCCTCAGGAATGCACAGGTGTGGCTCCCCCCACCTTTGCAGTTTTTCCCTTTATAAACCACCCTAAATCTTAGCCTAGTTGCACAGCACTGTAAATTCCATCCTCACGCTGTGTCGCTGGATGCCAGCCTAAATATTAAAGTGCTCTTTTTTTTTTCCTCCAAGATATCTTGGCCTTTTTATTCTTTTTGCCTTTTTACAATTTTCATTTTATTTTGGGGTGCAGCCTTTTGGGGTACAGCAGGTATATATAGATAAGGATGCAATCTGCATCCATTTATTTTCTAGAGCAACACAGATTAATTTCTCACCCAATCCATTTTCTCCAGCTGACCACATTTAGCTACCTGAAGACAGTGTCTTTTCCATGGCCCCAGAGTCTGCATCTTTCGGCCACTCTACACATGTCAAGGTTTTTAAGTCCTTTATCATTTTGATCTGGTTTTTCTGGACATGTCAAGATGTGTCATTCAAAACTGGGTACAATTATAAGTGACCATGAGTCTGTTTTTTACACTATTGAAGATCTACATAGCTAAATAATTTGATTGCTATGGCTTTATTAGAACTAATATTGCCAGAGAAAATGACTGAACAGGAAAGCTATCAGCCTACCAGCGCAGTTATTATTATATATGGAGTTTAGAGTAGACCAGGTCCTGCCAAGGAAGGTGCTGACCAATTTAGAGAAAATAATTCTTGATAACCTAAGCATCCTTTCTGAACTGGGGACTGAGGATCATTCATTTCAACCTAGTGGGGAGCTGGGAGAATTGTGATTGTTAAAAACAAATTTTGCTCTAACAAATTAGTCTCTGTTCAGGCTGGAACTGAGAAATCTGATATAAATTCTTCCTGTGGCTTATGTGCTACATATTTTTATGTACTTGAATACTGCAAGACTTTTCCTTAAGAAGGCCCTTAATTAAGAAAGAAGTCCTTTTGTCCTGAAGGAGTTAATAGACCTCCCTAGGGAGCCCATATAATTCCCAGAAATTCCCCACCAGTTCCTACAACATCTTCCTCAGAGGAAAGGAGAATTCATTCTCCTTGTCTTACCATTGGGTGTGGGGTGGTGGTGACAGAAAGTATTTCCTCTAGCTCTGACATTGGCTCACACTAGTGACACAGGACTGCAACCTTCATTTATGCAGCCCAAATGTGGAAATCCTTGGAAGGCCTGGAAGTAGGAGCAGGTTCTGTGCAAGACTGATGTGGTTCATGGAGGTAAGCAACACACAGCACAGTCTGAGAGCTAGAAAAAAGCGTGAACAGCCAAGTGGTTGAAACACAAAAGTGTATGCAGCATGAGGTAACAGTCATGAAGGGAATAAATGGGGTACAGCGAGAAGAGAAACAAAAGATAAGATGGATTTATTTCAACAAGAAAGGAAAAGATGTCTTGGGAATCAACAAAGAAAATTTACTAAATCTGTTTGAAACTAAAAAAAAGGTAAATTCTTGTGGCATGTCCTAAAACAAACCTTTTACATTATAGATGATTATATTTAGTACTTTATGCCATTTGGTTTTTACAATATGTTTCTTAGCTATAACTGTACCATCTTAACAGATGAAGAAACAGACAGAGCATTTGCTTATTTGTTTATCCCACAAACACCCGTGAAACACCAATCAGGCAGAGCATCACGGTCCAATAACCAGTGAGCGGCTGAGTCATGATTTCAATCCTGGTCTCTGTCTTCAGGACCCATGATTCTTGGGATATCTGTGGTCAAACTGCTCACAAGCTGCTTTTAAAACATACAAATGTGACGTGTAATTTACAATGTGCTATGGGAGTTAAATGTGAATTATTTCCAAATACTATACAGTAAATTTCCAATAAACAGTATGTGTTAAAAATGGCAATGTCTGTGGTTTGGAAAGCTTTAGAAGACTTCCCATACAAATATGTACACCAGATGGGCATAGTGGTGCACACCTGTAATTCTGTAACTCAGGAGGCTGAGGCAGGAGGACTGCAGTAAGTTCAAGGCCCACCTGGGTTATATAGCAATTTCAAGACTGTTCTGAACTACATAACAAGATCTTTTCTCTAAAAACCAGTAATATATCACACATATGTGTGTATATATATATATATATTTATGACTTTTAAACACCAATGGGATTTAGAGATAGTCTCAGGATAGAATAGAATACATGTTCTCCAAGTTAATATAGAAAGTTAAAAAAGAACTCATTGATTAAAAACATTAAAAATAATTCTCTCAAGCAATACATTTTTAATGAAGATTTATAATGTGCAAAATTTAAATCACTGAGTGCTGATATTTAAAATAATACCTAAGATTAATAATAATATTAATAATAATTAATTATTAATACTACTACTAATAATAATAGAATAATACCTAAGATCTTATTAAAGAATTTATGACCCAATTGAGATAAAACATGAAATTGTAAAATGATTAGAGGTGAGACCTGAGGGCACTGTGGAGTTATGTGATAGACCATTCAACTTCTAACACCAAGAAATTAACAAATGCCAAAATGAAGGAGGCTTAGACAATAAGAGCCAAAAGAATTACAAGCAAAGTAAAATAGACATCGTGGTGACTTCAGAAGTCCTAAGAGAAAACAAGTCCTGGATCAAAAGAGCAAGGGTGTGTTTGTGTGGGTGGATAGGATGTGATCTCTTTTTTTCCAGGAAAGGTAGATCAAAGGTTGTGTAACCTTTGGTATTATTTGTAAATTTCCTGACACTACATGAGGAAACTCATAATATTTTCTTTCACTGTTAAGTGTACAGATTTCTATGAAGTTCTCATTTCTGAGATTTTTATTTTGTGACTGTCATTTTGCTTTTCCTGAGGCTGTAAAACTTAACTTCCTCATTAACTAAAGGAACACTGATACATTCTTAGAATGGAATTTCTTATTTAATTGTTCTATATTTTTTTCTGGACATGTATTTTCCTTTTCAGTTGAAAAATATCTGAAATAAATATGACAAAACAACTGATATTTATTACATTTGGATAATCAGTACATGAACATCTACTACTGTATTATTTCTTTATATTTCTGGATATTGTATAAATACAAAGTATATAGATGGTATTGTACTACACTTAAAATTTTCAAACTAGAACCAATTTTTCCCAATTAAAGTAGCCCTGAATTCTTAGCACCTGGAACAGTGCTCACAACAGTCAACCTATAATATCGACTGACAACGGAGATGAGCCAGGACTGGGAGTTACAAATTTTTTTTAATATCACACAGAAGTTAAGGTTCTAACTCCATTTTAACCAAGGAAAATTGTTGTGTTGGTAAAATACATCATTCTGAGGACCAAGGGAAGAAATGGTTCTGTTCACCACTTCAGTTCCCCCTCTCCCACATCTCTCTCTCAACTCCCAAATGCTTACCTGTAAATCCTTACGGAGACATTGACATTGCAGGTTCAGAAAATCTGTTTGGAGCTTAAGGCATGAAGTGACTACTTTGGCACATAACAGTTTGGGAGAAGTACCTCTATGTGTGACTCTTGGGTCATGGGTCATAAATTCTCCTCTACATGGTAGTTGGCCTTGTACTTCCACCAGAGTTTTTGATGGAATGATTGCATTTTTGTAAGTTTTATAGTTTAAGAGTGTTACAGTCAGCATTTGCAAGGGAATAGATGTAATACAAAACACATACATTTATAGGGTTGTCTTATAATATTTACAGGAAAAGTCAGTGAAGAAGGGTGCAAGGGAACTGTACACACACTAGAAACCCCAAGAAGCCAGCCAAGGGTCTGGATTCCACAGGTATGTTTTGCTTGAATCCAGCTGTTGGCCTAGATTGCACAGGGATGTCTCATGCAAGTCTTATGAAGGATCTGCAGCAGGGCCAGTGTGGAAAACTAGGAAGCCTACATCAATGGGGTGAAAGATCTGTACCAGAAGGCTGAGGGATCTGAAACCAGGAAACAATGCTAAAGACAAGGACAAGGACCAACGCCAGAGCTCCCCAAAGCGCACAGCACCTATCCCTGGAACCAAGCTCCTCTGAAGACAGGAACACCTAAGTTCCTAGGAGGAAAACCAGACATGACAGAGCTTCTCTGGAGAAATCAGCAGAGCACAATCTTCCCTGCCCTTTCTCCCTCTATGCCATTCCAGCAACAGTCCTCAGGTGGGTCCAGAACCATGCTGACTCAGTTCATCTAGGTGTTCTCACTCAAGCTGACCATTACTTAATCCACCACAAAGGGTAATGGATTGTTTTTGATATACTATACTTTGCTTTCCTCTAATAGCTTGAGATTTACAGAAAAATTGAGAAGATACTACAAAGAATTCCCACATATCTAGCACCTGGTTCCCTCATATTTAACACCTTACATAGTGTGGTATGACCGTTACAATAAAACAATAGCAATGCATTATTGTTAACTGATGTCCACACTTTATTCAGACTTGCCTAGTTTTCACCTAATATCGTTATCGGCTAGGATAGATACCATCCAAGCTGCTACATTGTATTTATTTGTCATTTTTTTTAGATTTCTTATGGCTTTGACAGTTTCTCTGACTTTATTGATTTTTAAAGACTTTGATAGTTTTGAGGAGTGCTGGTCAAGTATTTTATAGATTGTTCCTTGATAGGAATTTGAGGATTTCTCATAATTAGGCTGGGGTTATGGGTTTGTAGTAGAGTCACATAGGCAAAGTGTCATTCTCATCACTCAGTATCTGGGGGTATTTTATTAATATGCTTAATAACTTTGATACCGACATTGATCACATACTTGGTTGTGGAAGTTTTTGTTCAATTTCTCCACTATGAAGTTATTGTATCCTTTAGAAGGAAGTCTTTAGAAGAAACCCTATATTTTAGTAACAGAGAGTACAGTACTTCTATCAATTATTGGAATTTTTCTGCCTGAGAGATTTTTTTCTCTCCATTTATTAATTCATTAATCATTTGGGCTTGTGAATATTTTCTAATTTGGATTATAACAAAATACTATGTTATTTTGTTGATTAAAGTTGTTCTTATAGTTAATTTCTCTTAGGAATATATATTTTTAAATTTTTTATTTTAAAAAGAATAAAACAAAGAAAAACAGAACAAAACAGATCAGTACAGAACAATGCGAGCAACAAGGGACTTCAAAACAAGACAACGGAACATCAACAGTGGCTACCATAATGTGTCTTGTTTTCTTCAAAATAGTTGCCCAGATCTTCACACACAATGAAATCAAACAAAACAAAGTAGTATAAAACCAATCAAAATAAAAGAATGAAAGCATTACAGGACTTCAAAACAAGATAAAAGGAAATGAACAATGATTACTATGATGTCTCACTTTCTTCAAAACATTTGTCCATACTATCACATATAATAAAATCAAATAAAACACAACAGAATAAAGCCAATCAAAAAAAAAAAAGAATAAAAGCACTTTAGGACTTCAAAGCAAGATGACAGGAAATCAACAATGGTTACCATTATGTCTTGTTTTCTTCAAAATAGCTATTTTTACCATCACATATAATAAAATCAAACAAAACAGAATAAAACCAATTAAACAAAAGAATGAAAGTATTATAAGACTTCAAAATAAGATAATAGGAAACCAACCATTATTACCATAATATATCCCATTAACTTCAAAATCATTGTCCATACATTAGACACAGTAAAATCTAACAAAGCACGGCAGAACAAAACCATGCCTAACAAAACTGTGAAAATGATACAAGAGTTCAAGACAAGACAATAAGAAATTAACAGTGGTTACTACCTTCCCCTGCTAGATGTTTCTACCTTATCACTTTTGTAATATCTACTGTACTTTTTGGATCCTTCTTTTTCTTATGCTAGGGTTCACCCATATGAGTTCAAACCATTTCATTCACGAACATGATCTCCAATTGCATCCATTTACCTACAAGAGCCTCGAGACTATCCTACTTTATAGCTGGGTAGTTTTCCATGTATGAAAATACCATGTCTTTCTTATCCATTCTGTGGTTGATAGGCAAGTTACTCTTGCTTTTTTCTGGTCTTCTGTCACATGGAACAATTGTTTTCTCTCTTTTGATTTTCAGTCTATGAATTTCCTTTCAAGTTAAATGTGGTTCTTGTATACAATATATTGATGGATCTCAGATCTTGTTTCTTGATCCACTCTCCCTGTGCTTTTTTTTTCCTACTCTGAACCGAGGCCATCTATACTAATGGTTACAATCAGCAAACATTGGTTTGTCTCTGCCTTGCTATCCTCTTGCTGTTGGCCTTCCACTTTTTCTCTTCATTCAATTGCCTGTCCTATTTGGTGATCCTCCTCAGCTGATATTTCTGGAACCATGGTCATCTTTATCTCTCTCTAGAGTATCCTTTAGCACTCTCTGTAGGGTTGGTTTGGTGATTATGAATTCCTTCAGTTGTTCTTTACCATGGAAGTATCCTTATTTTTCCATCAATTTTGAAAGATAGTTTTGCAAGGTACCTCAATCTGGGTTGGAAGTTGTTTTGTTTCTTGCATGAATGATTACTGAGAATTTATGAGTAGAATAGCCAACTAGTCTGCCTTATATTTAGGAGAGACTGATGTAGAAATTTAGAAAATGGGTTCAAGTAGGAAAAGAGTGAAGCTGGCAAGATGGCTGTTCTGAGAATCTTGTCCAGAAGGTTGATGAATCTGAACTTGTTTCTAGGGACAAACAGCAGGCATGTACTTAAAAATATATTAACTTATACTGAGCAACCAGGGGAACAGATGGTAGAAGGCAACAAAAATCCAGAAGGTGAAAATGCTTGTGATCTCCAGCTTAAATGATTCCTCATCAAAATGGAACAAATAATTAAGCTGTGTGAGTGTGTGTACTACTATTACTAACTTTATAAAAGGCCTGGTCTTTTGCAAAAGGCATACAGGAACATTGATATATACTCAAGTGCTGAATTTTCTATTAGTTGATCAGTGTTTGTGTAGTGGGCTTTCACAATTTCTTACCCCAAGTCTGCATGAATAAAAAATCTTAGACCAAGACAAGAAGTAATGGCTATGTTAAGTAGACCTGAACTCTGATAATTCTTGGTAAGGAAGGATGTGATAGAAATGATGCTAACTACTGCACCATGAGAAATCATGAAAAGACAGAAGATTGCCTAAAAGCAATTCTACTGAGCAGTCTCCATTTGGGTGGCAAGAGAAACTATCCTCTAAGGAAAGAGGAAGGGGAAGTTTATCCATTTAAGTTCCAACTTCTATTCCCCAATGGCAATGTTTCCACAGGAAAGAAGGTCCATTCGCTTTTAGATTGTACCTTCTAGAACCTTCCATAGACCCTTGAGAGTCTAGGTCCCAAACCTTGTTTGCTATGTGGTATTCTGCGTAAACTCAGAAGCAGTAATTGGAAAAATAAATTTTAAATGTGCTGTGGTCATGCAAGGTTGAAGTCATGGTATAGTCAAGGCAAGTTAGTGGGAAGTCTCAGAGAGCAGAGGAAGAGAACCCAGTGGAGGTTAGGGTACACTGATGGCAGAAAAATGAACGATTGGGAAGAAAGGTGCAGTTAAAGAAATCTGAAGGAGTACATACGATTTCTGCGCTGCATGTAAACCATTCTTCGTCATTCCTGTGGGTATCACATTAATTATTTGAGTTACAAAATTCCTACACGTATTTTACATCTGAAGAAATTAAGACTCAGGTGTTATGAGTTGGCCAACAATATTCTGGTGACTAGTTCTTCACAACAAAGTGATTCACAAGACAAGGTTATAAAAGATTGTGGATTTTGTCTTGAGCACTGTCTGTTACTCTTGGTTTCTCTTCCTTTTGTTGTTTACTGTGGGGAGAGCTGGCTAGCTTGTTATACAGACATTCAGAAAGTCCATGGAGTTGTGTGTGTGTGTGTGTGTGTGTGTGTGTGTGTGTGTGTAAAAGGCCTGCAGTTTTTGATCAGAAAGGAACCTAAGCCTGCCAATAATCATGAGACCAAGCTTGGAGATGTACCACACACACACATGACATGGAGTGCTATGACTCACTAGGATATTCTGCTTTTATCAATCAATAATTTTGAGCAGAAAAACCCATGTGAAGACTGGTACTAATATGGGATAGGTGAGGAATTTTGTGAAAAAATTGAAAACAATTATGACATAAAACTTCCACTTTTATTTTATAATTTTCCTTCTTTTTCAGTCTTCTTGTGAAGAGAAATAAAGCATAAACAACAGTTTGGAGAAAAACATACATGAAGGATTCACCTAGCTGCAGATTTTTTTATCCTAAGCATCGGTGAGGGAGGCCAAACTTGGACCAAAGAAAAAGGAGAACAGAAGGCTGAGACACATTTAGATAAAGCTTCTGTGGTGGTCTTAGTAGATGTAGAGAGAAGGAAAGAACATTTGGAGAGAATTTACAGGTTTCAGTATAAACTGGCAGGCTTGAAGGAAATTCTCCGCTTCCTTCTCAGCATCACAACTCATATACATTCAATCCATCCACTTAACATGTATATTTCAGTGCTCTTTAACACATACATGGACTCATTCAGCCAATACCACAGTCTAAGTTTAGGTTTAGGGTTAGGGGTAGAAATATGCTACAGGATTGTTGAACCTTAAAAACATGCTAAACAAACCAGTCACTAAAAGCCACATATTGTATGGTTACATTTACATGAAGTGGCTAGAATACAGACAAAAAATAGACTAGTGATTGACTGGATCTGGGAGGGGAATCACTGGTAATTGGTAAGGGTTTAGGAGGGGAAGACAATAAAAATATTATAAACTTAGGTTGTGGTGTTAGTTCCACAATTCTAAGATTCTACAAAAACACTGGCCTACATGTACTTTAAATGTGGGACTAGCATGCATGAAAAACTGTGTCATAATAAGGTTGTTTGAAACAATAACTTCACACATATGTACTCTAGGTAAAGAAAAAGGGCTGAAGTTCAAATTCTGGTTTTCCCTTAGATGCTATGTAAGCAACAAGGTGAGAAGGGGCAGGGGAAGGGAGGGTACTCGATTTCTCTGACCTATCATCTGTCAAGTAGAGAAATCAGTATTTAATTCACAGAGTTTCGCTGGGATGGAACAGTGCACAGGTGTGAGTTGAAATTTACAGTAAATGTTAGAATGCTATTGCTGAATGCCATCCAAAAGAAAAGCAGGCTTATAAAGACATTACGTTGGGTTCCCTACACATTCGTTACTCAACAGACCTCATATGAGGCAGGTCATATGACCTCTGGTTCTTCCCGGAAGTCAAAACTACCTTTGAAGGTAAACAGTTTGAATCAATTCAGGACATCCAAGCAGCTACCACAGTGCTATGTAAGTGCCCAGCTGGAGTCAACTTTTGCATGCACGGCATCTACTCCCCAAGGAGAGATTTTGAACCCATTTCTAAAATGGGTTTAGAGCAGCTGATGAACAGAGTAGACTGTTTCCTAGATGGATTTATGTTAACAAGACATTTTACTGTATCACTACTTCACAGAGAATCTTTCAGAATTGAAATTTCTGTACGGTACCCGTGCACCACACCTTGTGGAAATGAGCACAGTCCTCTGCCTTTTAAACTCTCCCTGCCAAGTGATTCATACACGTAGCGCTGTAGAGGTGAAAGGACCACAGCTAAGATGCCCTGCCTCACATTCCAGGTTATGCTGTACGAATGAGCAATGCTCCCCACATGCATGCAGAATATGTTTTATGTGCTTCACTTGTCCTTCCAAGCAGCGGCTTAGCAAGCTTCCAAGTAGCGGAAACTCCATCGACCATTTTCCTTTCCATCCACACATGGTACTGATTCTCAGGCTGAGTGGTTGCTTCATAAAGAAGGCTGACTCCTAGTCTTACAGGAAAAGTAGCTTTGAGTTCTGGCTTCATGGAGGTCAGCAGACAGTATGTGAGTGAGTCTGAGAGTCTAATGAATATTTTGCTACCTATTCAGAAAAATGGAGCATCTGAAATTGCCTAAGTCTTTGATGACTATTAAATAGTTCCTTATTGAGCCAAACTTACAAAGATACAAAATCAACAAAGTTTAACTTGACTTCAGATTTGACTGATTATGCTTAAATTTAACTTTCAATAAATCCCCAGATACCTTACCTGTGTAGTAAGTGACTTTAAAAATAATTCTTCTAGATATCGATGGGGTTTAGGACACATTATCTTAAAATATATCACCTTGGCCTCTGAGAAAACAGCAGAAGCAGGAAGGTTTTTCTCACATTCCACACCCTTCTCCTCTGAGGCAGGTCATGAAAGCTGGAACTGACCTCCCTCTTCCCCATTAGACCGTCACCGCTTTGTCCACTTCTGTGTATCCACTTCATTCACTTCTCCAGCAAGACTGTCATTAAAAGTACACAGGTTTACCACACTCTTTGTGTCTTCATTTCATCCCATTACGCTTGTATGAAAGAAATTTGTTCACTTTTTCATCTTTCTTTGTTAGTTTTATTTTCAGGGTGAAGTTAACCCTTCTTTTACTTCTATATTGGTATTTATGGTACTTGAATTTTACCTTAGGAGTTATACATAATAATTCCACCTTAACTTCGTGCTTGGAAATAAACACTTGCATTTTTATTAATATCAGTTTATATTTATACAGAGATACAACTAGATAAGGAAAGAAAATAGTCAAATATCATTTCCTTGGGAAGGTTTTCCCTGAATTTCTACACCATCTCAGACTTAATTGGACTTCTCTTTATATCCATTCATAACATTATACACCAGTTCATATTCTGTCATAGATTAGTTCAATGTTACAGATATTTTTGTTGTACTCTAACTCTTAGCGCCGCCATTCTGTTCTGCATGTGCCACACCCCTCGACCTTAAAAAGGAGAAAACAGGATGTCCCATTTCCTCAGGAATGCACAGGTGTGGGCCCCCCACATCTTTGGGGTTTTTTTCCCTTTATAAACCACCCCCAAATCTTAGTCCAGTTGCACAGCAGTGTAAATTCCACCCTCACTCTGTGTCGCTGAATACCAGCCTAAATAATAAAGCGCTCTCTTCTTTTCCCTCCAAGACATCTTGGCCTTTTTATTCTTTTTGCCTTTTTACAATCTTCATTTTATTTTGGGGTGCAGCCTTTTGGGGTACAACAATTTTCAGATATGTATTTTCATCAAGAGAAAACTCAATGTGGTAAGGACAGTATCCAGTGTATTCATTGCTGTATCTCTAGCATTTGGCTGAGTGTTGGTTATAGTTGGATATAGATTCAATATATATTTGTTAACACAATATAATGCTAAGAGTTTATACTTGGGGTGTGTGTGTGTGTGTGTGTGTGTTTGTGTGTGTGCATTTGTGTTTCTAAAGCCAGTTGGCTATTTCAATCACTTTGTCAAGTACAATCATGGTGACTATTCTTGTTATAACCCTTTCATAAACTTGGAACAAAGAATGGAATTCACACACACACACACTCTTTCTGAAAAGCAATAGGAGGCATTGCAGACATTTGACAGACTTGAGCTGCAGCTTGCTCTGCTCATCTTTATACAGAGTTGACTGAGTACCTGCTCTGGAGAGTAAATACCCCCAGCTATCTCTGCAGCTCATACCAGACCTTCTGGGGCTTTTAGTGAAAGCTCACGAGAATTCCTGTGAGGACACGACTCCAATCATATTATTCACTATCTTAAAATGTGTCTGGAGTATAAAATTTCAGATTAAACTGTCATCAGAAATAGTTGCAAATTTCATTTTTCTCAGATTCTGTTTATTCATCTTTAAAATGGGAGTAAAATCTACCTCACTGTAGTATTATTATCTTGAATATAATAATATTTTTACATTCATGCCCCAGTTCTAAAAAGCATTTAAGGAGAAAGTGTATATGAAAAAAAACAAAACTTGATATTTTGCTAACATGTTTATTTTAGCATCAAGTTTGTGCAAGATTCTGTTATGTACATGTATCATACATATGATACATACAAACAGGTGGTACATATAGGCTATAGACATTTTGTTGTAGTCATGGGTAAAGATTTAATACAGGACACATAATCTATAGGATTATTTTATAATATTCACCCAAAGAACCAAATGCAAAAAAGTACAGGAAATCTGTCCACACACTAGAGACCCAAAGAACCCAGCTGGGGCCTGGTGCCCACGACAATGTCTCCTGCAAGTCTGTATCAAGGATCTGCCCTGGGAAGGCCCCAAGGCCAGTGATGGAAGCTAAAAAGTCTGTGCTAGAGGCCAAAGGATCTGTGCCAGCAGGCTGAGGGGTCTGCACTGGAGCCAGGAAGCAACATTCAAGGTAGAGATCAGAGCTTCCTGAAGGGGACCACGGCCATCCTCAGCAACAGCAAGGACCCAAGCTCCTTCGACAATAACTGACTGAGTTCATATCAGTAAAGCCAGCGTGACCAGATTCTCCAGGAGAATCAGCAGCTCACATCTCCTCCAGTTCTCTTTTATGTTGTTGGCAACCATCCTCTGGTGGGCCTTCTACTCCAGGACCACACTGATTCAGTTCAGCTGGGTTTTGCAAGTTGATCTTTAGTTAATCCACCACATTGCCTGATTTGTATACATGCATATGGATTGGTCTTCAAAGCATGGTTTTGAGTGAAACACGTCAGGCCACAACACTGTGTCAGTTGCATAAATTAAAAACACTAGTACAATAAATGCTTCGCAAGACTGCATAAAAACAGGAAGGTGTACTTTAAATGCCCTTATGTGCCATATAATGCTTTGGTCAAAGACAAACCATATACACAACTGGTAATACTGGCTGGCAGCATCACAGCTGTCTTAATTTGTGTGAGTACCCTTTATGGTGATCACACAACAGTATCATCTAATGAGACACGTCTCAGGATATCTCCTTACAGTTAAGAGACACATATGACAATGACTACTTATTAGAAAAGGTAATGCCAGTGGAATCTGGGAATAAAATGCATTCAGGAAAATAAAATTGTAAAAATTTCTTGCAAGATAGTGATATTCCAACATAAATTGAAGAGTAAGACCACCCCAAACGTCTCTTTATCTTCACTTCCCCTGGAAAGGAGCAAGAGTGTGGTCAACCTTCCTACTCTAATTGACAACAAGGGCAGAAAATGTGGCAGAACTAGGAGATGACCAGTCAAAGCTATTGCCAATGCTGTGTACCAGTTTTCTAGATCACTATGTGAAGCCAATGATCCTAAGAAATAGAAGTCTGTGTTTCGTTTTCAAGTCTCTTTCTGAGACAGAAGAAATCTCAGACTGCTGCTGTCAGACAGTAACCAGTTACCACCACACTCTTTCTCTGTCTGTGTAATCCATAAAATCTCCACCTTCACCTGATTGCTTTTAGTTTTAAGAAGTGCACATTTGTGAAAGAAGCCAGATACGAGACTACATAGTATATAATCCTGTTTATATGAAATATTCAGAATAAGTTGACTTATAGACACAGAAAAAAGGTTAGTGGTTCCAGGAGTTTGGGGGAGGACAGTGGGCAGAGATGTCTTAATGGGTACAAGCTCTTTTTTTGTGTGGTGATAAAAATGTTTAAACTAGATACAAGTGACAACATCGCCAAGAACTGAATGTCACTGACCCAGTATACTTTAAAATGGTTAATTTTTATGTTCTGTGAATTTCATCTCATTTAAAAACAAAGGAGGGAAAAGATAAGAAAGGGACTTTCCAAATTCCCAGTTCTTAAGAAAGTCCTTTCTCGTGGAAGGATGAGTAAGGTGTAGGGGCAGTAGCCAGGGTGGAGAAAATCCCACAGGCAGAGGACGTTCTGTACAGAAGGACTTAGGTTTTGGAAGGCTGTAGTAGGATCCCCTCGTTTACCAATTCAGGATCCTACTGATTCAGTAAATGGCCTTTGCATACCTCACAAAGTGTAATATATAAAATATGTAATCTGTCTCCTACTGCTAAAATTTCAACTTCACAATACCAGGCTCTTTAGCGGTTCCCTCTGTCTCTGTCTCTCTCTGTCTCTCTGTCTCTCTGTCTCTCGCTCTCCCTCCTTCCTTTCCTTTCTTTCTTCCTTTGTCTTTCTATTGGTGGAGCTGTAAGTGAACACAGGGCTTCACACATACTAGATAAGTGCTCTGCCGTGGAGCTATATCCACAGCCATGAATATTTTAATATTTTATCAAAGAGCTTTGAAGAATGTTTGGTTCCAAAAATAAAAGATAGTCAATAAATATTTGTGGAAAGAATACCCTATAGTTCACTCTAAACAACTTCCTTTCTCTATCAGTGTGTGGTTTGAATATAGTCCTAGAGAAGCAAGATTCTGCAGCATCTTCTGAAAACTTTTCTAAAGTCCTGTCTGGTCTCATTAAGAGAGGGTGTGAACCCGCACCCAGGTGCTGGGGATGCTGCATCTGAACCACTGCAGCCTGACCACAGCCGACTGCCCATCTCTCCTGTGGTGGTCACCCTGAACCCGGAACGTCTCTGCTGGGACCACAACACAGCAGGGAGTAGGAAGTCTCAATTTTTGCCTGGAGATGGCAAAACTCCTGCCAGGGCTGCTCAGCAAGACTTGGTGGCTGGAGTAACCTTGCTGATGAGGAACTCCAGGAGAGTCACAGTTTTGTCACTAATCTTCACGCACACCTGGCTGTGTCACCAGAGTGAACCCCATGCTCTAGCCCTTATGAGAAGGCACAGGGTCCCTCGTTTTGAGGCAAGGATGAACCCATGGAGGCTAAGGGAAAATTCCAGCTTGATTCTGAGTCTGCCAGGTATTGTTACCTGAACACTCCCCTAATAAGCAGACCACCACTACTGAGGATGTGCCATCGATTGTCCAAGGTTGGTAAACAATTTGCCACCCAAGAAACATCTCCAAGTACTTTCTATAAAAGGCCAAATAAAATACAAATAAAATCTCTGCCCTCCGTTAATCTTTTTTTTTTTTTTTAACTTTTGAGACACAGTCTCTCTATGCAGTTCAGGCTGACCTCGAACTTCCAGTGATCATCCTGCCTCAGCCTCCCAAGTGCTGGGATAACGGGTGTTTACCATCACACCTGGCTCAGTTAATCTTATTTAACAGAGATTTTGTAAAACTTTTATTCAAAATAGAAAAAAAGATGTCATTAAAAGAGAAGCTGAAAATAACTTATTTGCCTTGCTATTCACATAGTATAGCTTCCCAAATTGGGTTCTGAAAGCCTTCCATATCTTGCTAACTACAGATTAATATGTGGCAATATTCATATTCTCTACCGTAGCACTAGGCTTCTTGGAGCATATCTAATAGCTGGGTCCAGTAGCATGCATTTAAAAACGTTCCCAGTTGACTCTTGTTCATATTAAGGCTTAACAACCGGGGTCATAAAGCACTATAATTTATTGTAGTTGCAGTATATCTTCTTCTTGTTCTTTATAATTATGTAAATAGGTGAGGTTGTGTGTCTTTATTTTATAAATTAGGAAACCGAAATTTAGAAATGTTAAATGTGAGTTTATTCAGTTAATTCATGGGAGTTTAGAATTTGACCTTAGACTTGTTTGAATTTAGATACTACCCTTGACCTCCTCCTGGACAGTTCTTCTGTTGCAAAAAAGAAAAAAAGAAAAGTCACAGTATGAAACCGTTGGTTGTACTTCTATAGGGGTGTATTTTACATAAGCAGGGCCTAATTCGGTACTGGAGAAATTCTGCCACCTTGTGGCGTCCTGGACACAAAGCACAGACTATCTACATGGGGCTTTACAATGCTGGAAAAGACTTGTGTCATTAGCCTGAGGCGCTGGGAGTGGCTTCCTAGAGAGAAGACTAAAGTTTGAAATTGGGTTGGTAGTAGAGCTTCTTGGCTGAGGAATAAAGGTCTGCAGGTCAAAGGGAGTCTAAGCAGGGGCTCCGTAGACGAGAGGCCTGAGTCTAAGTTCCTGAACCACTTAATTCATTAGAATTCGCAGGAAGACTTTCAGGTGATTCAGGTTACAGTGAAGGTTGCCTGAGGAAGAGAGATCTTTGGGCCCCGGATTTAGGAAGCAAATCTAAAGTCTGAGAAATTCAGATTTTGCTGTATAGTTCACACAGAGGGTTGTGAGGAGTGAGGAGACCACCCAGAAGAAGGAACTGTCTCGCTGTTCTCTTCTGTGTGCTTGGCTTGTAGAACTAGGACAGTTTCTCACACAGCTGACCCTACTTTCCCATCATCATCATCGTCATCATCAAGAAAGTGAAAGGAAAGCCTGACACGCCAGGAGACAGCATTTTACCTGTGACCATTTCGTCTGTCCTTGCCTTTGACTGCCACCTTCTGGCCATTTTTCTGCAGACAAGGTACAGTGTTTTTTATTTCTAAGATAGGCGGACACTAAAACAAACAACAGACCCGAAAACCAAGCCAAACCAAACAGCAACAATAACAGCAAAAAACAAAACAAAACAAAAAACCCATGGCGGGTGAAGTCTAAAGCCTGCACGAGGTCTGGTGTATATCCAAACACCATTCGCTCCGCTCGTGCTCTCCCCACACGGTTTCACACAGCAAAACATAAGCGTCTCTTCGGGGCAGCACCATGTAATCCTGGAGATGACTGACTGCAGTTACCCCTGTTATCTTTAGCACCTAGCAGATCTCACACGTGTCCTCTAAGCAGAGTGTTTTATTTAGTTCTAGGACCAGCTCCATATCCCTCTTATAGAGGTGAGGAAACAAAACCAGAGAGGTTAAGAAAATTGCTCATGGTGGCAAGACCCTAAATCTAGAAATAGAGAGTGAAGAATCAAGTGCACAAAGTGTCAGAGCCTGCCCTGTCAATCATTTCTTTATGGTTCTTTTACAGAGAGAGAGAGAGACAGAGAGAGAGAGAGAGAGAGAGAGAGAGAGAGAGAGAGACCTTTTAGTGTGTACGGGGGAGCAAGATACCCACACCTGCAGCACAAGTCAGTTAATGCAGAAGGGCCTCAGCAATGCTGAGGGGAGGATGCCCAGAAAAGCACAGAACACTGTGGAAGGAGGATGCCCAGAAAAGCACAGAACACTGTGGAAGAGATGCAAGGCTGCCATGTTGGCGACGGTCTCCTGGGAGACCTGGTGCTTCCTGTGAGCCTTTGAGAAGAGGGAGAGGGGAGCACAGAGTACAGATGAATACGCAAGATTGGAACTGGGAGTAGAGGCATGAGAGGTCAGAGGAGGCAGGGACACTGAGGAAGCAGGAATGAGGCTGGAGCGATCCCAGCTAGGGCTCAGGGAACCTCGAAGGATTTGGGATGTTTGGGATGACTTAATGATAGCTGAATGTATTAAATTAATATAACCCTTAAATCACATTAAAATGACAACTGGTCTCATTTTTTAAGAAAAAAAATCAGCCTAACACTCCCTGTAACTTTCCTACCAGACGCCAATCACAAATAACACAGTGATTTCTGAACACATGTGATTTCTTCATTAACTCAGTCTCTCAAGAAATGCAGAGTAAACACCTGTTCTGTGTTAGTCATGATTTCTTTCTTGGGTGGGTAAGGCCTATAAAGGTGGAGATATCCACACAACTATCTATGAAACATCACAGAGGTGAGAACATACCAGAAGTACACAGCTTAGATGGTGTAGGGTAGGAATTCACCGAGGCTGCATGTAAACTACAGGAATAAATTAGAGGTAGCTAGGCTAAGGGAGGGCAATAAAGCAAAAGCACAACCGTTTTAAAGAACAAGAAGTGGTTTGACATGGCTGTGGCTTCAGACTGGGAGAAGAGCAGGTGCTGAGAAAGGATCCAGACAGGTACTAGGACGAGGCCTCACGAGGCCTGGAGTTAACCTGTGACTCTGTCCTGAAGCCATGGGAAGCTACTGAGGACCTCACAAGAAGCTAAATCTTACCCAGGCGTGGTGGTATATATCTGTAAGCCCAGCACTTTGAGAGGCTGAAGCAGGAAGACTACAACTTCCAGCCTAGCCTGGGAAATATAGCCACTTAATGAGATCCTACCTTGAAAAATATAAAATGAGTTTGCTGCTCTGTGTTCAATCCTCAGAACCACAGAAAAAGGAGGAGAAAGGACAGGAAGAAGAGGAGGAGGAAAAAGAGGAGAGAAAGAAGAAGATAAATTTTCATAAAGCTAAGATGACCAGGAATAGCGTGTGGACAGGTAATATATAGACAACAAATGCTGGACTCGGAGGCCTTTAGGAATCAGGTCAACAGGACCCGATAACAGGCTGGATACCAAAGCTTGCGAGTCACCCTCCTGTCACCAAGATGTCCTCTCCCAGCAGCCTGTGAGACAGAAGGGAAGGGACACAACACAGGCCTGAGGTGGAGGAACATAGAACAAGAAGAAGAAAGCTGAGGGCAAGAGAGCAATGATTCCATGCCTGCCCTATACGAGAGGGGAGAGGCTGGGGAGAAAAAGACAGGAAGAGATGAAGAGGGAAGTGTCTCTCCACTCACAGGGTCTGGGAGGCACCCAGGTAAGCCAGTGTTCGTGCTTTTGGGGTTGTGGCTCAGATAATGTGCATAGCTGATGACTAGAGGCATTTTCCAAGGGCCCTAGAAGTAAAAAAAGATTTGTATTCTCTATTTACAAAAGTAATGATCTCTCCCTTCAAGCCAGGTGTGGTGGGCCACTCCTGGAATCCCAGCACTCGGGAGACTGAGGCAGGAGGATTGCAGTGAGTTTGAAGCTAGTCTGGGCTACATATTGAGTCCAAGGCCAGCCTAAACTACATAGTGAGACCTTGTCCCAAAAAACTGAAATATTAATAATAACAACCGCTCCTTTTAAGCATTATTACAGAACAAAAGATGATAGAGACTGACTAGAACTTTCTTGATGGAAGTTGGAGAGTGTCCTTGATTGCATTCCTCCAAAGGAACACTGGAGTGTAGTACACGCGATTGATGTCCCGAATGCTGAGATTACCTGCAAACAAACGCAGCCTGACTCCCACATCTCTCTGCCTGCAGGTGTCTACCCTCAGGCAACCAATGGCAGCTGGAGAACAGGCCAGAGGTTATCAGGGAGTTGATGACTTAGCCAGGCCCTCAGCCAGCAAAAGACTGGAGCTGGTGCCAAGACTCAGCCTCCTTGTGTCTCACTGATGTGACGTCGATGTTTCCACACAGACTTTCAGAAAACCCCAGCATAATTAAACCCCAGTTTTCTACAGCAGTGACCTGGGCAGTGGGGCCTTATGGGACACTCACTGTTTACGGTCACTTAGTGATTACTAGTGATCTTGGGGTCATACCAAGATGACCTACCCATGTCTCCAGAGTTCTTTCGGAGGAATAAATCAAAGACACTCTCTCTAACTGCCAGGACCTAACCTAAATTCAGGCTGAGAGTCATTTCCATTTTGTAAGGATTTACTAGAGGTCTCTGAATACTTCACACACAAAAAATCATCGTGTCTTTTTTAAGGATCCCAAAATATAGTAAGAGCAATAACAACCAATATATTGCTCTAGGATCATGTTATAAGTGCTTATTCAACTGGTTAAGGGATGTAATGCATGTAATGTATATTTTTGGTTTCCTTCTAGAGTAGACATTATCCATTTATCTTTTACAGTTTTTTCCTTCCTATTTCCCATTTTATCCTTTCACTTTCCTAATAGAATTTCATTTTGATATTATTTTTCACAACTAGTAAAACACAGAAGAAACTCCACTCCACTCCAGAGGTGAATCCTAGTTGCCTAAGCCAATTGGTGGCATAAGACAGACCACATGGGGAGAAAAATGACTTAGCTCAATACTACCAAAAGGCCAGATGTATGAGCTATGTCTGAAGAGAGATATTTTTTCTTTTTTTTTTTTCTATTGGATATGCATTAAAAAAATCACTTTGCTGAATCACTGATAAAGTTGTTTGATGACCTTACAGGAAATGAGCCATAATCTTAAGCCAATGTTAATGCTTCAGACTGAAGCACTAGAAAAACGATCCTATGTTCCTAAGACCACTGAACGACTGAATCACCCACTCCTGACTTCTGCCCACTAGTGCCAGAAATTGGCTTTAGAAGACTGAAAAGGGAAACAAGCTGATTTGAATTCTTTGCCAGCTTTGTAGCATAAATATTCTTGTCTTATTAACATCAAGTTACCAACAGCTTGACACTGGTTTTCAAAATTCCTGAGTTTCCAACAATTTGCTCTTACGAGCTGATACAAGGAAGTTTCAGTGTTATCAGGGGGCCAAGCTTTTGGACTACTTATTATATTGAAACGAAAAACTGTACAAGAAAAATTGTTTTAAAACCTTTGTTGTTTTGAAGCTGCCTAGTGACCATACTGTTTCTTGACTTCTGCAACCGTGAGGGTGTGGCCAAGCTTTGTGGTCATTAATCTAGTCTTGCAACTGATGGCCATTCATCTAGCCCTGTAATTGATGATCCCACCCTGCTAGCTAGTGAGAACTGACAGGCTGTCCCGTCCCACTTTTATAACCTCTGCTTATGCCTCATATAAAAATGCTGCCTCACAGACACTCGCTGCCTGGCTTTTGTTGGAAATAAATCCAGCCAAGACCACCAGTGTAAAATAAAGCTATTCACTGCCTCTCGACTTCTCAGTGTCATTCCTTGCCCCAGACTCAGTTTTGCTACAACAATATAATGTAATGTATTTTTCCATTGTTTAAAGCACTTTAAGTTGGGCACACAAAAAAAATCCCAGCATCCCTTCCCAAATCATTTTTCAGCCTCTTAACAAAAATTTTCCTCCCTTTCTCCCACAGCTTATCACCTCAGAGGAAACAGATGTTACCCTAGATTTCTGCAAGAATGGGGCTATGGATTAAGCCCGTCTGCATAACACAGTCACTCAGTCACTTAGAAACGAGCCTGTCCATTAAGAATGGCTCTCACCTGTTGTCTTCCAAATGCTGTGATGTACAGGCAGGTTCCAGAGGGATTGCAGTCATTTTGTCACTATTAGTCTGACAAATAGATATATAAAAAGTTATACAAGAAGTAGATATACAAAAAGGTAGATCCAAGAGAAACACGAGGAACCATAACTGGAGGAACTAGATGAGATTAATCAAACCCACACGAACTCTGAACTTCCAGCCAATGAATTTAAAGTCTGCTTAAGTGTGAGCTGGGTCTTTTGATTATTGTCTGTCAATGAGAAGAGCCTGGTACTATGGTATATAGTTCATATAAACTTTAATTTCATAAAAACTCCAATGTCTTGAAACAATTTTCCCACTTTATATATGGGAAAACCAAAGTTGCAAAGGATTAAACATGTTTCTACCATAAAGATTAAAATAAAAATTTCATCCCAAATTTGTGTAACTCTCAATTCACTGCTGTAATAGAATGCAGATCTATGTGGGAAGTGCTAATCTCTGTACTTCTCTTTTGAGTCCTGTTAAAAGACCCTAAGTAGTCAAACAGCAAAACCAAAACAACTTGAGCTCTGAACCTAAAAATTTAAACCAAACAAAACATATAATAACTAAAGCAAGGCTTGTAGGTTAATATAGAATTATAAACTCACTTCTTGAAGGTAACACTCTATCTGAGTGAATACCAATAGTATATGAACATTTTTAAATGAAAATAAAAAAGTATAGCCCTTTATCAACTCAAGAGAGATAAATTTACCCTTGCTATAAGAATGGAAATCAACTATAAGATGGTGACTTCAACACAAGCTGAAGCCCTGGTGATTCAATACCTGGGAAGCAACAAGAGCTGGTCTCAGGTTTAGGAGAGAACAAAGCACCCCACATGAGACAAAAACAGCAACCAAGCTCCCTTCCTAAAGCCCAGGACTAGGTTTGGGGTGTACTTCAGTTGCACAGCACATGTTCAAAGTACTGGATTCCATGCCCAGCACAAAAGAAAAAAGAAAGCTAAAATAAATCAAGCTACTGCTGGTTTTCTGGATTACCTAAAACCATAGCCTTACGAGCTGGGAAGAAGTAGGTGTAACCTGATAAACAATAGCTGAGCAAAGACACATGATTGAACGTTACAGCCCTGTATCACAAGGTATGTGAGTCTCAAGATGCCTGTAACATTTGACCTGAAACGGGGACTATGGAAGATCGGTTGAAAGAACCCATAGAAATACTAGCCATGGGGAAGTTGATGCCAAGAAACAGGAAAAATCTGTGATGAATCTACAAACCAAGGTCAAAAATACATGAAGAAAGTCATCTGAAGAAAACCAACCTAGCTGGGGAGATAGCTCAGTGGCACAGCACCTGCCTGGCTAGCACAATGTCATGAGTTCAATTCCCAGTACAGAAAAGAAAGAAAGAAAGAAAGAAAGAAAGAAAGAAAGAAAGAAAGAAAGAAAGAAAACCTACAAAATTGACATAAAAATCACTGCAGTTAAGATGACAAAGCAATTTTAAATAGGACTTGAAGCCAGATATCATGGTGCATGCCTAGAATTCCAGGTACTTGTGAGACCAAGGCAGGGGAATCATTAGGTGCCAAGCCAGGCTGGAGAGCACAGTGAGAGCCTTGTCTCAAAACAGTACCTTGATATGCTGTTTTAGGGGGGTGTACATGCGTATATGCATGCCCTCATGATCATTTTTTTTTATAGCACTAGGGAAAAATCTAAATTTCATTTATTGCATGTATTATTCAAACGCTTGTACAGATACTGACAATACCTAGAAAATGTTTGATCATAGATTGAAGAACACCATAAGCATATCAGTGAGGAGAACCAAAATGTTTAAGTACACAATGTCATCATGTGATCTGTGACCTCCTTCTATAAATAATCTTTTTCTGCAGCTCCTAGGTGGCATCTGGTTAATACTTCTATCCAAGATGCTGACTACAAGCAAGACCAGGTTTACAGAATGAGGATAACTTTGAACCAAGATGTCACCTCAAATCAGGAACATGGCTGTGATCCTTGACACAGAACTTATCTGCTAGAAGTCACGGTGTGAAACCAGGAGGAAAAGAGCCGCTCTCCCAGGTACAAAGACTTCAACTTCATCATCCTCCCAAAAGAACCCAATGTTCTTGGCTAGAACTCATCAGAGTGGGCAGGAGATGTTCTCTAAGTCAGTTTCACCTTGCAGAGCAGGAGGTCCACTTCTGGGTAGGAAGCAGCCAGACCTGCTGTCCTGCTGTCCACAAGTAGAAAACCAAATGAAGTGCACAGACTTTGATCCTTCAGAAAAGAAAAATTAATGAAGAGGGCCCTATGATCACTCAGACTTTCTGCCTAAAGGCACATTTTAGACACAGCATAGCCCCAGGCCCTTAAGAAAAGCACAACCATCTTGCAAACACGAAGAGCAGAGGGTGAAGTTTAGGAGGCTGAAACCCCTGGACTTTTAATGATAAAAGGAAGCTACATGGAAAATTCACTCTCTATACAGAAGTTCTCTGGAATCTCTGGATGAACACTCTATGTATATGAGGCAATCATAGCCAACAAGAAACAATTAGAGGGGGAAGAACTACAGAGCACTGTAAACAGAACAATTCCCAAAGCTAAGAAAAGTATAGGAGATGCAGTTCCAGCCAGTCAGAGTCCAGACCCATGAAGGGCCAGATGTTAGCACTAAGCAAAACCAGCCATGGAGTTAAGGCTGTTCTAATAAAGCCTTTGTTCTACCCTGCCCTAGCACAGATAGGCTGGGACTGTCTAAGACAGAAGCTGCTAAGTAGATCTGGCTATTGAACCTGTTGAAATGTGGCTAGCCCAAGCCGACATGTGATTGTAAGTAAAAATAAAATACAAACTAGATTTCTCAGTCTGGGTATACAAAAAGAATGTACACTATCTCATTCATTTTATAAAAAATGTTGGAATAGTAATACTTTGCAAATATTGGGTTAAATATTTATTAAAGCTAAATTTTTAGAAAGATGGAAGAGAAGTTAATGTTGACAGGAAAATTGTTTTTATTATGTTAACTGTAACATATCTGATCAACAAAAGCAACTTTGGTTATATGGTATGGTAACTAATGAGTGACAGCCACATATTCCTTAAATCTTGTTACTATTTTATTTATTATATTCAACTTTATAGTTTAAACTAACTTTAAGGTTAACATAAAAGCAATGGATGTGACACTTGTGTGCAAGTCACATTCTTGTCAATATAAAAGACAAAGAAATAAATATATTTTAAGTATTTCAGAGAGAGAGAGAGAGACAGAAAGCGAGAGAGAATACAGGAATCAACAAGTAGCTAACATCTAATATTAGCTTTCTTATCAATAAACCGCACCCTGTGACATACATGTACTTTTAAAATATATACTTCAGTATCTCTTTGATACTGTCCAATAAGAAATCATGTGCTGTTTGGAAAAGTATTCTTGGCAGTAACCCATGACAATAATTATTTAACTTCTAAAAAAGGTTATAAAAAGGGACTATCTTCTGAGAGATCAACGAACACTTTAAAGATTCATGATGAGCTACATTTAGCAGTAGTCAGAGAAAAAGAAAACAAAAACAAAAAGCAACTCACCATCAAAAAAACAGATAACTCAAAATACTGAAAACATTACTTTAATTATATATTTTAATCTATGTTGCATATTTCCAAACATAACGGAAAACAATTCTTCAAAATAAGCAGCTCTTTAGAGAATTCTAAATTCATACCTCATAGTATTTAAGTATAAATATTGCTTACTAAATTCACATTTAATACAAATTTTCAGAAATATTTGAATTTAAAACACAACAAAGTAGTGATGTGTAGAAAAGTCTGTGTTTAAACCTTAAAGAATAACAACAGTAGCTCTCAAATCCTGATGATGATGTTAGCTTTGATGAATTCAAGAAGCCATTTGTAGTCAGGTGAACACATGGAAAGTTAATGAACATTCCCCAGCACACAGGCAAAACAAGAACTTGTCATCACTGGTGGTAGACAGGGACTAATGTGATATCATAAAACTACCTCCTAAAAGAGAAGTTTAGTCTCTCCAGATAGGGCCACAAGTTAAGGGAGGTCTTGATTTTTATGGGATCACTAAATATTTCTTTGGCAATCTTTACAGGTTTAGGAGTGTATTACACTTATCAAGATGAACATCAAAGAGAAAATGAAGTAACAAGGCTGTAGTCATACTCTGCTGTTTAAAATGCTTATAACAACTGAATAAGAGGTAGATTATTTTGTCAAGTAAAACAGTATACAAATAAAGAATATTTAAGCATTGCAATTTTTCTCCATTTTCATACAAATTCAAAATTGAAATGCTATTCAGTAAGATATCAATGATCTGTGCAAAGATCTTTGAGGTAGAACTTTATTATTCTTCAAAATATACATGCAAGTTTTGCTTGAACATGCTCCTTTCAGACTGATCTGTAAACAAGGTTTACAAATACAGTACAATCTGACCATGGAATCAGGGAGTTAATAAAGAGGCAGAGTAGCTACTCCATGACTGAAAATCCAAGAAAAGGTCATAGATTCTGTGGATTCATGGAATGAAATCACCCTGTGGGTAGGTATTTGTACCAATCTACATTAATGATATTCATTTTTGTAGGATTATATGTTAGCACATGATACTAAGCTTTTTCATACACTCCTATTTGGGCACTTAACATACTATTACATTTACCCTTGACTGGGTATGTCTTCTTACCTAGATTCTGAACATTCTTAAGGTTGAATTACAATGTCTTCAAAATTTATAAATCAATATTTTGTCTCTACAAGTCTAATAAACAGAAAAGTAAAAATGCACCCAATAAAAAGTCAAGCACTATTTACAGCCCTCTGCTATTGAAAACATTTTTTGCATTAGTGATAGTATATAGTCAAAATGGATTTTGGAATTTTGCATTCTAGGCCAGGCTTTGTCTTTCATTTTCACTTGTAGAGTTTGAATTTTCCTGGTTGCTTCTCATATCCGCCTGGAAGATATCCTGAACTCTCTGTGAGTAAGCCTTAAAATTGTCTTCTTTGAGGCTTTTAATAAAAGTGTGGCATACATTTTTCTTCCCATTTAATTGATACCAACTACGGAGCAGCTGAACTTTCTGCTCACCTACATCTTGTGGATTGTCATTCTTGATGTCATCTATTTTGGCTTCAGGGACACCATTCTTCCGAACAAATTCTCTAACATCATTTATTGTCATTATTTCAGTAATCTTAGGTATGTATTTACTGAAGTCAGCATCTGAAAAATAGAAAATAGCCCCTGAAAATTCATCTTTCCAAATAAATTCCCATTACTGAAATCCACATTCATTTTTTCCCTTTATCATACTGAAGAATACGAGGAAGTCCTAGGGATCTAAACAATTTATTGAGTTATAATTCCAATTACAACCATGAGTTCTAATTCCAATTCTTTGTATGTCCCAGTAATTTTCTCTCTGACTTATGTTATGCATAACACATAACATCTCTGTACCTTCCTATCTCATTTTTAAACGAATTTTAAAGATCACCTCTAGTGGTTGTTTAGAGTTCATGATCGGTGAGCCGCAAATCTAAAAGTACAGGCAAGAGTTTATGATTGCCTCATCTCTGAACCATAGGTCAAAGACCAGAACCAAGCAGAAGCATGAGTGTTGTTATAAAGTGTGGGGCATAATAACTGTGTCTACAATTCATTTAATCTCTATGTCACTTTAGACAGGAGTTCTGTAATACATCTAACCTATTGTGAAGGAAAATGTTTTAAACCTCAGAATACAGTGTTTCATTGTTATCTATTTTTAATTATGTATTGTTATAAATTTAAATCAATCATTTGACTAACCCTTGATTGTGTGAAGAAAGAACTGTAAGTGCAAGGCCCACCATACATCACTGAAATTAGTAAAATAATTTTACTCTAAAATTGGTCTATTCCTGCAAAGAAGGCTGTGTCTAAAATAAAATTCTAAAAGCCTTACCTGGGAAATTCGCTGGCATATCTTCTATTTCCTGGGACTTGGGTGACAGAGAGAGATAAATAAAAATGCAATTAGAATGTTATAAATGTCATCTTTTATTCTTCCTTAATTCTAAAGGAAGCACAATCGGCTGCTTGATATGTAAAAATAAGAAACTAGACTGAATGATTAAGAAGGGTTCTTTTATCATTCAAATTTTGATTCTGACTTCACACAATATTGGCTCATTTTTTATAAAGGCAAGGAACCCAAGGAATTCATGAAATGAGCTAACATTATTTTTTATATCCACTTATGAAACAGTAAACATGATCATTCCGAAATTTTCTTCACTGTAACTATTTTCATTTGTAACACCAGAAAATGGTCCACATTGAATTTTTGCTATCCTATTGATGTAAAGAACTCTTAATTCCCCCTAAGCCCCAGTCTCAAGTGAAAACATTATTCAGTTTACTCAAAGTGGCTTTTCTTCCCAATGTATCTTTTTGCTATTTGAAATTCCTTGATCATATGTTGGAAAAAGGTATAGTAAGAGACTAGCCCAACAATTAGCTGGAAAGAATCAAACTGCTTTTTTGTGATAGGTTTGAAAAGTAACCTTTTTGTCCTGGCATAGATGCTGAATCTATGCTTTGGTAAAGGTTTTCTCTATAGGGATAACTCTAACCAGCAACATGGAGCTAGACCACTTCCTGATTTTCAGAATATATCCACTTCCCCCTAGGTGGTTCTTACATTATTTGCGTAAAAATTGACCTATAAATTAGGTACCACATATTACTCATTTTTGACGCACACAATACATTTGCTTAAAAGAAAGTAACAAATAAAAAGCTGAATTACTACTTTATTTTTTCAAAAAAGCTGGTACATATTTCAATACTTACAGATTGTGGGAACATATATTTATGGTGAGAATGGTTGTTCCTGAAGTACTTCTTATAGATATATAGCCCTGAAAGAATAAAAAGAAATATCTATTAAAATCAAGTTTTTACCTGATAGGCATCATGTGAAAACATTCTTTCACACTAAGAGAGTATTAGAAGGAAGTAGAAATTCATTGAAATTTAAAGGGGCTAATGGTACTGTGCTTTCTCATCCCACTGAGTCAAACGTTCAAGGGACAGGCCACACCTTAACTGAGTCATCCAGTCATCATAACCTGACCCAGCGTGAAGCTGGCTTTTTAACTTACAGTATGGCCACCACGACACCCACTCCAATATGGTGGGTAACGCAGCTCCAGCCAGGAATAGAAGCTAATGGACCTAGAAAATTGAAGGCAATTGCCATCGATAACTAAAATATACACACTTGGTGAGTATAAGCCTTCAAATCAGTATGAGATGGAAAGAAGAATCTAATTCTCTAGTGCAGTCATAATGTTTAAACACCAGATGTGTACTTTTAGCTAAAAAACCTTGAAAGTTAAGACTTCTTCAGCTAAAATAAAGCAATAGTCATTTGTTCCAACAGAGAAGGGAAAGATTGATGCTCCTCAATCACTGAAAGTTGGTGAAATCCTGAATATTATGTATTCTTTAAAACAAATTTTCCAGACTTAACTATGATTATACCCACCTTTGGCTTATCCACTGAATTTACTAATTAATCTTTGTTTAATGGTTGACACACTGTGTCAACTTGAGAAGTTTAGAAGTTTACCTAAGAGACTCAGCAGGGAGTCAGGGTTCTTTGTAAATATCTTCATCTTGTGCAAGAGGAAGGCACAGAGATTTTGTGAGTGCTACACCTACTCTGTGGGGGGGAGTTAGGTAGCTTGCATAGACTATAAAGGGGGTAAAAAGGCTTGCCCTTCCCTCCTTTTTTTATGGCTGTTTTGCTTTATCTACTGCCTTGAAGTGTTGCCCCAGTGCCATGCCACCCTGCCTTGGAGCCAGCTGATTATGGACTGAAACCTCCAGAAACTGTAAGCTAAATAAACCTTCCCTTCCTTCATTTTGGGTGTCAGGTGTTCTATCCCAGCAATGAAAGAAAAGTAACCAAGACATTTTGCATAAAATATATTGCAATAGTATTTTAAATTAAGGAAGGAGAAAATTTTTTAAAGACATAGAATTTGGTTGAGAGAGGAAGAACAGAGGGACAAATTGATCAACTGCTCTCTACAATCCAATTCATGCAAGGCCTTTGATTTCTGTGTTCTCTTGATGTATGGATATCTTAATGAATAAAAACAGATCACTTCTCTTTTTTGGCCAAGTCAAACACTGCAGAGAAAGCTTGTTCATAAACAGGACAGAACTACCACCCTAACCTTCAAACTGGTTCTCACAGAAATTCTTATCTGCTGGCAGTAGCACATTCAGAGGCAACAATCAACAATGTAACAGACCTAACTATCTACCTGGTAGCTTTCTTATAGGTAGAAGATGGAGAAAAAATTTTATGAAGAAGTACTTCTTAAGTCATTTCAAGATGTAATTAGAAAAAACTAAGAACTCACCCAAAACTAGTCCAATTGGGATTATGAGCATAAACAACCACCACAAGTTAGCACTGGAACCTGTAACTTAGAACATTAGACATTTATATGAAAATGGGCAATCTTCAACATTAAACAAAGTACTATACTTTCAAATAAACAGAAATAATTGGCTTTTGCTCATATTTGATGGTGGGGATGGAGGGATGGGAATATTACTTTCTTGTTTGCATTTGGTGTTGCTGGTTGGTGTGCATTTCTCAATGATTCCATGTTTGCACCTGAAAAAAAAAAACCAGAAAATTCAGAAAGCCTGCATGGATTGATTCATCATATCATATTATAAATTAGAGACCATCTTACTCATCTTTGCATCCTAGTAAACATTTTCTCTCAAATATGAATAGACAAGCATCTAAAGTTGGTGTAAGTTAATAGCATAATTTGAATGCTATGATAAAGAGATTTCTTAAAGAGTGACTTAATATATCAAGAGTTAGAGGAAGAACATACAAAAGTGAATGAAAGAGACAAAAAATGAGTTTAAATACTGGTAATAAACTGACCTCTTAAAGCACTGGAGTTTAAGTGATCTTTTATAATAAAGTGCTAAGAACAATTTCAAAAATTTTAAAACATTAAAATGGCCAGACAGCAATCAGTGTGCAGGGTGCTAGTTAGGAAAGGCAATAAGTCACCCTACAAGTGCTACTGTGGCATTGAGTGGTGACTGGGAGACTCAAGAGGCTTGTGTGGAATTTTCTTCAGATACTGACAGTCTGATTCTCTGAGCCCAGAGTCGATCTCTGCTATTCATAACCAGCTAAGTTTGGGCAAATCATCAAATTCCATGCGGTTTTTGCCTCATTAGTAATATACAGAAAACAATATCTACCTCAAAGAGTTATGACGATAAGAAAATTACATCAAGGTCTTAAAGTATTTAGAAGTGCTATTTTGTTTTTATTTGACTAGGTAGCCCTGTACCCCCACCCTACCTAGTCTATCACCACGAGGGCACGCTCAGATATTTGTGGCTAGAAGGGAGAGGATAGGGTAGCAAATAAGACATAAGCATCAGGTCCCTACTTTTTAAGCCTAGTAGATGGCTTCCTGGAAGTTTTCCAAGGTGGATCATAACTTTCAGGAGAGGTAAATGAATGGTAATCCTAAGCATTTAGATTGATGTAAAACTATTTCTTATGAAGCAAAAATTACTTTTGTAACATGTATTACTCAATCTGATCTCTACATAATATGCCAGAAGGAGCAAAATCAGTATTGTCAGCATCTTTGAATAAAGACACTGAAGCTCAGAGAGGTTAAGTGGTCTGCTCAAAGCAACATAGCGAGTCAGGAGAAAAGTGAGAGGCACTGTCAGGTTTTCTCGCTTTGGGCCCAAACCAAGGTTTCTTGTATGAAAGACAAGGAATATGGTGATCTGGCGCTGGGTCCTTCTCAGTCTTTTCTTTCTCTAGTTGGTGACCTGTTCTACAGAGCTTTCCATTTCCATCAAGTGTAACTAACCACTGTTACCGTGCCTGAAATATCCTTCCACCCAAGGTACCTGGATAGAAATGCTATTTCTTTCCCTCCTCAAGTCTCAAGCCATGTGTCAAACTTCTCTTCCATTTCCTCTGGCAGGGCTGAAAGAGTTTCCTGTATAACTGAAAACACCTCAGACATAAATTTCTTCTCATGTTTGCCACAGGGTGTTGATATGTGATCACCATTGCTTTTCTGGCTGTCACTGTCTCTAGACTGAGACCTTTAACATAGAAATGACTCCTGCTCAGACTTTCAGCTTAGCAACCACATCGGTGTCCAGGACACAGTGTCAAGAACACTTCAATTACAGTTCAATGACTAAAAAATGTTCAACAACCTCAATAGAGTCAGAATGAGCAAATGATCACCCGGTTGCTTGAGGAAAAATAAGACTAACACACTTATTCCTAAGTCTTAGTCAAAGGGGCTTCTCTCAAAGGAAACAGTGTCTTTCAAGGCACACAGAGTGTTTTCATCAGTGAAACACCCAGACTTACGTGATACAGGGGTCGCAGTGTTCACATACAGGACTGCTACAATAAAAGTTCGATTTACATCTGCACTTGGTATCCTGGGTTCGGGTACAGTTTCTTTCCACTTCTAAGCCTAGAAAATCAGTTTGCAAACTATTAATTATAACACCTAGTTATAAATGAACTATGAAAATAATGGCCAAGAGCCGCATGGATCTGAGACCCACTGCTTTTATTAATAGTTATATCATCATGCGTTTGGCTACACAAGTAACAGTGAAACAGGAAACCCTAAACTGAAGTGGCCAACAGTCATTCAGAGGAATTTTAAACGGACACACAATCCAGCAATTAAGACAACCCCAACCATCGTTCATCTGTTCCTCCTGTTCTACAGTCTCACTACTCAAAAATATAATTCACATACCAAAACCATCAGTTTTACCCAGAGCTTACTATAGTGTGACATGCATACCAAGTCCCACCATAAACTTAATCTGACCAAATCAAAACCCATGCTTAGAGATTCTGACTGAATTGCTCTGATCTGGCACCTACACACTGGTGATGTAATTGCTCAGTGGGCAATTCTAATGCTCAACCAGGATGGAAGACGTTCACTCCAGAGCCCAACTAAGGACAAGAAAAGCTTTATGTCCACTGATTTCTAATGTCAAACAAAAGTAGGAATACTTCTATTAATTTTAACCTAGACCTTCAGAATAAATTGAGATATACATGAAAATCCAGGTTCCCAAACAGAATTACCAGGAAAAATCAGATCCCCAAAGATGGAAGAATATCCTATCCACATCTTGCATTTCTCTATCTGCCATCATACAAGCATAAATCAAGGCAGCAAAAAAATAGTTTCTGTGGTTAGAGTTGGAGCTGATGCCCTCTCTTCACAGGGTTGACACTTAGTGGGAGTCATTTACCATCTCTGGAGAACTGCCAGTAATTAACCTCCAAAGGTGATTGTTAGCCCAGGACCTGGTCTTGCATTATCTCAACCAGCAGGGACCAGCTCCTTCCTGTATGTGAACCCAGTACCACAGCAGGTTCCAATCTCAAATGGCATCATGCATGGTTCTACATGAAGTACGATGATTGGTCTCTTTTGATTGCTTGTGAAGATACTCACCATGTCCTGCATCACAAAATGTACATCGTCTGCACTGACGGGAATAATGCTCCTTGTCCGTGTACTCGTCCCCTTCTTTGCAGTACACACATTGTGGTTCACCTCCATCAGCTATGCAGTCAGCATCTTTCTTTGTACCTGCCCAAGATAAAAGGGGGACATTCTTGAAGGGAAAGTGGCATATAGCAACATGAGACATAAGCAGGCATGGTTTAGAAACAAAATTCTTAAAATTGGGAGTGGAAGGGGATGGATGTTAGGCTAATGCTATATAACTACAATTGGGAATAACGTTACTGTAAAAATTGTGTCAACAGCCAGAAAGGCTTCCAAGGGAAAGGCTGTAAGAGTGCAGGAATCTGCCTAAAGAAATAGAATGACTGACAATAGGAGCATATTTTTAAAAGAAGGAGGGAGTTTAGAATGACCAAATGCACCAGAAAAATATTTTTTTATCAAACAACTTCTTTGGTGAAAGAGGGCAGTTTGGAAGGTGTGTATCCAGAGTGGAGATGGCTGTCACCAGCTACTGAAATTACGCAACTAATTCACTTCACTTGGATTTCTGATTTTATTTTCTAAAGTCTACAAATCCTAGTGAGAGCGTAGCTGAAGGAAAAGAAAACATTCATTGTTTTAGTGACTTTGGTCATGTCTTTATTAGCTATGACATTTCTAGCAATATGCTTAGCCTCTCTCAGCCTAAATTTTGCCAGGCACATAATGGAGATGCCTTCTAGCACTTCCCTCTTGCATTGCTCCTGGAACTGTGCACATTCTGCCTGGTGAATGTCCAAAATTCCCTCTTCAGTCTCTTTTCCTTCTTTTCTCTTTCCATCTGCATTTGGGAACAAAGTGTGTTTTGATGGGCATCCATAAACATCAGATTGGCTATCTTACTTAGCCAGTTTTAAACTCTATTCATAATTTGAGTTGTTATTTTAGAAAATAAAGTCACTGCAGTGCTATGACTAAATATTAAAGATTTCTTCTGAAAATTCACATATTTAACAAGAGTTTATTAAATGCCTATTGTAGGCTGGGGATTTAGCTCAGCAGGCATAAGCATCTGCCTTGTAAACGTGTGGTCATGAGTTTGATCCCCGGTATTAAAAAAAAAAAAAGCCTATTGTATTTTGTAGGTATATGACTTTCTTAATAACCTAATAGCATTCTTTTGATAATATATTTATCACACAAGCAAATTATGAAATGTACATATAAATCATATTTTAGTAAACAAAGACAATAATCCATCAATAGAAAAACATAAACAAACCATGGAAACCCAGAACCAAATTTAAACACAGGTCACCAAGACATTATAACACTGCAGCACTACTTAAAAGAAAGTAGCAAAAGAGCAGTTCTTGCTAGTGTTCTCACACTGGGTTTCAGATGAACCGACCTCTTTAATGAACTGCCCTGCAGAATGTTTAACACGACACACACAGCATGACAGAGAGCCAAGATTCTTTTTTTTCCTGAAGTATACAATCTAAATTGATTAAAATATGAAAAAAATGATGTTTTCTTGAAAAATAAAATTTTCAGATATATTATAATTTGAAACTGGGAGTTTAGCTCAGTGGCGTAAGCGCCTGCTTGGCAAGCACGAGATTATGAGTTCAATTCTTGGTACAAAAAAAAAAAACAGATTCCTCAAAAGATATATTATAATTTGAGTATAATAACATCTATTTACTGTAGAAAATTTGGAAGCAAAGAAAATGTTAAAATACATATACATCAAATACCTTGAGATATTTATTTCATAATATTTTATCATGAGCATACATACATAGATACATGTATACATATGAATGTATGTATATACAGATATACACTCTCTCTCTCTCTCTCTCTCTCTCTCTATATATATATATATATATATATATAGTGTATGCAACACACTTTAGAATCCTTACTGAATATAGTGATGTGGTAAGAATTTTTCAGTAATAAAAACTCAATTCATATATACAATCATTAAAAATAGTGCATTTTAATAAACAATCACCATATGATCAATGACATGGAATCAAGTTATTAGAATGTCAGATTCTTTGTTACATAAATTACATGCACATCACCTATGATTTCCTGTTCATCTGTCTCCTTCTTTCCTTCCTTCTTTCCTTTCTTCTATGCCTTCTTCTTTCCTTCCATTGGATTACAAAAAGGTTTAAATACATCGAGTCTGAATGGCTTAAATTCTCTAAAATATTCAGTTTAGTTTTCCTGAATATAAAACTTATCTTTTCTCATTTGTATTTTGATTTATCCAATAGTTAATTGAGTTGCACATTAATATCACAACAGCAATAAGTATAAACAGATTGAATTAACTTGAATACTGGTAAACCTTAATTGAACAAGAGAGAATAAAAGTAGTAGGTATCCTTCACTGGATGCCAGGCAGGATATTATTAGGGAAGCAGAGAAAAGCAGCTTCTTCACGCAGCAAACCAATTGGAAATCACTAAAGGGGATTCACATGATTGAAGATGATAGCCAGGCGTGGTGGTGCACACCTGTGATGCCAGCACTTGAGAGGCACAGGCAAGAGGATCGACACGAGTTCAAGGCCAGTCTGGGCTACAGATTAAGTTCAAGACCAGCCTGAATTACACAGCAAGACCCCGTCTTAAATAAGAATAGTGATTAAAGATTATATTAGAAACATACAAGATACCTTGCCACACTGTAACTTTGATTGATACATACTTTTCCAGCCCTTGATTAATTCAGAATTCACCTACACAATTCCACACTACTAGCAATCACAATGAAATGCCATCTACACAATTTTTTTATAATTTTCTCTAAGCGGTCTCCTATAAATAAATTATTGTTTCAGTACATATAAATGTCTCAAAGGCTTTGACTCACATCCAAAGTTCTTTCTTAAAAATATACATTTTCATTCTTATCATGGTATATGAGAGTTCTTATTTCATGAATAAATTCACCATGGTAGAGATCACTTATTAAATGAAAATGAGACAAAGAAATTTTTTAAAAAATCAAACAAATTATGTTTTAGATTTTAAATATATGAACAAGACTTCAATTCATAGGGCAAGCACAATTTGGCAAGTTACTTTTTTAAAAAAGGAAAAAAAAAAACCTTCTCTGTTCCTGTATGGAAAAGTATAAGGGTAAATAGGTTATATTATAAGAGGTATTTTTCCGTAACATTTATTAAAATCCAGACAGGAGGCCAAGGGGCACCATTAGAATCTTTTTATATACATGGTCCAAGCTTGGTTTGTACTTAAAAGTGCTAGAAACATAGGAGGCCAGTAAGAAATTTACTGAAGTTTTGTTTGGATCTATTAATCTATTGTATAAATATCATATAAACCCATGTGTTACTTCCTTTATCTTTTTGTCTCCACAAACAAGTCAAGAGAGATCTATGTCCTATGTAGCGGCAATAAATTCCATTGGATAAAAAGGTTGCACAGCTTTTCTTAATTTCTAATTTGCTGGTGTTTGAACAGTACCAGGTACAAAATAAATAGTTGCCCTATAAGTAGTACTAATAGTAATATCATAAATTTCCAGCGAGGGGCTGTTTTGTGGAGTAGGAAAAATGTTAAAAAAAAAGTAATAATAATAATAATAATGACCCTGTGGTAAGAATCTCAATTCTGCTAATTTGAAACCTGTTTGTATCTCAAAACACTGATTTTAAAAAGTGTCAGTTTCTGTCCATTGCTTTTCTAGTTTGTTTAGTTATTCAGCTGCAAAATGCAAATATCATTTGCAGGCTTCAGTGCAAAGACAAGCAGCTTTCTTAAGATCTGATTGAAGGAGATGCTTAGACATGGCCTTTCAATGTAGTTTCCCCTGCTTTCAGAGCATGACTATTATTTTGATATATCCAAGTCAATTTTGAGATGACAAGCTTTAATACCCACAAATGAGTCACTATTTTTGCTTGTGAGAAAAACAGCTAAATAGACAAACCTTCCCATTTCAGAGGTACATGTCATTTGTAAATTATACTTACTTTTAATTACATCAAACTAGATGATAAAGATTAGTAAACCGGCCTTTGGAAAATAATCACATAGTTGTTTTTTCCTATATACCATAGGAGAACTAAAGGTAGTAAAAACACTGTATTTATTGTTGGCATGTGATACTCTCATCTTAACTTTCACTCCGGATGTAACCTACCGGCAGGACAAGGCTGGCAGCAGAATTGACCTCCACGATGCAAGCCTTCTTTGCACTGGTTCTCTGTTTTAATAACCTCATTCCTCAATTCCAGCCCTTCAGAGTTGGTATCAATCCCCTGCACATTAGCAGTTTTGGACAGTAATCCAGCAATGAAGGTAAGTATCTGTAAAAACAAAGCACGAGGAGAATTTCATTGATTTCTGAAACAAGAAACTTTGCAAACAGGTATCACCTGCCCAGAGGAGTTGTACATGCTGGGCACAGGGTGCAGGAGACCCATCCTGACCTGCCTAGTCACCAAGAACAGAGCAGACCACCTGCACAGCAGGTGCCCCAAGTCACAATAGAGACAGCATCATGCATGGCAGAAGCCAGAGTTCTGCTCAAAGTTGAGTTCGTTTCCACTTGCTTCCCTGTATCTGTGGGTGAAGGTACTTAAATTCTCCAAGTCTCAGTTTCTTTATCTATACAGCAGAAATAACCACTTCTTTGTAGTTCTGTTGTGATAATTAAATAGCTTAAAGCTCTCAGAACAGTACCAGGTACCTAATAAATAGGTGTCCTATAAGTAGTACTAACAGTAATATCATAAATTTCCAGTGAGGGACTGTTTTGTGGAGTAGGAAAAATATAATAATAATAATTAATAATAATAATAATCCTGTGGTATGAATCTCAATTCTGTTACCAACACTGTGATTTTAGAGAACACACATAGCTACTCTGATCCTCAATTTCTTGTCTGCTAATTGAGAATACTATTTTCTATAGTGAAGGGCTGTTATAAGGATTAAAAAGTGGCCATTTCTATCAAACCTGATACTAAGCTTATAGCACACCTCGCTCCCCCTTTGTATATGCAGTTCACAGGATCAACAATTCTTATCAAATCTTCAGTGTTATCCAAGTACACAATAAATATCTCATTAGATCCCACATGATTTTTCTTCACCTGTATCCAGGAAAAACGGACTTTTCCTTATAAAGAGCCAATCTTTAACTTACTTTTGATTTCTTTCTTCAGCAAAATTCCAAATAACCTTGTATCAAATTTATCTTAGCTAGCTATAAAATGGAGTTCCGTAGGAAAACAAACAAAAAGCAAATAAAAAGTATGGACACATTTGGATGTAACCCCTGCTTGAGTCCTTTTGTTGGGTTTCCTAAGTATTTTTTATCTCTGTAGAGGTAAATTAATCATTCTTATATAATATGTTAATTATATCACCAATCATCAAATTTTTTAAGCTATTAGTTCTGAGTTTGGTTTGCTCAAGACATTTTTTATAGTTTTCCCAGCGTCTCTTGATGTCTTAATTCCTCTAATACATATATAGTACAGCTACAACACTGTGACCTGATGAATCAGGAAAGTTAAATATTTTACATATATAAATCATGGCCACAGGAGTCCCCACTTCCTTCTCAGCCTTCTCCCTTTCTCACCAAAGTAGATTTTCCCCTTTGGGTGCCAGGACACCATGGGACCTCCAGCTAAGCTAGGAGAGAGGAGAGATAGAGTGGTCCACTTTTCCTCCTAGGATGGAAGTGTCTTAAGATGCATCTGTATTACAACATCTCAGAGTCCAAAAGAGAAAATAACACCAAAATATCTGGAAAATATTTGTTTTATGTAAGCATCCTAACTCCTATCATAATTTGTCTTTCCACTACACCCAGAAATAGATGAACTTAGCATGGAATTTAGTTCACTTTCTGCCTATGAACAATTCTAGGTAAGGAACAACTGAATTCATGTACAGCTGAGAAGTGTACCTGAATTTTCTGACTTCCCAGCAAACAACTGCTGATTTAATCCAACAGGCAGTTACTGAGTCAAATTCTGATAATACAAAGATGAGGAACATTGATTGTAAAGGGAAATTGATGTTAAATTTTCAAAAGCAGAACCCCAGGCCTCATCATCCTCACTGAACACTCTACCACTAAGCTATACTTCAGCCCATGGCTTTTATTTTTTAAAGTACAGTCAAATCTATCATCTTTTTAAAAAGGTACAACAAACATGTAGCTTTGAACAAAGTACTACCTTTGGCATCAATTTCTCTTTATGATAACAGTTCTCACTTCTTTGCAACAAAACTTTATGATCTTACCTTGTGAATATTCATCATTTTTTATATAAGAGAATCAATACTAGTGAATGGTAATAGAATTGGGCGGTGTTCTAGGAAACAGTTTTGATTGGACCTATAATAAAAGATTAATTGCTAGGATAGGAGAATAAAAGTTGTTTGTACTTTTAGGACTCCTTATTCAATAGCTACCTCAAAGCTCTATTTGTCAGTGAAAAATTAATTACACTAACTGGTTAGCATTCCAGACATTACCATCGCATGAAAATCCTGAAACCCCAGCCAGGGGTGGTGTACATGCCCACAATTCCAGCACTCTGGGAAGCCAACGCAGGAGAATTGTAAGCTGAGCCCAGCCCATGTGACTTAGCAGGGACTTGGCACAAAATGTAAAACCAAAGAAAAAGCTGGTGGTGGTTTTGTTTTGTTTTGGTATTTTTTTAAGGGTTAGGGATGTAGCTTAGTGTGAAGGCTCTAGGTTCTATCCCCAGTACTGAAAGAAAAAAAAGTTAATGGTTAGATATGACTTGCTTTCCTTCACTTTCGATTCTGGTTCTCATCAGAAACAAGAAAAATTACACAGACTTAATTAAACTCAAGGAATACAGTGTACAACGGTTCAGCCCAAACTGAGGTCAAAATCCCTCAAGGATGATGCCCAGTTATGTATGTGTGTGTTCCCTACGGCGAGAGAGCACTACCCTCCTTGGTACACACATTTCAGACAGTATCTGGGAAACAGTACTATGAGCAGGTCCAGGATTCCCAGACAAAGTGGTCAGGTCCTCAGGGAAGCAGCACATTCTATATTTATGGATTGTCGCCATTAGCACCATTACAAGCAGACTGACATATCAGGGACTAAAATAAACTAATCACATTGAGACTTCTGTTAAAGATCACTCCAAAAACAGTGTGACGATTGGCTCTGAAGGATGATCTAGGATTTGAACCAGGAAGTGAAATGAAAATCACCATTTTGTCTCTTCTTACTGAAATTCAAAATAAACAGGAAAAGACAAAGCAGCACACACACAAAAAAGTATTAGGCGGTTACAAACATCTGCCCTCCAAAATGGCAAGAATGAGTAGACAGTGCCTGGAGGTCAGTGAGATTTTCAATACCGAGCACAGGCGTTGCGCTGACTACAAGGGGATGTGGTGTCTCTGAAGTACCCAGAAGCTATAAGGCAAACACAATGAAGAGGTTTTACTTCTATCCTGGAATGGTTTGCACCTAGATATCCCCCTAAAACCTCATGCAGTCATAGGGACAGGCTTCTAGAGTTTGATTCATTCATGGTCCAATGCTGGGATTAAGGGTGTGAATGCTACACCCACCCTAGGGCAGGTAACCTGATACAATACAAGAGACAGAAAGAGGCTTGTCTCTTTCTCTCCTTTTCTGTTGTTTTTGCTGTCTTTGGCTACATGAACTATTGTCCCTCTGCTAACCACTGTGCCACTCTGCCTTGGGTCCAGCCAGTTATGGACTGAAACCTCTATAAACTGTGAGCTACATACATCTTTCCACCTTTAACTTTGGGTGTTTGATGTTTTGTCTCAGCAACAAGAGAAAAATATAGGACATGTCCAAAGCTCACAAAACAGTTGCTGCAATAAGACCAAAATATATATTGCTCAACTACTGCAGAAAAAGGTATGTTGAGGAAGGATTTTAACAGTGATTCAGATAATTCAACATCAGAAGTGTAAGAACTGAAAAAATGGAAAGGGATTAAAAGAAAGTTATTTTAAGAAAAAATGTCTCAGTAGGAAATCATCTTTCTTTTTTCTTTTCTTCTTCTTCTTCTTTTTTCTTTCCAGCCAGGGTCTTGTTATGTACTTCAGTCTGGCCTTGAGCTCACTATGTACTCCTCTGAGTGCTGGGATTACAGGCAACACCACCACACCTAACTGGGAAATTGTTTTGCACAATGACATTTTAGTAATCTTTACTTCTAAAGACTGAGTGATTTTATTTTGCTGAATTCATCTGTTTCATGTTTACTCAGTGAACAGTGTCCATGTCCATTTTGCATGATAACAAAAATCAAAAGGGGCAAATTTAGTGGAAGCAGTATTGTGTCAAGTCTAAATATCTGTATTGATTTATCATTTGTACAACTTTTTCAAGGAATTTAAAAACCTGGAAAACAGTGAACCTATAATAGCTGCCTACTTAGTATTTGAAAGGTAGAAAAATTCTAAATATTTGAATCAATAGGTTTAATCATATATATATATATACATATATATATATATACATGTATATATATATATAACATATTTGTGTACACATATATATGTCTGAATGTGTGAATGGCACTGGGGATTGAACCCAGGGACTTTGCATTGAGCTATATCTCCAGCCTTTTCTAAACAGTTATTTTTATTTTTTGTTTTGTTTTGTTTTTACTTGAAACAAGTTCTCACTAAATCACTAAGTTGCTCACAATGCCTGGCCATATAACTTTATTTTGTTTTGTTTTCTAGGTTTCTTTAGCAGTCATATAATTTTACTAAATCAAACATTAATATTAACCTTTGCTTAACTGAACAAATTTCCTTAATTTAGTGTGATCAAGGCTGTTTTATTTCATCCACTAATACCATGAATCACTCAGAATAGCAGTGCTGTGTGATGGTGAGGAAAACCGTTTCATTTTTGAAAGGTTATGAGGCATAAAGCTGTATCATACTACAAAGGAGCAGGTTTAATGTAGGGTATTGAAAGATTGATTATACAAATCACTTCCAATGTTGCTAGTTTGTACTAAATTCTATCTCTAATGAACCTTGGTTTAGTTTTCTTAATACTTTAAGAAAAGAATACTTTATTAGTCACACCCCAACTGATCCTTAAGTCAAAAATCCAGCACCAATGAAGCAATAAGACAAATAAAAAGTATCTTATAATTTAGCATTTGTAAACAAATACATTGCTTGAAAACTGTTTTATACCCATACAGAGGCTGACTTTCTTGGGTGGTTTTTAAACTGACAGAAAAAGGAAAAACTCTAACAATGTAGTGTTGTTTAGTCACTGAGAGAGGCTGCTGGAAGCAGGGAATGTAGGAAACATTCATTTATATGTATAAGTTTTATATGTTTTTTAGAATATCAGAAATATTATTTTATATTTGAAGCTTGTTTTTAAAATATGTACCTTATGATAATAGCTGTCCTAAAATACTTAGTTTAAAAGTCTTCTTAAAATGCAAGTAAACACTTGAAAGACAGACGTCTTAAACTGAAAGTGAACATTTTAATCCCCAACTCTGAACTTCAAACAGATCGACAAGAACAGCTGATTCTATAAAGTATAAAGTTCTAGGCTACAGAGTGTCTCTGTCCACTATATGAGCTGTGTTCCAGAATCCAGCTAAGAGATGACAGCAGAGAGGGCAACTTGGGTGAAAGGTGCCAGCAACGTGAGAAAATTTTAAAGCTGCTACCAGCAAAGTTTCCAGCTGATTCTTAAGATCATTAGTATTTGAACCAAAATTTGGTATCTCATTATACTTACCATTTTAGGGAAAAAAGAATGTGAAAGGTGACCTAAATTAAGCCCCTCCTCTGATGGAAGGAGGCAGTGTCTCAAGCTGATAGTGACTGTCCTAAGGCCATGCAGCTAGAGCAAGAGTCACCACAGTTAAGGGCTGCACTATGCCCTCACTCCACAGTCACACTGTGATGTCCTAACCTCCGAAACCTAAAAATGAGACTGCATTTGGAGACAGGGCCTTTTATAAAGCTGATGAAGTTAAAGTATCAGTAGGGTAAGCCTTAACCCAATGTGCCTGGTGGCCTGTAAAGAGGAAATTTGGACACCCAGAGACAAAGACCCGAGGAAAAAAACAGTGTAGAACAAGGAGAGGGAGTTCAACCAGGGCCTCCTCCACATTCTTAGAAGAACTCAGTTTTCTGACACCTGGATCTCAGACTTCAAGCCTTCAGAACTGTTGGAAGATATACCTCTTGCTGTTTATCATCCATCCTAGTTAGGGCAATCCTAGCATGCTAATGCAAAGGCCAAATCATAGCTTCTGCAGTCCCTTAGAAGCTTGATTTTAAAACTGTAACAGTGATATGTACAAATGGTGCCCTACAGAGCATGGCCTGAGTGTTTCTCTGCTTGACTATTATTGAGCTAAACAGATAAGAGGATTTCACCTGGCCCTAAGAAATAGAATCATCAAGGGCCCGTATGTTTCAGAACTCCTTCTCAGACGTTTTGGTCCTACTAGGCTGGGTTGAAATCTCAGCATCCTGGGCCCAGGGGTTTAGCTCAGTGGCACAAGCACCTGCCTGGCAAGCCCAAGGTCATGAGTTCAATCCCTAGTACAAAAAAAAAAAAAAAAAAACCTCACCATCCACAATTGCAAAAAAGCAGAAATGAAGCAAGAGATGAAGTTCCACTGTCCCATTTTCTTCACTTATTGATTAGAATTTTAGTTAATTATTAATATTTAAGAAGAAATAAAATCCTAAAAAATAGACTTAGGTTTTAGTCAAGAAGATTTTAATGCGTCCCTAATATATTTGTTAAAAAAAGAAAGAGTAATGCCATTTTATATTACTATATTATTTTATTATTAAAAAACTGAACTAAAAAATAAAATAAATTTTTCTATATGAAAGATAAGTGAAAATTCCATTTTCTTTTTCAAAACATATAAGTAAAAATACGCAAATTAACCGTAGCCCAGGTAGGTAGTGTTTCTTTTTTAAAACCAGTTTTGGGAAATTCCAAAAGAGAGACAGTTGCGGCCGCATTACCAACCAAGTAATAAATAAAACAAAATGAAGAATTCTATTAAATTCCATCTGAGATTAGATTTTTGAGTCTAATATTAGAGTTTAAAAAAAATCATTCTTAAAATCTTAATAGATGTTGGAATCATACACCAATGCATTAAACCCCAATAGACATAGAAATCATGCAACAGTGAATTTTTTAAAAAAGAAAAGAAAGTAAGGAAGAAATGATCAATATCCACTACAGACACAAGGACTCAGGGTCTCTGAGAATAAGAGCCTCCCCAAATTATCTTTAATAAATACTCTTGCTGATTTTCATGCTCACCCCAGCTGGAAAACAACCTGGCTGGACAAAGCCAAATCTGAAGTCAGCAGCCTACTTATTGCCTTTATGTGTGAGATAACCAGAGCTACACAACCTAATAGCATCTGTGTTCTACATTTGCAAGTCAGAATTTAGCTTTTTATGAGAAGTAATTATGCATCAAAAAATAATCCTGAAACAAGTCATTTTTGGTAGAGGAAATGGCTAATCTGAGGGCTATATGGTGCTAACTTAGAGCCCCAGTGCCCTTCAGTACCCAGAGAGGACACACAGGTGACACAAGAGTAGAGCAGTCAAGTATCATAATAAAGAGAGGAAGAGATTCAGGGGACCAGAGCAGCTCTCTGAGCTCTGAGTGTTCAACTATTTTAAATTTCACATATGAGATCAAGTGGCCTTTGTCTTCCTATCAGCACAGTGTAGGCCCAATTTACTAAGTCAGGCCTAAATCCTTACAGATATTTAAGTGGGAAAAAAATTGGCTAGGACCAAAGACCCTCCTTGTGAGGATGGCTAGACACCAAAGCTTAATCTTCAGGAAGAGGTTACAGACTTAGTTACACACTCTGGGCTCATTTTCTCTCGGGTTTATGTGTGTGTGAGACTCTGCCATCAGAAATCAAAAGTGCTATGTTTTTCACATCTTATATTTTTTTGATCTCACATAATGTAGAAGTGAATAGATACATTATACTCAATGACTAGACCAAAGAACAGCCTGTCTTTAGTGAATCTAACACCCAGTTGATTCTAATTTTGCAAGTTTATCCTAGTTCATAGTTTAACATAGCCTATACACTGTCCAAAGAAAATAAAAGTAGAAATCAATCAAATGATTTGATCCCCTTTAAAGTGGCTGGATTAGAGATATCTAATTGGTGTTAGAAGGGGTTCAACTATATAAAAAGCATAAGATATTTTATTTTTAAAGCAAAGTTTCAATAAATAAAAAAGATTTATTCAGTTAAATATTATTTTCATATATATATATATATATATATATATATATATATATTCATAGCCCAAAGATTATAAAACTATACACTAAGCAATTTACAATGATTCTATATGTAATTCTTTCATAATAAGAAACAGTTTGTGGCTGTGGTAGCTATAATCCCAGCACTCTTGGAGGCTGAAGCAAGTTCAAGTCCTAGTTCAAGTCCAGCCTGGGCAAATAAGAAGCCCAAAAAGACCCTCACTCAAATTTTGGAAAGGGCTGGATATGAAGCTCAGTGTGAAGGCCCTGAGTTCAATCCCCAGAACTGGAAAAAAAAATATGTGTGTGTGTGTGTGTGTAACATTTTCTTTATAACAAATTATAAAATAAGCAATACTTAAATTAAAAACAATATATATAGAAATCTCATTTCATTTAATAAATGTCCCCTCTATAGCATACTGAATAAAAATTGTAACATGGAAATGATATAAAAATATAAAAAATGTGTACATGCAATGTGACAAAATGCAGAATATAAAAAGCCGATCAAACATGCAATTAATTGTCAAGGTTATAAGTAAAATTTCAAAATTTCTTCTACTAGAGTGATAATGAGTGACTTTAATTTTTTTTAGTATTTGTTTTTTGTTTCACTTTACCTGGTCAGTTTTTCTACATTTATCTACTTAAAAAGAAAAATAGATGAGTTTAATTGTGCCAGGTTTGGATTTGAGTGGCATTCTATCATTTAGATCATGCTTGAAATTATGCTCACTTATTATGTTTTAATCTTAAGTAGGTCTTTAAGATCTGTTACAAAACATTTGCTCAGTAGGGGACTTTTGGGACCCAAGATAAAACCACCCAAGTTAGCAGGGGCTTTCGGGGAGGGGGGGGAATTTCCTTTTTTTAGGCTTCTGATTATCTCAGAAGATGGTGATTTTCTCCAGCTGGCCATCACTCTCAGGGGTTGGCTGTGAAAGCATTCCACAGCTGTCTGATTCCTTGGCAGCACTGGCACTCTCCCTCTCAGACTGTTCAGGCCTAGATTACTTGTCCACCGTCCCTAAGAGATTAGGGAGACACTATCCTAATCCTGGTTCTTCTGTGTCTCTATCTCTCCAAACCAGCATATAAAGTAAAATGCCCCTACCCAAAGTAAACTCTAATTTGCTTCTACACGTGCTAATTGTATCTCAGACACGGACAATGGAGGCCTTTTCATTTTTCTAATTGTGCTAGTAGTGGGGCCCTTGATGATCTCCAAATAGCAATTTAATTTTTGCCCACTAATTATGCCATCATTTAGGAATTTGTGTTTTCCATCCTGGTAGTTACTGTTTTGGTTTCCAATGTATCATTTTATTTTACGTATAAAACTTTGAAGCCTATTAAAAATAAAAATTGAGGGAAATACATTTTGCAACTCCTTTCAGGTTTCTTGGATTGTTTTAATGAAAATAATTCAACTATAAATTAAGCAATTATTCTGGAAACTATTTTGTCTGATTATTTGTAATTACTTGTTTTGTTTATAAATGTCCTCTCTGTTCTTTCAATCATAATTTTGAGACAACTGCTATAAGAAATTTGAGAGAGGAAGTAGGTTCCCTGGGGACTGGCGGTACTCCTCAAAGGAACAACACAAAGCCACTAAATCCTCATGCACTATTTCACACAACAAACACAAACAAACACAAAGCAGGGCACGCAGGTATTTCTATAAGACAAATTTTTTGTAAATTAAATTTGACTCTTTCCTGTCTTCTGTAGAAATCCGTGAATGTTTTGTGGTTTCAAACTTATTTTTAAATAGCATGAAGGAAAAAAAAAAACCTCCAGAAAATAGGGGAGAGAAATAGCTCCAAGATGGTAGAGGCGGATAAAACTACCAAAGCACAAGAGGGTGATATCTGCTTTATCTATCTGGCGACAAGGAGACTAAGGAAAGAAAAAGAAGGAATCTAAACAGTCCCTACTCCCAGCTCACTGCTACAAACAAACAAAATTCTCTTCTGTGCTCCATGTAATCAACAGTCTGCCTTCATTTTATTCACTACGGAGGATGCATGACCAAGCGGGAAGGCCAAGAACAAGTATTTCCTAGAGACACAAAAGAACACAATAGTGGGAAAGTTCTGCCAACAACAGAAGCTTGGTACTGGGCAAATGGTGGGAGGGAGACCCACTTCTACGCAACTAACTTAAGAGTTACTACAATAACTTAAGAGTTACTACAATAAAGAGTGATTACTTAGGTGATACAGTTATATCTGTTTCTTAAATTTTACTCATCTGCATTTATAATATTAAAAACTTTAACAATAATTATAATACGATAAATTATGTTTAAATTTAATATCATATATAATAATCATAAATGTATTCATATATTCATGTATGTGTGGGTGTGTGCACTCTAAGCATGCATGCTCGGGTGTACACAGGTTAAACAAGTGTGAGGCCAGGCCTTGGTGTGTCACTGCACATTGCTAATCCAGCTGCCACACTCCCTTAGTGGTTAGTGGAGTGGTGGTGGGGGGTGGGGGAGAGGGAGGGAGAGAGAGAGAGAGATGTGAAGTCGTATAAATGCTTCTCAATTTTGAATCTTGAGTTTTCACTAAGGAAATTTCTAAAAGAGCCCAATGATTGACATTTTTTTCTAAAAGAACCAGATTCGGTTTTTGTTTTCCCATCATAAAATGGTCCAGACAATAGTCTTTTTTCCTTTCTACTGGTCTGTGTTCTGGAAATCTGGTGGAATCGGCAAAACGGCCTGGGCCTTGGAAATAGACTGGAATCTAAGCCCAACTCTGCCGTTCACGGGCCCTGCGACCTGCGTGCTCTGAACCCCGCGTCTCCCTCTGTGAAATGCAGATCAGGCTGTCTTTCCCAACACGCGGCCGCTGAGAAGGGGGGGGGGTGTCACATCTGTAAATGCTTTTAGCATTGGCCCCGCCACTCCACTGGGTCCCCATAAAACAAGATCAGTGGATTCTCAGGATTCAGATGAACCTCTTGGGGCTGCAGCGAGGGACTCTGGAAAGAGGCCGCGGCGCCCGGCCGCGCGCCGGCGGGGGGTGGGGGGGATGGGGGTGTGGTCAGACTTGTGCCCCGAAACCTGAAGCTGCGGTTTCCTCCAGCCCCGCCCGGCATTCACCAGCCGCAGTGGCACAGTGCGGACGGGGACAAAACGAGGAAAGGAAAAGCCCAGAAAAACACACCAAACCCACGAGGGAGTGACTTACTGCTTTAAGGAGAGGAATTCCCGGAAGGGAAGCACAATAGTTTCTTTTTCTATGTTGCCATAATAAAGTAAACGAACTCCAGGGCTGCAGCCTACCTAAGATAACTTTATTCCAAAAAAAAAAAAAAAAAAAAGTTGCCTCAGGAAGCCTCCGCGGTAACGGGCGCCTAGGGCGCGCCTGGTTGGAGAACAGGGAAAACAGCCACAGCAAGACTCCCAGACACGGGTTTACCCCCCACCCCCACCCCAGCATCGCGCGCGCACCCCACGCCTAACCACCCACACCCCACGGCCGACCTCTGACTTGGACAACTCCGGACTAGTCGCCTGGGTCTTGGGCTGGGGTTTTCCTCCCGGACCCCAAAGCTTTCCAGGCTCGGCCCCCAATCTCTGGCGGTTCCCAAGCCCCCTACTCCTAGCTCATGGTGGTACCCAGAGCGCTGGCTCTGCCTCGCATACCCCGCGGGGTCGGCACTGGGCATCACGCCCGGAGCAAAGCCACTTCCGGGGCACCCACGCTAGAGGGACAGTCCGGTCAGCCCTCTGGAGCCTGCAGGTCCAGCACCCGCCGCGTGGGTCCCACGCGCTCTTGCCGGTCCCCGCCGGCGCCCCGGGGCGCGTGGCCTGGGTGAGGCCGGGGTACGTCCCTCTCCCCCGCCCGGGGCATCAGGGGGCTCACCGTAAGCAGGAGAACCCAGGGCCTGGGCATGGCTGTGCAACACCCCGCGGGTGGAAAGAGCCGGTCTCAGTCTGAGCCGAGTGAGTCACCCACCCGGGCGCAGGGACACTCGCGGCCACACCTCCCGCGCGTCTCCGCCCGGGCGGCACACACGCAAAGTCACTTTCAGACTCGTCCCTCTCTCCGCGGAAGTGTCACTGAAAAACTTGTTTGCTTTGTGGAGAAAACAGATCGATCTCACCGAAAGCCTCCGTGGTCGGGAGGAAGCTTTGCGGGGAACGCCGGGTAGGCAGGGCGCCTTGCTGCAGAGCGGGGGCGGGCGGGCCGGGATGGGAAGGAGGCAGGGTGTGCTGAACCGTCGGGCATTCCCCGTCCCGGCGCTTGCGCAGGGCGCGGCAGGCTCAGTTCAGGTGCGGACCCTGAGAGGTGGGTGCTGCCCTTCCCCCGCCGCGGCCGCAGCTCGGAACTCAGCCTGGAGCTCAGAGCCCCAGCGTCTTGCCTGCGTGCAGAGCCTGGGGCTAGCTGCTGGGATCGTTTGTACCTTCTCTCAGCTCCAGAGCTTGTGGCTGTGATGGGAAATGCTTATGGAAGCCTCTGAAGTGTGTATGAAGCAGCAATGATCCTAAGGAAAAGCAGGGCATACTGCCATGGGATTCTTCTGTTATCTTTATTTTTTATTAGTCTATATTTGGCCTACATACCGATCACGGTCATCACAGGGAATTTGTACCTGTACATATGTGCATAGGACCCAGAAGAGGGAGATCCCTTCTGATAGTTTCTCAAAAAGAGAACAAAGCTGCTTATGAAAAATCAAAAAGCCCCAGCTATATTAAATAGTCACAATTACTTCCTGTCCTTTGTTACTCATTATTTCCTGACCATTTTTCTTTAAAAAAAAAAACCAAAAAAAAGAAAAACAACCCATAATTCTTAGTACCCTGGTAACTCTGCTGAAAGTCACTACTGTTTTAGAAAAGTAAGTGCTGCATCTCTTTAGATAGTTTTGCATTGCTGTTTCAGAAAGTGAGTTTGTGGGATAACATCAACAATAAGCCTGGCCAGGCATGGTCCGCAGGCCTGAAACTCCGGCACTTGGGAGGCTGAGGCAGGAAGGATCACTGTGGAGTTCAAAGCCAGACTGGGCTACAAAGTGAGTTTAAGGCTGGCCTGAATTGTAGTGAGACTCTGTCTCAAAAAAAGACAAAAATAAATAAATTTTCAAAATATATAATAAGCCTGAGTCTAGAGGCAGTTTGTTGAGTGCACCACTGCTGGCTTCAGCATCCTCCAGCAAGCTCTGCACCTCCCACTTCTGCCTGGCTTCTCCCAGTTGCACACAGCTCATCCAGAGCAACTGTACCCCAACCCTCTCACCACCCACCTGCCTCTGCCCACTCCATTCTTCAAGCATTTTCTTGTGGATATCTAGGCAGGCCCACAAGTCTAGGGCAAGTCACCCTCCTTAATGCTCTCACTCAACCTGTGTTTTGCATCTGTCTCTGCACTTACTGCCCTGTCTTGTAGTCACTGATTTGCTTGTCTCTGCTGCCTCTTCCAGGAGATTATTAGTGCCTTGGAGAAGAGCCTGACTATGCCGGTCTTATTTGCAGCTCGGGGGTGGAACAGACAAAGAGAAGCCAGCGGGAAAGAGAGGGCCATATAAGGTGCCCTCTACATTGTCTTGTTAACTTTCTTGTAAATCTGAAACTGGTTTAAAAATCTAAAGTCCTTTTGAATGTTAACATATCATGAAAAGAGGGAAGGGACGGAAAGGAAAGAGAAAAAGAGAAGAGAGACAGACAGAAAGAAAGGACAGTTGGCAAAGTCAGCATCTCTTAAGGATGAATTATGAGCCAGCAACTTTCACAAATAGTTCATCTTTATTTAATACTGATCATCATGGCCAAGTGAATAGTTATTAACTTTGCAAATAAAGGATTGTAACCAAAAAAATGGTTTAAGCAACACTGACAAAACTGACTAGTTAATAAATACCAGAGCCTGGAATTGAAATATTCTTGTTCTCCAGGCTTCGCTTTCTCTACTTTCCAGCTCTTCCCATCCACACCTGATTATCCTGCAAGTTCAATGGAATAGGTAGAGGTGCTTTGTGCGGATAAATGTGTTTCATGATCAAATGGTTTTATAAAATTGTGGGTGAATTTAACTTAAACAACTGTCTTAATCCAAGACTTCTCAGAGCTTTGGCCATGGAGGTGGGATGGAGGAGAGGGACGGGGAACTCCACTTGGCCAATATCAGGTTGGAGTAAATCTTGGCACATTTACTAAAAACACTGAGACACAAACCCTTTTTCTCTCCACTGACTTGGAAGGAGAAGTGTATATGGGAGACGTGGAACTGATGTGCTGGGAGATTTGCCAGGGCTGAAGCAAAGTCCTCTCAGGCTGAGAGGACACTAGGCAAGGTAGAGCCCTGTGGTTTCTCTGAGTCCAGGCAGCTTATACTGAAAGCGAAACCTGGAATGCCAAGTTTGCCGAATTCTCAATTTTTGATTAATCCAAATTCTTATAATTAAAAGGATCTCAGTTGGTGCATCAGCAGAACTTAGGATCAGCACTAGAAAAATTCTTTGATAGCAAAATTAATTGCTACAAATTAGCTAGTTTAGTTCTAAACTCAAAAGAACAATTTCCTGTACAGTCTTAAATAGCAGGATACCTAGGGAAGGCCTTACCAAACTCATTTTTCTGTCACTAGAGGGCATCCAAGCCCATACTGATGAAGAAATTAAATTTTCTGTTAATTAACAGCAAGATATTTAGGTTCTTGGAAAAGGAAGAGAGAGAAGGAAGAGCTTCGATTTAATAAATAATCTGTGATTGAGCAAAGACCTGAAATAAACAGTGTATAAGTTAGAATGCAGATCTGATTTAGGTCAGCATTGGGTCCAGTGATAGACCAAACAGCTGTTCTACAGGCTCTCATTTCATAAACCAAGCATGCCCCCCTCACTGTTTCTGCATATGGGGGCACTTTGGAAACAGATATTCCATGACTGTGTACATGAGAAGCAGGCCCACCCTAGGTGTTCAGAAGAGACAAGGGCCAGTTTTCAAGAAGCACTGATATGGGTCAGATAAGGTTCAGTCCAGAGCAGGCTTAGCTGAAGACAGTGTTTTATAAATCTGTCATCCTTTTGCCCTTCTGTAGTCCACCTGAATATATTAAATATATGTCTAAGTAATATGCATTTTGTGTGTGTGTGTGCTGGGGATCAAACTCACCACCTTGTGTAGGCACTACTTAGCTTAGCAGCGCAAGTAGGCACTTGCGCTGCTAAGCTAAACCCCTGGCTAGTAATATGCATTTTAAAAATGAATTTTGTTTTATCAATCATTTTATTTTTAAAATGAAACATTATATTATAACCATAAATGGAGAATCAATATTTCTTGCCCCACATAGAAAGTATCTACATAGATAAATGCACAACTACTGAAATAAAATATTTGCCTGCACACCACTAAAACCTTATTCCCAAACCACCACCAGGGCCTTCTAGTTCTGGAAAGGTTGGTGGTGCCTTCTCTTTCACCTTTTCTGGGTCCCCAAGTGACTACCGGAAGAAATGACCAGTTAACCTAGCCTCAGGCCCTTCCCTAGAGGTTGTAGAAAGTTGATATAATAAAGCAAAGTAAGATATCAGAGCAGCAGGAGGTGAAGAGACTTTGCCGTCTAACCCTAACCCCGTGTAGTTCTAGGAAGCTGGGTTGGGGGCACTTCTGCCAGGACAGCCCTTTCTATTAGAGGAACCTGAGGGCGCTGATCGATGAGCAAGGAGGGAGGCCCACAGTGAGTGCTGCAGAGCCCAGAACCCGAGAGAGATCACGGAATGGGCAGTCAGAGCACTTGGGTGAAAGGGGGATGTGGATGATTTTCTGTAGAAAGCACCTTCGGTCAAGTAATGCGGGTGATACTGCTATCTAATCACTAGGAAACGGGAGCGCTCTGATTTGGATGGGTTATCTGTGGACCTGGTGTGAGACACTTTCCTCTCTCCGAGATACCCCACATTAACAACCTCTCTTGAGAGACATAAACCCCAGGGATTGTCTTACTTCAGTTACTTCACTAGTTGTACAAAGCTATATAATATTTAAACTGTCTGAGAGTCAGTTTTCTCACCTGGTAAAATAGGTCTTTGCAATAATGATTTGCACAGAGGTTCATCTTTTCTTTTCTTTTTTAAAGGGGTCTCCCTAAGTAGTTTAGGCTGACCTGGAACTCAGCTTGTAGCCCAGACAGGTCTCAAACTCCTACCTCAGCCTCCTGAATAGTGGAACTACAGGCATGCACCGCCACATCCTGCTCACATTTTGTAATTTTATTTTATTGTTGCAGTTCACAAATAATCCTCTCAAGACCGCATGGATCCCCAATACCTCTTATAGGTGGCAGGTTGTGTAGGCCTGCTCAGGGGTCCCTACATCGGTACCTTTGGGCCAACCTGTATCTGTACTGCTGTCCTCCTCACCCGATTGGCGAGCATAAGCTTTGGCTGAAGAGCACCATGTTGTGTTTTCCACAAAAAAAGTTATATTTTTCAAGCTTTCTGGAAGAAAAAATTGTCTTTGTATATTTTACATTGCTGGTACAGCATAATTTAAAAAGAAAACAAATTTCTGACCATTCTGAAAGTTGGGAAGTTCAAGATCCCAAGTCCTCATTACTCTTGCAAGGCAAGACAGCAGGGATATGCTAGCTCAGGTGTCCTGTTCTAAACCCACAAATCCCGTCCGCCCAGCCCTGGTAACCACCACTTCCCAAGAGAATCTGTTCCACTTTCAAACCCCTTCCAGGGATTAGAATTCTCCTGTACTTTGACAAATACGTTCTCATCACCCACTATGCAAAGAATGTTGCTGCAAACAAAACTGAAATTGTGGGGGTGATAGTGACTCTCCCCAACCAAAGTAGGAAGAGGCTTTTTAACACCTGAAACCTCCCTGCAGACCCCACACAAACTTACATCTGGAGAGTTTTCATCCCAGCAATGAGAATAACTAGGCAGCCTGACTCTCTGATCATAGAAAACTGAGAACTATGCATTTTTATAGGAGGGTCCATACTAAGAAAAGACATTTAAGAAAGCATTCATTCCCCTGGAAAGACATCCTGAGGCTTATCAGAATGTATTTTTAAATTTCTTTAAATTTATTGTTGCTTAATCCTTGAAAATATGTTGAAAGGGACAGTGTAAGAACTTCTGTATTATAGATATCGTTTATAACAGTAAATGTGTATATATTGGCATGGAAATTTGTAACTGTTTGGTGCTGTTGACATCCTGTTTGGCAGATGAGAAACTTGTAATGACTTGCCCAAGGTCACACAATGACAAGATGAACTTCAGAGAACTCCAAAGTTTGTACTGAGCCTACTTCCTCTTTAACAATGCCCTATCAAGATTGAAGCTTCTACGGAAGTACAAAACTCAGCTGTTGTTTTGTTAAACTCGTGGTTTCCTGTTGACTAACAGAATTTTTTGAATTATTTTATGTTCTTACGTTACTGGCTTTATTAAGGTCATAGTGTAGTGAGCAAGAGGAACCCTTGTAGCACTGAGGAATAGTGTTAAGGAAGAAACTTGGCTGCCCACCTCCCCTTGTAAGGGTCAGGCCTTATATGCAGCCATGCCAAGTGGATAGAAATAAAGACAGGGTAATTAAGGTGGCCTGTCAAGAGCTGCACATTCTGACTCAGTGAGTTTCAAAAGTCAAGATAGATGTAAATCATCTAGTAGTAATAAAAAACATTCAAACTCTGGCCAGGCTCAATGGGGCACACCCATAATCTCTGTCTGGAAGGCTGAGGCAAGAGAATCAGAATCCAGGGCAGTTTAGCAACTCAACAGGACCCTATTTTGAAATAAAAACTAAAAGTACACACAGAGGGCAGAAGCAGGGGGAGTATTGGAAATGTAGTTCAGTGCAAAGGTCCTGGGTTCAATCGTTGGTACTAGGAAATAAATCAGATTAGAATCAATAAGTGTGAGAAGAGGAGTGAGATTCTGTTTCTCCGAAGCACCAATGTATTGAGGCACCATCAGTAGGACTTAAAGGGTAATAAGAATGTAGCCAGCTCAGAGTAGCTACCCATCAGTCCATTCAGTTGTTTGACTTCATACAACAAACCAACTTTACCTCCACCTTTAACATTATATTGTCACTTGAGCATTATTTGAGCATCGCTTTATTGGTATTAGATGAAAAATGTAGGAAAATCAACAAACTTAACAATTTCACAACAAACGTATTTTTAGGCAGGTTCTATTTAGTGTAATATTATGCCTGCTGAAGCCAAATTTTCACTTAGCAAAAATAAGTTTGCCTTGACTACATAAATAAATTTTTCCTATCAAGAAAAAAAAGGGAAAAAAAAACTTAGTTCATTTTCAAGCACACTAAGCTTTTATTTCTGTGAACAGAAAGAAAATTGGCTAGAAGCCTGTAGTTTCCCTCAGCCAATCAGAATAATGTGACCATAAATGTCAATGAATTCCCCCCTCAGTGAATCTCTGCCTTTTTAAATTTTTATTGTGGGGACATGTATCTTACAGTTCTGTGCCACATATTCTGCCTTTTATGTCTTACTTTTTCTTTTATCAAAAAAAAGTTTACTGGAATCTGGTATCTAATAATTCATTGCTGTTTATATTAAAAGCCTTATTTATACGATTGCATTTAGTGCTCATAAAATCCCTGGGAGGTACATTTCATATGATGTCCACTATGTTGGTGAAATAACCAAGGTCCCAAGTGATTAAAGATCTTCCATCCAGCAATTTATAGAGCTGGGATCTGAACACCAACGCAATTGTTTCCTGCATTTAACAACGTGCTCTCTTCTTAAATTAGCATTCAATAGTTAATTGAGCATTCATAGTGTATCAAACTCCTATTATGTATTATCTCAAATTCTCATTCCTCCATCTGTAAGGAAAAAATAACTTTTCTGATTCATATAAAGAGGTAACTTGATCAAGTTCCATGTTGCAAGGTACCAAGGTTTGTCTTGATAGACTCTGTGTTCTTTGCACAGCAGCAAATCATGTCCTCACCCACACTGATCTCTCTGTGCTTAGCAATGTGGGGTTTGGGCTGAGCAAGAAACGTTCCTACCCTTGACTCTTCCTCATGTCCCGGCACCAAGTCTTCCCATTTTGCCTTCCACTTCCTATAGATCAATCTAGTTCTCCCTCAAAACCAACTTTACCATTTACCTTCCAGGTTGTAAATAATGCTAAAGTCTGTAAAACACAATGACAAAGAGCAAGCAATGACCAGTCCCTCACAAGCAGCCTTCTCTCTCTTCCCCTGGTAATCTAGTAATCGTCATACGGCGAATAGCTACCAGAGGTTTAGCAGCACTAGAAAAATGCCTTTTGCACACACGGTCTCACTTAAGCCTCACATTCTTTTAATATCTAACATTATCACCATTTATCAGATTAAGACTTTTCAGTTTTTGAGAGTTTTTTACACATGACTTGGATATGCTAAGCTAGGGTTTAGAGACTCCTTAGCGTTGTGAAAATTGATCTTACTGCCCCTTGGCAGGACCTCTTCCCTCTGCTTATGCTGACTTCCTTGCCGTTTGCCTTCTGGTGCCCTGTCTGTGCCCTGCTATCCGGTTTCCCCTCTGGGAGGATCTTCTTTGCCCACTTTTCCCATTTTTCATATAGGGCAAAACCAGAGGCTTGCCGTCTTCCTTGGTTCCCTTTATCCCCTGTGAGCCTTCCAAACTTATAGTTTCCTAAATACCTTTGGGGGTCAGTGAGAATGGCTCTTTATTTAGGGTGTATGAAAATTCTGTCTCTCTTTTTAACAGTATACCTCAGAGCCAGGCACAGTGGCACATACCTGTAATCCCAGCACTCAGGAAGCTGAGGCAGGAGGATCACTGCACGTTCAAGGCAAGCCTGGGCTACAAAGTGAATTCAAGGCCAGCCTGAACCATATGGTGAAACCCTGCCTCAAGAAAGACCAAAAAAAAAAAAATTATACTGTAGATAAGTTCCGATTCACTCCAAATTAAACTATTCCACTCTGATTTATCAATGTCTTTAGCTACTCAACTTTATGTAGTATGCAACACATTTCTCTTCAAAAGGCGAATCACTCAGATATATTTTCCCCTTTCTTTGAATGGAAGCTTTGCGCCTAGAGCTTCTAATTGCACAACTGTTTAAGAGACCTACTGTGTGCTGGGCCATGCCAGGCACTGAGGTCAGAAGGGGGCAAAACCAGAATGGTGCCCATCTTCAACAGCCTTTCATGTTAGTGGGGCGACGCCTTCCAGTACTCATCGCAGTCAGCCCTGACCTCCTTTTACTTCTGCATTCCTGCCCTTTGGGGTAGCAGCTCCCACTCTCACTCCCATCCCTCCTCACTTCCGCTTCCTGCTGTGGGCTGGTGACACTCAGAATCCTGCTGCTTTCGAAAGCATTCTCTGCACGCTCCTGTTCCCTTCACCCTTTGGAGAGGCCCTGAAGTGTCAACTGCCACCTTTTCCCAGGTGACTTTCAAATCTGTATCTATGCGCTGGCTTCATAGTTTCACATTTCAAGTTCATTTATTCCTGCTCACATTTTACACATGGCCTCAAACTCTGACTGTGTCTAAACCTGAACTCCCTTTTTATTCAGATCAGAGGAATGGGAAATTGGAAAAATGAACACAATAAAACAAATGAAGTAAAATCTGAAGAGGGAAGAATCCCACCTTGGTCTTTGGTATCTTCTGATCATCTTCTGAATACACAGACTTTGCCAGTGGACTTTTCCCTTCTTGCACCTGCCCATCTCCATGATTATCTTGAAAGCCAGCACTATATCTTCTGCTCTTGCACACTTCCAATCCCCTCCCTAGCTTTACAGGCACTTTACATACATGCCAAGGGGTGTGTAAGGTGGGTCCAGCACTTGCAGTGACCTTGGCTATAGCTCTGTAGAACCACTTGGCATTAGATTGTAGTCAGAACTAACTAGATAACTAGCAAATTTTATGTTCAAGCACTTTTTACCTTTTCCGGTTGAATTGGGCTTGAATTTTATCCTGGCTTGTGATAGAAATACCAAAACATCACACCTTTGCTATCCTTACGCCATCTACCAGGATTTATAGATATATTAAGAAAAGCAATGTCATCATTAAGAATTAGAAAAACAGAGAAGAGAGAGAGAAAGAGAGAGAGAGTGAGGGTCTCAGATGCTCAGATGCATTTTCCCCTCAGTGTGAGGGTCTCATATTCTCTTCCTTGTACTTCATAGGACTTTCCCACAAACACCATTGAGCCTAATATTACTCTGACATGAGTCATCTTGATTTTAAGAATTCCTGACAGTACTTGGCAGACACTCATCCCTCCTGAGTGCTGGCACCTTGTGCTTGTGACTAGCTCTCTTTGAAGTCAGAAAGAATCTGGTCTGTGATCAATCACACACTTCACTTCCTAAGGCCAGGCAAAGCACTCCACGGAGAGCATGCAAACTTGCTGGTCCATCTTCCCCTCCTGCCTCAGTTCTCACCTCCTTTCCTTGCTCTTTACCCCCACAGGCTCACATACATCTGTGCAAACTACTAGAACCAGGTGAGTTACCTATCATTTGCATTGTGCCTTCTCCTCCCAACACACACACACACACACACACACACACACACACACACACACACTATTTTTCAGTATTTCTGGCAGTAGACAGTGTTTCTAAATAACATGACATTGATTTTTTTTCTTCTTCTGTGCCCCATTGTCAATCATTACTTTCCTTTCTTTATGCTTTTGGTCACCCTTCTTCCTTCAGTACATAGAGTAACAGAAGGACATTCTAGGATATTCTGAAAACCATCTACAGAGCCATTTTTTTTTTCTTATTCAGAGCTATACTTCAGTGCTTCCCAAAGCTGCTTCTTCCCAAATAGAAAGCAGTGGCTGACAGGAACAATTTCTTATTGCCAGTCTGTCCAGGTGCAGGAATGAAGGCCAAGACCAGTTCACACCTGTGCTTCAGTTCCAAAATTATTTATGATGATTTTGGCATTGTGCTATCTTTATAGTAACAAGAGAAAAATAATTTTTGGATAAAAAGATAAATGTATGAATTCTATCCCTCAGAACATGAGGCAGGTTGATTCAATTATGGGTTGACCCCATTGGCTCTGAAATCTAATCTGACTGTGACCATATTAGGTTTGAGATGGTGGAGCAGTTAGGGATGCTTCTGAATTTAGTATGGGTTTACATCCGGGCAAGCTGACGATATCCAGATGAAAATGCACTTACTGTACCTAATCTACCAAACATCATTGCACAGCATAGCCTACAATGAGCACATCCAGAATACTTACATTAGCCTACAGTTGGGCAGAATCATCAAAGACAATGCCTATTTTATGGTGTTGAGTATATCGTGTAATTTGTTGAATACAGTTCTGAAAGTTAAAAACACAGTGATTACATAATTGATGTATTTCATTTTGTGCAATCAAGTTGAAAATGTGTATATCAAGTCATTATAAATTAAGAACTGTTGGCAATTATTTAGTTTTTCTGCGTTTTTAGTTTTCTGATCTAGAAAATAAAAGATAACAGAATGAACTTCATACATTTTAACCATGATAAGAGGCTTAAAGAAAGCAATTCACAGAAAGACGCTGGATGGTGCTGGACACAGAGTGAGCTCGTGGTGAGGTCATTAGTTCCTATTAATAATACAGAAGTGCCAAAATTCTAAAAGTGAAAAGGAGAAAGGATTGTGTCTAAATTCAAGTATCATAGAGTACTGTTGGGAGATGCTACTACTAAATGTTGGGAACTTCACATGAGTTACTAGGAGAGGGGACTTGGTTTAATAAGCTCCCTTCTCAGGGTGGTCTTAAACACATTGACTTCCTTGCTCCCCAGCAGAAAAGTGAGCCGGAGCTCTGGTGCAAAAGGAGTAAACCTACTTGAACTAGACTCAGCTGTCACCTGTCTAAGAGTGTGTAACGTGGGGAGGGTGGAGGAGAAACTACCCAAGACCACCAGGCTTGCATGAAGGCAACATGACGTGGACTTTATTCTGCCTGAGTACGGGGAGGCAGAGGGCAGAGAGTGATAAGGCTTCTGTAGGGAAAAAAGAGAAGTGTGTCCCTTTTATAAGGGTGGAAAGAAGGCAGGTGAAATTAGATGGGAAAATTTTAACGAACATCTGTGGTTAAAGTTCTCTGGCAGTCTCTATTTCAGTGGGCAGAGCATTTGAAGCATCTGGCCTAAGTTTGTGAGTATCTCCAGATGTCACCAGATGTCCTGGGACCTGCAAGATTTCTCATCCTGTCTTATTTCCTTTATGACATTTTGAGGCTGCTGGTGACAGCTGCAGTGCTGAGGTGAGCTAACTGCTGAGAGCAGTGCTTCTGGCAAGCAGGTTGGGGACTGGGAGAGTCAGGTCCATTGGGAGCCTTACCTGGTAGAGATTCTTTTTCCCTTTAGGGTGGACTCCAATCAGCAATTTATCCTCTCTTTACCTCCTTTTCCACTCCCTCCTCCTCCTTCTCTTCCTCCTCTCCTTCAACTTCCTCCTTCTCCTCCTCCTTACTTTATTTATTTATTTATTTATGGTGCTGGGTACGAGTCCAGGTCTTCAAGTATTCTAGGCAAATACTCCACCTCTGAGTTAGACCTCCTTCCCCTTTCCCTCTCTCATCCCTTTCTGACAGGTCAGAGCAGGTCTGATAGAAGCTTATACAGATTGGCACCTTCCAACAAATATGGTAACAAATAATTGTCTTATGTATCATGTTCTGAAGCTCTAACTCAGGGCCTCAGGCACATTAGTGATAATTAGGATGTATTATTAATTCTAGGTATTATCTATATATTATATTATTATTATAATTAAGGATAATAATTTGTCACAGAGTCCTCATTGAGAACTACGTAAGTGGCTGGACTCTGAGGAGGAGCTCAGAGTTTGGTAGCGATCTGTAACCCTAACAAAGAGGAACCGGCTGAGGCCTATGTCACCATAGGGATTCTTGATAAAACTCACTAGTTATAGTTTTGTAGTACCATGACGTAGCACCACAGTCTTAGTACTGTCCATTAGTACCACACCAAACTTCCTGCACATTTAAGAGGATAGGACAGATGCAAAGGTGAACCCCCCAAGCTGTAAACTGCAAAAGGCAAACCCACAGGATAGTGCCCAATTTTCATCTTCCTTTTATTCCAGAATATTTGTGGACAGCCTATCATGTACCAGACACTATTTTGTTCATTTGCCCTCACGGAATTTGCAATCAGGGAAAAGTTGCCAGTGTCCCTCATGACTGGTCAGGATACTGGGAAAGCAGGAATGGCAGGGAAATTTTGTTTTGTTTAATCTGCAGCAAGTAAAACACAAACACTTTCAGTTTTCTAAAAATCACCAGCACTGATGTCATCTGCGTGAGGCTAACACCTTACTGAAAAGCAGAGACTGTTTTGCAGGTTTCTTCTCCCGCTTCCGGTCTATCATCTCATTTTTCACAAATTTAGCAATCTTTTCTCTGTAACCTTAAAGTGCCTAAGTGTTCAAACATTCAGAAAATGTAGAGGCAGTACACTATCGCTTCCTCCTGCTTGAGAGTGGTGCTTTTTTTTTTTTTTAATCAATAACTGAACACATTGGTTTACTTTCACTTTAGATGGTGGTTTAATGTGCTGTCAATACATCTTGTAGTGACATGGAGCCTTAATGACATACTGGAAATGGTATTAAACAATCTGCATAATTATCTCATTTAATTCTCTAAATAACTATATTACCTTCCCCCACTTTGAAAAGGGAATGTCTCAGAGTTATAAAGCCAGCAAGTGGCTGGTCTGGGAACGGAGCCCAGCTCAGCTAACCCCACACACCAAGCTCAGGGCCTGTGACCTTTATTCTCTCTCTAGTTTGTCCCAGAAAGCAGCCCCTCTCTCTGTTCTTGACAATCACCAAGAATATTAGCAATTTAAAAGAAAGACTACATTCCACATACATTCTGACCCCTCCATGCTACATTAGCCAGGTTCCAAAAAAATGATTTCTAATTAGAGGGGAAGAGTTTTATTTCATTAAAACTATGCTGAGACCATTGGTCAAGTGGATTTCACAAAAATATTTTTATTACCTAGGAACCATTAACTGATCTATCTGGCCATCAGAGAAGAATTTATCTTAAGAGTCAGAGTTGCATACTGTACCAAGTGAACCTGCCTGGAACTCCAAGAGCGTATTTTTTTTGAAACATTAGCAGAACCAGGCTGGGCTCAATGGTGGAAGACGTGCCTAGTGTACATGAGACCCTGGTTTTCTCCTCAATACTGTAAATAAATAAATGAATACCAACTAATATTTAATAGATTATGTGCTGTGACAATTGCTTTATCCAGTTTTTAAAAACTAATTGATTAAGATTTTATATTAAATCTCATTTTTGATATATAAATCATCTGATTTAAGCATCTAACTCTCTGGAAAAATACCAGGAACATTTTTCTGTTTGCCATTTGTTTCTTAAATCGAGGTCTTGAGAGTTAGCTCAGAGTGCACACTCTGATGGTAAAGAAGGAAGGCTGCGTGTTAGTGAGGTTTGGGGGGCACAGGGAGCAGGGGGCAGGCACAACCTTATATCTCAACAGAGCCCAAGGGTCAGGGTCCATCACCTCTCATCCGTGAAAAACTGACGCGTTGGTAATCAGGATGGAACAAGATTTTTTACTTTAGACGGGGGAAGAAGTGTCATTGTGAACTCCTGGGGAGGCTTTTGCACTTGTCTTCCTTGCAACTTGTAGAGCAGCCTACTCACCTTCCCGGCCAGCGCGTCCCACTTCTGCAGCACTTAAGCTGTCCGGTACCGATGACGACCTGAGGGTGGGAATCTACTCGGAATCTACTCCAGAGCAGTGCCAAGATTTATTCCAAAAAAGGAATTTCAGACTTTGAAGGCCACATGAGGAGGAGAAGGGGCCATTGAGAAGGAGCACCTACACGCACTGGAAATAGAAAAATGAAATTTGGAAGTTATAAATACGTTTTGCAGGATGAGGGCTTACAAGGTTAGATTTTAAAAAAAGACTTCTCGTGGTATCAATTTTGATTTTATTCTGCAATGGTTCAACAGCTCGCCCACATATGAGCACACAACTCTTTATATCTGAATCCAAAATACCTATAATGCTACAAAATATTCTTTAGGCTGCTCCATTAAATAGATATTAGGAAAATACTTGAATATTCAATGACAAATGGAATGCTCTCTCTTTGATACCATATATATAAAAAAAGAAACTAAGTAGAATCTATCAAAGTAGAGGTTTACCACTTATGAGGCTTAATAATGTATGTTATAACACAGTGAAAGTGTAAGTAAATTTGTATTTCATGAAGTAGTATGATATTAAGTCACAGTGAATATTTTAAGATGCATAGTGTAACCCCTAGGGCAATGGCTTAAAAATAACACAAAAAGATAGAGCTAATGACTTAATAAATATGTTAAAATAAAATTTAGAAAATACTAAAATAATACAAAAGAAGGCAGTAATGTAAAAAGATAAGAACAATGTTAACAGCAACAAAGAAAAAACAAAGACAACAAATAGAAATAGGTCAGAAAACGGTAGATCTAAATCTAACCACATCAAATGTTACATTAAATGTTAACTAAAGATAAAAGGAGATTCAGCAGTTTTGAAGATAACAGGAGGCATTATGGTAGCCATTTGTGATTTCCTATTATCCTATTTTGAAGTTCTGTATCACTTTCACTGTTTATTTTTCACTGGCTTTATTCTGTTTGATTTTATGACTTTAAAAATAAAATGAAAGGATAGCAATTGCTTTCCTAAACCTCCTGTTCCCAGAACTCCTTTTGTATTATGAATCATTATTACAAATATTAGTACCTACTATTTTATTTTCTTCTTGCCTGAAAACCAAGAAATAGCTGAATTTAAATCCTGGTGCTCTTGAGTGAAAGCAATTGAAGATTATGTTTCATTTAATTTTCATTTAATGGCTGACTAATCAGTGGTCTCCCTGGGAGCAGCCTCAGAGTTCTGGCCTGAATAAACTTCTGAAAAAACTATAACTCGTTTTATCAGCCACCATCACAGGAACATCCTCTGAACACCAATTCTTGGTTGCTATTTTCTAGAGGAAAATGGTGCAAATATGGCCTACCAGAGGGATATAGGACAAAAGTCTGAAATGTCTACATGCTATGACTCCAACATGTATTATAGATTGACTTTTGCAAATGCCCTGTTAGTTTAAATCCTTGTAAGTGGTTGGCTTTGCTACTTGTGCTTTCTAGCAAACCAGTTTTTTTTTTTTAAATCAAACTCAAATCATGTAGAAAGAAAGGAGTCAGCCAAATGATAAAATTTGGAACTAAATTTTGAACAGCTGGTGTTTCAGAAAATATGTTTGCTATCCATATTCAGAAAACATGCTTGCTACTCTGATCCTAATTGGAACTTAAGTGGGGCATGTTGACAAAGATTGATACAGCATCAGATGGCTCTTTCCCATTGATAGTGCTACAGAACATCCCGCATGGGATTTGTTCATTTTGTATCTAGCTCTATTTATTTAACCAAGTTAACTGTTGAGGATGGAAAACAAATATATTATCTATTATTGCACAGACTTGGAGGTGAAATAACCATGTAAGTAGTTGAACTTTTGAACTTCAGGAAAAGTAGGGCTTAGGAAAATATTCACACTTTCTAAGAGAAAACTAAAAGTCTAGAAAACTCTTTCCTGCCTGAAACCATAATTGGCTCAACAGCAAATGAAAATGAGACTCTGTTATTCAAGAAGACATCTCTTCCGTGTACCTTTTTTAAGTCAGTGAAAAAGAAAACCAACTTTATCTTTGAATGGTGGAATCACTCAAAGATATGTCAGATGTGAACTCAAATGTCTTTTGTGGTCAGATTTTGGATGTGTAAATATCAAAGAAGGATTTCTAGAGCTATGCAGACTGTCCCAGTGCAACATAGTAAAACCTCATCTCCAAAAAAAGTGAAGAAAAAATAAAGTAAAATAAAAATACCTCACTGAGAAAGTGATATGGTTCAAGATAGTCATCTTTCCTTAAGAAAGTAATCATCCCAGAGATCTGAAAAATTTGAGTAGCCATACACCAGCCAAAAAGTGATCATGATGCTATGAACATAAAACTGCTTTTAAAAATAGAATATACTAGGCCGGGGATTTAGCTCAGTGGCATAAGCGCCTGCCTGGCAAGTGCAAGGTTGTGAGTTTGATATCTGGTACTGAAAGAAAAAATAAATAAATAAAATATACTTTCATTTGATATCTGCATATAGAGCCTAGAACTGTGAAAATCTCCTTTCCACAATGGGGGCTACACCATGCTTTTCTTTAGAATTACAGGATCTTTCAAAGAGAGATGCCAAAGGCAAAATAGCCTCTTCCTCTTTCCTTGCATGGGGTTGGGCAGCTGATCACAGTAAGTGAAAAAATTTGTTTCTTCCAAAGAAAGTTTCAAGTGGAATATTGACATGAAATTTTCTTTTAAATTTGCAATACTGACTGGGGATTGAAACTTGGGCCTTCACACTGAGCTATATAGCCCCAGTTCCTTTATTATTTCTTATTTTTGAGGCAGAGTTTCACTAAGTTGCTAAATTGTCCAGAATGGGTTGAAATTTGCACCCTGCCTCAGTCTCCCAGAATGTTGGAAGTACATGCGTATTCCACCATGTCCGGCTACTAAAAACTACTTTTGAGAAATAAGAGTAGTAACAAGATAAAAAGGAATTAAAAAATAATCTATGTTAATTTAGGGAAACAACATCGGACTCACAATTTCGAATTATATTTTCTGGTTCCACAATCAAGATTCAGTTTTTTAAAATGTCTGCCCTGACTACTATTCAGTGTTGGCAAAAATAGTTATAAAGTTCTTAAGCAACACAGATAATGGCTTTCCAAATCCTTAACATCTAATGTTTTCTAGATACTTCTCTTTCTTCAGAAAGATCTACTCAAACACATTTTCCATCTCTGCATAGTCTTAAGGGAAAAAAAATTAAATAATGTAATGTGTTACCCAAAATATTAAACCCACACACAGTTCAGGCAGATGGAAACTTTTCTAATTCTGGGAAATCCTTCTACACCTACTTTGCCAGAAGACTTTAAAAGGGGTGAGTGAGGTATAAAGAACCTGTAGGATCTCGTCAGCATGTACACTTTATGTTACTAGAAAAGAAGACAGAAATGCCTAAATCAACAGCCTAGAACATTTTTAGCAGAGTCTCATTCCAGGGCAGCCAGTGAGAACTGAGCAGGAAAAGCCTGTGATTCAGAAGCTGCTTTCCCTTATAAAGTCAAGGCTCTGCAGAGTGGTATTTTGACTACTTTGGGAGGAAGGGTTGCTTCATCCAGTTCTCTGAGGAAGCCAGATTTTCTGTTCCTCTCTTTTGAAAATGTACTCTACCAACAAGTATGTGTTCAAACTGCAGCCCGTGCTTGCATTCTTTCAGGTCAATGGAGTATCCGTCTTACTGTGTTACCAACATTTGCAGTCAGGTTTTGAACAAAATTCTTGTTGTCATGGATTCAGGAAAACAAACAAATTTTCAGTTATTTCCTTGTGTGTTTTAAACCCAAGGTGCCTGAAAACTGTACTCATAGATTTGTTGAGGTCCTCTCCCTGCCCTCCTAAAATCAGCATTTTTATATATATACTTGCAGCAAAAATGAGAACATTCATTAAACACATAGGCAAGACCCCTCAAAAACATAATTTGATACTCTGTTTAGTTGAATATTCCGGGTAATGAAGGATAGCTGTGTCTAAATTCAGTTTTCTATTTCTGGTGTGCAACTTAAACATGTAAAATACAGTTAAATACAAAGTTTACAGTACAAACAACTATAAACCCCAAAATTGTTGAATCTAATGGTTTTCTTCTTTAGAACATGTCACACTGGAAAGCCATAAAAATCCCAATTATTATCTGTTATAGCAAAAATACAGTTTTAATCTAGACACTATAGAAAAACTATAATTTTGCAGTTTGATGTTAATACTGACAAACTCTTGAAATATTACTCATGTAAAAATTCAAACTTGCATTTATTCTAAGCGATATCCTGGGGTGGGGGGACTTTGTCAACTGTCTTCTGTGTTGAATTGAGTGTGAACTGAAATGACTTCAATGTGTGTGAGCCTTCTTTGCTTCTGGACTAGTTAAAGCAAATCACAAAGATTCAGCCTGGCTTCCTTTCTGGACTTTACAAGACACGGCTTATAGCAAGACAATCACAAAGCAAAATATTGCAGTGTATACAATATATTCATTTGTCTTTGAAAGTTAAAAAAATAATAAAGGTTCTTGTGCCTACCTGCTTGAGAGTTTGAAATTTATCAAATTGTGCTGCAGTTAGCAGTTTGAACACAGACAACATTGCCTGGAATAAAAATGTGTGTAAGAGGGAACAATGCCAAGGAACATAATATTGAAAGTCACCAGAAGCCAGCATTCGGCCATACTCTCTTCAGTCTTACCACAGATAAGAAAATCAAGGAGGTGAAATGCTGAACAATTTGTTCAGGGACTCAAAACCAGGGGTTTAAAAAAAAAATGAGTGTTTGACTCCAACCTAGTTCAAATTCCATACCCTGGTCCCTACTTTATAATGTCTTTCAACGTAGATAATAGGAATCTCACTCTGTTCCAACTATCTCAAATTCCATTCAGGTTTTATAGTAATGGGAGCTCTCTGCAGTATGAAATTACCCTATAGGGTCTCAAACTGGTAGGAAAAGGAAATGAATGCCTCAAATTCCAAGTTGCAGCTCTTAAAATTCCTCAGGCATCCAAAGATATCTCATAGGCCCCTTTCTGTTCACTTTCTTTGCTAAGGAATAAAGTATGCCTGATGCAAAAATGAGTGTTGTGTAAGCTCTGCTGGCACAAAGCCTGGCCTCTTTGTGCTGGTCAGACCACTTGCTTTTATGGGATTGTCTCACACAAATGCTGGGATCTTCTAATGGGATCTTAAATGTCCACTGTTTCCCACATTAATCTGGATAAGAAGCACCAAGCACCACGTAACACCTACTAAGAGACAAATTTAGGTGACAACCAACAAAGTACCCAATTGACTGGTACTTTGTAGTTTTTAAAATACTTGAGCAAGACTGGGGATGTAGCCTAGTTCAGAATGCTTGCCTAGCATGTGCAAAGCCCTGGCTTCGATACTCAGCCCCTCAAGAAAAAGAAGAAACAAAATTAATGTAACAGATCATGTGTTTGACCTATTAAAATCACTGCAATGTTCTGGAGAGAGGGTATCATTGTAATTTTGCAGATGACAAAACTGAAGTACAGGTAATTTGCCCAAGTCACACACAGAGCCAGTGATAAAGTTCTAGCCTGAGTCCTGTTGCAGAATTTTAGTCACTATGCCCGAGTCACGGTTTCCATTTGTGAAACTATCCATCTCATTGACCTGTTATTTAACAGAGGCCACAGATAAACAAGAGAGTTTATTTATACTTTCTCTTTAGAGTTTCAAGTTCAATATTTTAATCACAGAGTGTCAGAGAGAGGCAGGACACTACTATTTAGGCCAGAGGCCTGAAGTCTTAGTGAACTGTGAAAAGCCACATAGACAATGCAAGCAAAACCCAAAAGAGAGCACATAATTCAGTCCTACCCAGCCCCTTCACTGTTTCACATATGCTACCTGCTCTACTCTCTAAGAGTATGTTTTGGCATCCTATAATCTGATGATAGACAATTAAAATAATAAGGATGAGGAACCACTCTCATTTTCTCAGTGATTACAATTTACTTTATTTTCCAAAACACTAAAAATGTAACATTTTTGGATGGAAATCTGGATTAATCTATAATCTAATCCTTTGATTCTTTTCATGGTACATATAGAAGAACACAGTGCACTGTACTGACTTTCTTGAGTGTACAGATTGGGAACTTAGGGGTATTAAATGTTTGAGATGCAATATGACTTCCCTTGGGTCTCATTGAAGTGAATAGAATTATTTAACATCAAAAAACTCATATCTACTAGTCAGATCTCCAGGTTCTCTCTGCCGGTGCTGGCTGCCCGCAGGAAGCACTCAGTAATGTGCATATTCACAAATTGCCAAGTGATTCCAATAATGAAGGTTCAGCAAGTTTAGGCCCTGCTTTGACAAACTCTGCTTGAACTCACTGTTTTCCAGAAGGAGAAAGGGAAAGCACTGACTGCCTATATTTAAAGAACAATTCATTTTTTTACAAGGCTATCTCAAAGACCTACCATAGTAATTGGCTAATAGCAAATCAGCCCAAGGGAGAGGAGGAGTGGATCGTAAAACTGCAACTCTTCTAATGAGTTTGTTCTTCCTTCAGCCAGGGGCTCCTCTGCCCAACAAACCCCTGGGAAACTTGTGCTTTGCAGAAATGCTGAGGGAGCCTCACAGCAACCCTTCAGTGCATGGCGAATGACCTGACATCCCAGACTTTGTTGGTGGTGTATCCTGATGTGACCTTCTGAAGCAAGAACACTATGCAGATACACTCTGCTGAAGGAAAACAGGGCAAAGATGTCATGTTGCAATAATTCTGAAATGTGCTAAAGAAAGCATAGAGCCAAAGAACTCCCCTTATCTTATTCATCTTATCTGTTCTTTTCTTAAAATAAATTAGGAACAATTTCTGAAAATAAGTTGTCTGGATGGTTATTGCAGCTTTTTTAAGGTTTGGGGGAAACAGGAATTTGCTTAATTGCCTTCCTAAATCCCCACCACATGTGGACCAGCAAATAACCACCACGCTGGCTGTCTCCAAAGGTTGGCAACCTAATGGTCAGTGTAGGTGAATATGAGAAAATATATGAGCCTACAAAAGGTAATTCTGCTGAGGGAGTCCCTAGACTGACTAAAGCATGCACCACCTGGAAAAATTTTAAGATAGATCACTGTAAGAGAATGTTGAATAGACTTGTGAAATAAGCACGAGCATGGTTAGCAGAATAATAAGAAAAGCACCCTAGGTTCAGAAATAAAATGCATGGAGGCTTAGAGGCTGGACCATATAAATTTGTGTGCTATGGAGAAAGGGAAAACTTAGAGCTCTAGAAATGTGAAACTTACAGTGAACGTTGCAAAGAGACAGGAAATGAAATGGTACGAGGAAATCGCCTTCGATTGATCACACTCTGCTAATGGTTTAAATGTTGTAGCTTCACAGGGGCAAAGAGGCCAGGTGGTATGTAACACTATATGCTGAAACTTAGCAGAATATAAATTTATAAAGCTGTGCCTTCTCCCCTGGGTACCAGAAAAGACAAAGGCTGGTCACCAGAACTAACTTTGCACCTTGCCTTGAGGCTGACACAGAAGAATCTACAAAACAAATTTTACTACTGGCCATAATCTACCATTAATTTCTCATATATTTTGACTTTTCCATGATTTGCCACCCCTGGGGCCTCAATGTCCCTTTCCTTTGTGTTGTCACTTCTCCAAAACTTTGCTATAGTTTGATAAAGATGCTATATAAGACAGAGTTCTATGTCACCTCTTTAATAATTGTTCATTACCAGGATATCTCCCTTGTGTACATGAGATAGATATGTTAATAATTTTTCATGTTTTTCTCCCACTAGTGTGTTTTTTCTTGGAGAGGTCCTAGATAAGAACAGGGAAAATTATTGTTTCTTGCTGTACAATGCAAAAATACATGGACTGTAGTCTACACTTAAACAGGGTCTGTTAGGATAAACAAAAATCAGAAATAAGATATTAGAATGAGAAAGAGCCATTTAGTTTATGACAGAAGATAAGTAGAAACAAACTATAGCATTGTATTAAAGTATGAACATGAATAAAAGAGAGAACTTTTAAGAAAATCTGCAACAACATCTAGCTAACCATGTATCATACATTTTGTTTCTGTACAAGTCACACACAAATACCAGTCTGATTATTCTAGAGCCTGCCTCCTTTTGAACCAAAAGTAGTAATACCGAAATTTACCTGACCTCCTTTGCTAGCATCAGTAAGAGTGACATTTTGCTGCACAAAAACTAAACAAAACAACAATAAAAACAAATTTTCCTCCAAAACAAAAAGACCTGCCAATACTACAATGATCCAAAATATTTTGCTATTGTTTTGGCCTGTAGGTCCAGAGGTTATGAATAATTCATCTATAAAAATAGTTTAAATGTCCAGAGTGCCTTCCAGGAGAAAGGCAAAGACTATTTAACTATATAAAATCAGGGGATTACTTAAAAATTCTCATTAGATTTAAATCACAACCCTCCTAATAAGCCAAAATTTCTATTTAATTCCTTGCTCCTAAAAGATAAGAAGCTATTTCATCTATTTATTACCTGTGGAATAAATACTATCCTTGGGAACATGTTAGGTACTAAACAGAGTTTGTTCTCCTGTGAATCTTGGGAAATAAATTCAGACTACCTAGGACATTATCAAGTATCTGCTCTAAATCCTGTGTTCCTCAAAAGCTGCCCAGAGATTTGGCATCCTGGACATCTTTTCAGATTTCCCCATGAAATTTGTTCTGTAACACGGTAATCATTAAGCGTTTAAATGGTCATTTTTTTTTCTTACTTTTGACGCTGGAGCATTTGTGGCATTCTTACATTCACACACTCAGGATACACAGGGGTACCTCAGTTCTTCCATGACTCTGGTCGAAAACCAAACTGAATGAGAAATACATCAAATTCAATGATTAGGGTCAATGTTGGCCTTGTGGGGAAATTTGATTCTGTTCTAGTCAAGTTCGATTTGCAACCAGGACCGTGGAGAGAACTGAGTCCAGGAACTGAGGTAACACCATCTGTGGTATAATCATCGAACACAATGAGTCGCGAGCCTTTGTTACAACTTCCTTCCTAAGTGAAAGTTGCAGAACCACATCTAAGTAGCTGACAATAATCATGTAAGAGGATGTATATCTGTAATAGCTTCAGCTGAGACTGTGTCCATTTCTCTTTTCTTACACTAACCTTTGAAAGTATTTCACATTTCTGCCTCCTCCCCCCATTAATTATCTCTTGAGTACAGAAGGGTGGAGTACCAGGGAGCCCTGTAATTGGACTGGCTATTATTGCTTGGAGATCAGAGTTTACAAACTGTAGACTCACAGAAAGGAATTCTTTAGCCAGTCACCATTTAAAAAAAAATGTGTATAATTGCTATCATTTTATAACAAGGGGATATTATATGAGTTGTAATTTCTACTTTCTCTGAAAAAGTAGAAACTCTAATAACTCCAACAATCATAGCAGTGGTGACTGTCTGTCATCTGTTCTTCAGAAGGATCATTGATCTTTCAATCATTCTTGCCCTAATAGGAAGCCGAATGTGAAATACTTGTCCTAGATTTTGGAACATGGATGACTGACAGATGGCAAAAATGTGTCTAGAGACATTCAGAGTAGAAAGGAAATCACTGCAGTAGTAATAATCCTGTCATTCATATTTTTTGGAGCACCATTAACAAACCTTAGTTTCAGGATTTGTAACTTTCATTAAGTAGTAATGCCTAGTACTTTCTTGCTGAGATTTAGCAAACCCTGAGGACAAAGACAAAGGGAAGTTTGCATACAATGTCAGAACTAGAAGAAAATTTAGAATCAAATTAACTTCAAATTCTCATTGCACAGTAAGTAATTGAGACCCAGAGATATAAAAATCTTGTCCAGGGTTGCAATCTCTTATTGGTGGCAGCATCAGTCCTGTGATCTCCACACCAAAGATCTTTCTCTTACTCTGTGGCTCGTTTCTTCTCGCCTGTGCTAAGCTTTCCTCTAATATGTGTGAAGTAGTCAGATTGAGAAAAGTGTCACACTCATACAGCTGCATTCTGCATATTCACTTCAGCTGGTATAGATGAAGGAACAGAGGAGAACAGTAACACCCAGACTCTTAGTATGGTGTCACTTTACTGTATTACAAGATTGGAGAGGCAGAGTTAAAAGGCACTGAAACAGCTCCTCCAGTTCCTCACACAAAACAGGAATCCTATACAGGCCCTGAAACCGTCTTGCTTCCAGTAAACTAATTCAATGGACACAGTCTCATAGCCTCACACAATCTGTCCTCTGTGGTATTTGTTTGTTGGAGACTTTAACCAATTTTTCTAGATGAAGATGACTGGAATCTGTTTTGTGGTAAGTGTAACCCACAGGAGTCAGCGATACCTTCCCCAGGAATGTAAGAGATTCTCGCATGTCTTTACACCTCACTGCTGTTAAGGCAGACCCCACACTGTCTCACGGGCCTCACTTCCTCTTTCATGTAATTTTTTAAAATATGAAACGTTTCCTGAATTTGCATGTCCTCATTGCCTGGGGGTCATGCAGAGAAGACTCTGCACCATTTCCATTTGGTCTATGCTCTGTCAAAGTGAGCACCCGACGAAGCATTCTGAGTTACTCAGGGTGTTCTTTCGTGTGGCCTGGCTTCTAGGCCTTGCACAATTCCTACCCTCGTCACTGGCTATTGCCTTGATTATCAAAATTTAACACTGTACTGATTACACTCGAGAAACCAATAGCTTTAAATGAAAATTTGCCAAGGCCAAACAGTGATCCAGAGGACAGACTTTCTGTGTCTCATAAGCAGCAACAATAGAATACTTTCCTCTTGGGTAGAAAGCTTTGTTGTTAGTTCAAAGTATCAAGCACTGACAAATTAGTTTCTGAATTACTTTTTATATCACAAATTCCCAGCAGTTTATTTTCTGAAACCCTTGCTAATTTCATCTTCAGCTTGTTTCTGAAGTTAGTGACTTTACTAAGAGTGGTTCCTTATTCTGTCTTCCCAAGTGGGAGCACGGTTGCTCCTTTCCTATTTTATATGCCGTCATCCTTCAGGTATTTTGGGGAGTACCCTGTTCCTCAAAGAATGTAGCTGGCTTTCTCTTTTGCTTTAACTTTAGATCCAAAGTTAGGCAGAACTGAGTCTGAATCTTTTTTTTTTTTTTTTGATACCAGAGTTCAAACTCATGACTTGGCACTTGCCAGGCATGTGCTGTGCCACTGAGCTAAATCCCCAGCCAGTGAGTCTGACTCTAAAGTAATCTAAAGTAATGATAAGTTTATTTAAGCCCTGTCAGCCTCAAGTGCCTAACTGAACATGGATCTATTATGAATAGTAGAGTTGATAGAAAAATGCTAAATGAGTGCCTGCTATATACTAACTGCTTAGTAAATATTTGTCTCTATTATTAATTAGGGTACTGTAGCTCTGAAGTGTCATGTACTACTTGTGGACCCTGGAGGTCCTCTGCACACAGCCAGAGGAGGTCTCCAAACACACCCATTCTTCTAGCTCATTATAGCTGATGCTTTCTCTTCTTTAGCTTTTGCCCTACAGTGTCTGAGACTTAGTCCAAAGTACTATCTATCTGCTCCTTGCTATGTTTATTTTTTTTCCTCCAACATAATGTAGTCCAACTCCCAAACACTCCATGGTGGTAATATCAACAATTCTATATTTATTCTCTGTTTTGTGTCCAAAGGATCCATGGTTTGGTCTCTAGACTAAATAACTGACTCTCAGAAGTCCGAAAAACCACTCATTCTTCATTTTATCCACACTCAGAGAATCAGAGTCAAGCTGGAAAGAGCCCCAGGATACTATGTGACTTTGCCTCCTTCAGTTTGAGTGTGTTAGTGAGGGTCCAGTGTCAACATGACTGGCTTTGAGATCTATCCAAGACATTGATAGAGCAGACTTCTGGGTGTGTCAAGGTGGGTCGTAGAGGCATGGGTTTGAGACCAATGTCTGCTTCTTGCTCTTTTCCACTGTCCCCTTGCTGTTCCCTGGCCACCATGAACTAAGCTCTGCTGCATCTATCCACCATGCTGTCTCTGCCTTGGAGCTAACCAACTACAATGGACCAAGTCTCTTAAAATTATGAGCCAAATTAAATCTCTCCTCCTATAAGTTCTAGGTGTCAGGTATTACATTTTAGAAATGACAAAACTGAGTAACACAGTGAGCAATTTTCAAGTTTTGGCATGGATAAGACTCACTGAGGATCCTATGAAAAATAAACCTCATTCTAGAGATCCTAGCTAGTTCATGTAGATACTCTGCCCTCAAGGAAGTGAAGTATAAATCCCAGTTCTTTAAGTTTGTATAATAACTTCCATCCAAAAATCACAATATGAAAGGAACTGCGGGAAGAGAAACTTTGCAGAAGACTGGCAAATATCAGACAGGTGAGTAAGATGAGCATCACCAGAGTTGAGTCATCTTGATAACCTGAATGCTTGATTGAAGTGATGAGACTGTGCCATATTTTATTTCTGGGTTCTTCTTCCAAAATACAGCCTCACTCTAGTCAGTGTAAAAACAAGAGACAAACCTCCATTGAGGGACATTTCACAAAATACCTGACCAGTGTTCCTCAAAATGGTCAAGGTCATTAAAAGTTAGGAAAGTCTAAGAAATGTGCAATCACAAAGAACCTAAGGAAAGAGGAGAAAGTATAATGTGGCATCCTGAAAGGGATCCACCTCAAAAACAAGAAAGGAGCATCAGGTAAGGACTGATGAAATGACACAGATCAACAGCAAACTGGAGAGGGTAGCACTGCCCTAGCCAGTACGCTTCAGAAAAACTATAAGCAATATGAAAAGGTCCTGAGACCTCCACCATTCACCTGTCTGAAAGAAACCAGAAACATGACAACACAAAGAAACAACAAAAAGCCTCCAACCACTGACCCAGGGAAAATAAGTCCAGGAGAGGGAAATACAGAGGAGATTGAAACATGTTGCAATATCAGATACTTCCTCATTGGAAATAAAGAAATACTTCAGTGACCTCATCAACAAATTTAAGTCTGAAATTCTAACTCAGGTGAAGCAAGATATAAGAAGATTAATAAAAGAAATGCTGTATACTCCTCAAGAAGACACAAATGGAAGAATGGGGGAACCCAGAGAAAGGAGAGAAACCTTTGATGAAAAATATAAACAAAATCTAAAATACATGAAACAGATCCAAAGAGACTATCAGGAAATTAAAAACTCCATTGAAAGCTGGCAAAACTTCTTGACAGAAGCTAAAGACAGACTTTCAAAACTTGAAGATAGATGTGCAATGTATGATCCCGAAAGGAATGATCTCTTAAAAATAACAAGGAACCAGTAAGGAACAATACAAAGGCTAGAAGATGGCAAGAGGATTTATAACTTAAGGATAAAAAAACATGAATGAAGAAGCAGGGACAAATACAAATGAAATAAAAAGGCTATTCACAGAAATAATTAAGGAAAATTTCCTAAGCATAGGAAACACAAGTGATGTTCAGATATATGAGGCATACAGAACTCCAGCCAGCTACAACCAAAACAGATCTACACCCAGACATATAATAATCAGGATCCCAGAAATCCATCACAAGAACAGAATATTAAAAATGGTCAGAGAAAAGAAACAGATTATCTATAATGGAAAACTCATCAAAATCACAGTGGACTTCTTGATGCAAACTATCAAATCAAGAAGAGCTTGGAGCGAAATATTCCAAGCCCTGAAAGAAAATAACCTCCAACCCAGATTGATGTACCCTGCAAAACTCTCTCTCAATATTAATGGAGAGACAAGATATTTCCACAACAAAGAGGAACTGGGGGAGTTTGTGACCACCAATCCAACCCTGCAAAGAATATTGAAGGACATTTAGAGAGAGAGAAGAAAATCGCCAGGATTCCAGGAACAATGGAAGAAAGGCCTCAATGAAAGGGGCAGACAGTGGAATGAAGGAGAAAAGTAAACAATGACAGAAAAATAGCATAGCAGAGATGAGGCAGAGAAGACTGGCTATATCGCTGTTTTGTCTTGACTGATTTTATTCTAATCTGATATGCTTGAGAGTATCAAGTCTGAGAGTAGAGGCAACTACTCTGAAGATGACAAGATTCAATAGGATACCCATTCTGGTTTATTAACTGCCTTTGAAGTCCTATAATGTCTCCAATGTTTGCTTTTTATTAATAGTGCTATGTACTGCTATGTTTAATTATACTATGCCTGATGATATAGACAATTTTATTGAAAATAACAAAAGACATCATAGTAACTACCGTAGATTACCTAGTATTGTGGTTTTATATGTCCTTTTCATTTCGTGTTTTTCTAGGAATTTGTTTTGTTGACTTGTTTTGATTTGTTTTTCCCTCTAATTCAGAAAGGCTAGGTATACATTAGAGATTTATACATGTGTAGAACTTCTAAACAGTTTACGAGAATTGATTATAGTTGTAAAAAAAAAGAGAGGAAAAGAAAGTATTCTAAAGGATATAACTGCATGTATGTTTAAGTGTGTAGGATTGATAACCATATTATTAAGTTTTTGTTGGATAGAGATGTACAGAACTGATTGCAGTCTCACTGTTTAAATGTCCACTTTGTATGCTTTACTTTTGTAACTTGAACAATTATTTCCAAGAGGAAAATATGTAATTATCAACTAGTGATTTCTTACTGTTTTTTTAAAATTATGTATTATTTCTACCCTCTTTCTGTTTCATTTTTTTTCTTTAAATAAAAAAAAGAAAGAAAAAAAAAGATTTGGGGCTGGGGATGTAGCTCAGTGGTAGAGTGCTTGCTTAGAAGAGGTGCTAAGTTCCATTCCCCTCAAAAGTTATGAGTGATAGTCTTATTCTCTGATTCAGAATAGTGACTTTTAAATATAGATAACATATTAGATATGTTGTGTTAGATAATATAGTTGCCTATTTCAGATTAGACTTTGTATAATTTGCCTTTATTATATATTTTATGAATATTCATTTGCATAGTGTATATAATCTCAAAAAAAGTACTGATGAAATATGGATAAACTATGGACTTTAGCTAATAATCCTGTATCGGTATTTGTTCATTAGTTGTGATACACATATAACACTGATGTATGTGATATTAATAATGCGGAAAAGTGAGGCCAGGTATGTGAGAATACACCATTCTATCTTCTCAACTTTTCTGTAAACTGAAATCTATTCTAAAATTTAAAAAAAAAAAAATTTTAAAAAGTAATTCCAGAGTGAGAATAGTGGTGAATGCTGATAATCCCAGTACTCAGAAGGCTGAGGCAGAAGGATCACTGCAAGTTCAAGGCCAGTTTGGGCTACAAAGTGAGTTCAAGGCCAGCCCAAACTACATAGTGAGATCTTATCTCAAAAAGACAAAAAAAAAAAATTGATTCCAAGGAGTGTGGTTTAGGAGATGTTTCAAGAGGATTTGTTCATTATTAACACACTCTCCTCTTGGTCCTAATGCAGATAATTCATAGGCGGTTACTTTTCAGAACCTTATCCTACTATGAAGGGGCTCATCCTGGCTACACATTAGTATCTGAGTCCCACACCACTTACCTTGTTTTAATTGGTCTAGGAGTGTAGCCTGGGCAGTAAGGTGACTAATAGCTTTTCTGATGATTTCAGTGGCAGTCAAATTTAAAGCTTATTTGCTTCTCTTGTGCCTTCTAATATGGTAGTTCTGAGCAATACATGGTTATTAAAATGGAAATTTATTGAAGACTAAATAAAATTAAAAAGTCAATTCCTGCCTACATTTCCCTGGTCAGTAGTCTCATGTGGTTTGTGACTACTGCACTGGACAGTGCTGGTACTGACCATTCCCATCACTGCAGATGAGTACCCCCTGTTTATTCAGCTCTGGATTGAGCCCCCAAAGAATAAAATTGCCTGAGTTCTCTAGGAATTTTCAGTAAATAATTACTAAATAATGTCACCAAAATGGTGTGTGATGTTTGTAGAATAACACTTATGGAGATGGTTCTTGAATATGTGTTTATAGTAGGAATTTATTTTATAGTTTCTTGAATCACAACCAAGTAACCAGACACTGCTGTTTTCCTAATTGCTCCATAACTCCTTGGATACACAGCTGTCAGCCTGGGAGAAATCTAGCCACTCAAATGGAGATTTCTTTGCATACACAGATACCCAGTGCTGTGTTCTCTCACTGAGGAGAGTTGGGTTGGATTTGCAAGTATAACTCTTTAACTCAGACAATGAAACCATTAATCACTTGCTCAGACATTTATTTTCAGTAACAAATCCTCTCTGGTTAGTTCATAGATTTTTTTTAAATTATTTTTTAAAAAAATAAAACTTGAGTTTTTATCCTCGTAGTCTGATTATTGCCATGGTGTTGGATACACCTCCCATTAAGGAAGAGATTATATATGCATTACCAGGCATCGAGAGTCTTTTCTTCTAATAATGAAAAAGTTCATATCATAGTTCTACACAGGCATACTTGAGATGGAAGTGGAGAGGATCTCACCTTTCATCAACCAAGAAAATATGGGTTTTTGTTTCACATGATCTCTGAAGAAAACTATTATATGAATTCCAAATACCCAACTTTATATTGTACTTTGCAGTCTTCACATTTGGACATCAGATGGTTGCATTTTCTGGCATGTAGAAATTAGACACAGTTAACAAAATCTTGAACTATACAGAAAAATTCTGTCTTGTTAAACTGTTTAAATTTTTCTAACGACTAATAGTATTGATTCCTTAAAGATAAATGTGCATTTACATAAGTATATGCCACAAATGAAACAGATCAGACATCATAACACAAGTGAATAGCTGATCCCAGCTGTAAAATAAAGCTACTCTCTCCCTGTGTGCCAGCAAAAGCCCTGTCAGCCAGGGAGAAGTAGCAAGGGAGCCATGCAGCCTCCCTGTGTGCTGGTGGAGGTCCTGTTGGCCGGGGAGAAACAACAAGAAAGCCACTTGTGCCTCCCACCCTCCCCACCCACGTGTAGGCCACCACACACGACACAGGCTGAGATGATAATAACTGAAGTCACAGAAGTAGAGAAGCAACCTGGCATTTATGTTGTTTAATTGACTTTATATGCCTGGGACCAGTGGTCTGGATAACTAGGTAGAGGGTAACAGTATGCAACATGGTAATGATTGTGGAGTTCCCACTGTCCTATTACTGTTTTGTTTTGTTTCATTTAAATTTTTAAAATTTAAAAAAAATCAACCCACTCATTTGAGGATTTTTTCTAACATGTCAGCACTTCACAAATACTCATGGTATCCATCAAAATGAATTGACTTCATATCATGACATAGACAAGAGTCATAGAGAGGCGTAAGACCATAGAAGCTATCCACTGACACTTGAGAATGAGAGCTGATCTCATTGAGAAGTGACAGGATCATCTGATCCCTCTTCTTATCAAATGGATTTGTGGGCAGAAGAAAATTAGGAGCTTCCCCTGTACCTTCTTTCCATCTCTTTTGTCTCAAACTATGTTTATGAAAAGATGCTGAGTAATCTTGGGAAAACCCTGATTCATACCGCTAAACTGCTAGGTGACATAATAATAGACATATTTCATGTACCAAGGACTAAAGTAATTACAGTACTGCTGGTTTCCAAGTTTCTCTTTGTGACACATGGGCTGCTCAGTCTTGTCTCTATACTTCGAATCCTAGACTTGATTTATAATTACAATGTAACTACCATAAAACCATCACTCCCTCCATATATTTATGGGGGACTAAAGAAACATTTTTCTTCTTCGTAAGTCACTTCTGTAGGAAAGTGTGTAAAAGTCCCTGGAGGTCAGAGGCAGCCCCTTTCTGCTCTCAGTTCCCCAGGAAATGGCCTAGAAGACCAGCTTGACAGCAGGCTGGCATCCTTTGAGGGATGTGCAGAATACTGTATTTGCCCCAGGATACCGGCCCAGCATCTTTGGCATCTCTGCAGTTGTTCTGAAGGCTTGGAGTGTTTATCTCCCACAAGCAGCTGAGCTGCCTCTGGTTTCATGAGCAGAGCAGTGGAATGCAGTGGATGAGACCCAGGCCTTCGGCCACCCAGATTAGAGAGTTTTGTGCTGAGGTCCCTATATGGTTGTGTTAGACTGAACGCTGGGCTCCAGTCTGTCTTTGCTCCTTGTTTGGGAAGCAAGTGGGAGGGGAGCAGGCTAAGGGGCTATATAACCCTGCTGCCTTCTGCTTCCCTGGACACCACCCACCCAGCGTGGAGAAGCCCAGCCAAGCACAATAAGGGTAAGTGGCTCCAGCACGGAGTTGTAACTGAAGAAACTCTGGTGGCTCTTTTATTACCTGGCACAATCAGACATTTGCGGGGTGTGGATGGGTTCCTGTACCCTGATGGTTTTCAATGAAGTTCATACTACCAAAATGATTGTAGTTTTTTACTTTAATGATCTAATATTATAATCAAGGATGATAAACTGTTTGATATGGTGGTGGAGGTGGAGAGGAAGATGGAATGAAATTTTATTCATGCATGTGACCCGTAAAGCCTATTTCTACAAAATCAACAGTGCAGATTTTGCAGCACAGAATAGGAATGAAATCTAGGTTTTTATAGCAAGTTATACATCTATCTACATTTAGGCAAAACTTTTGGATTTGTTTGCAGTTCAGATTTGGTGCATGGATTTTTTTTATTGGACTCTGTTTTGATGCAGCTGATGTGATTTGCAAGTGGAATTTAAGAGTGAATGGAGGGTAACTGTGTACTCTTTGGTTTTGGCTGGATTTGTGTACTGCTTCTGGGTCTCCCTGCTCTAGTCAACAGTGTCTCACATTGGAAATGAGTAGCTGGGGAGTGTAACTACAAGCTTAAGTACAGGCATCTGCATATTGGTCATTTGCATCAGAACACAGCAGGCGGCCAAGCAGCAGAGCCTGCTTCTGACAACTCTATAGCTCTGCCTGTCAGCAGAGGGGAGGTCTGGTTTGCATTTCTCTCAAGCTCAAATTCCTCTCTGCCTGGTTGGGTGAGTGTGACCAGAGAGCCAGCCCTGCCACCCTAAACTGATCTTTGCTGTAAATCAGGGCTTAGTGAGTTCAGCTAGGACTGGAGTTTTCATGCTAAGATTTTCCTTCCGTTTTGTGATTCATGACTAAATATGGTTTGCGATTCAGAACCAACAAGCTGAGAACTGCAAAGTTCTTACCCTCTCCCCTCCCACAAACTACTCATTTTTGGCACCAGTTGCACTCTGCTGGGATGGAGCAAACCCCCTGACCCGGGTGCAGTTCCAAAAACAGACACTGGAGCAAGCATGTTTTACCTAATTAGGAAATGCTTTGCTCCAAACCATACGGCCCACTCAGGTTAGATAAGAGTTGACCCCACTAGGTCTGTGCTCTTTCTGGGGACACAGGGACTTCTCTAAGGACAGTGCTCCTTTCATAGATTAGAAAATTCTTCCTGGGTCACTTTTGACAAATATAAATACACTTACTGAATTTAAATTTTTTTTTTCCTGCACTCTTGCTCATGTTGCTCATGCTGTGGGTCAGCCTAATTTTTCTGAATATGTTCAAATATTTGTACCAAACTGTCCCAAACCAACCAAAAAGAATTTTGGGCTATTCCATCCCATTTTCAGAAAGCATCTGAATTCCCAATGTTTTATCTTGTTTCTTTTTGACTGGAGAGCAGGCTCACCCATCCATAACCTGCCTCCTGATCCTTTGGTGCCAGCTGCCTCTGACAAATGCCCAGAATGTCTTCTAATGTTTTTTATCTTCTAGAAAGGAGAACAAATATAGTGTCATCTCAAAGACCAAAGTGGAAAAGGAATGGGCAAGTCATTGAGAAGTCCCATTTTCCATTTTGGCAAGCAGTTCTAATTCTGGGGCTATATGGAAGGAAGGCTGAACTTAGAAACAAAATATTTTGGTAATGATAGTAATTAGATAATGATACTAATAATGATGACCATGGAACTAATACAGTAGGAATTTACAGTGTATATGCTGCTACGAGTTACTTTAATTTTTAAAAATGCAGTCTCCAACAACAACTTTATGAGGTATAAGTGAATATTATTGCTGTTTCATCATTAAAGAAATTGTGAATTAGAGGTGTTAAATAACTTGATAGTGACAGAGCCTGGACACAAATCTGAGCAGTGTGACTTCAAAGTCCCAGCTCACAATCACTCTGCTCTGCAGTCCCCTTTGTCCTGGGTTTTCTGCTCTGTCAGTGGGGGATAGTATTACAGTACCAGACTGAGAATTCTGAGCATTCTTCCCTGTACACAGTATTTCTAATACTTTTTGGAAACATGGGAGGAATTCTGTACTGGAAACTAAGAGAGTCAAGGGGATTCTTTTATAATCATAGGAATTACATGTTCAATTTAGAAAATAGGACAAAATTTGGGGAAGATAATTAAAAGTACCTACAAAACCCACTATATCAAAATAACCTCAGTTAATATCTTGTAAATATGTATAATCTTTTTTCCTAAAAATATATTTTAATGAGATCATGCAAAGTTATTGTCAAACCTACTATTCTTATCCTAGAATATACTGTTACCATATGTTTTTACTCACCCTTCTTAAAGGTAGCAAATATCCTACCATGTGATATGTAATTCAACAGCTTTCCCCTTGCTTTTAGCAGTGACTTTAATGAATGAAAGGTAATCACTACCACTAACATTTCAAGAACTTTAGAAAGTATTTATTCATTTTCATGTTTCTCGGAGGGTAAAAGTTCTCAGGATCCAGAAGAGACCTTTCTTAAACACTTGGATTAAATACTTAAACACGTCAATATTTCCAGGTTTTCATATGCTGCCTATCCCTCAAAATGTAGCATTTTGAAAAAAAAAAATTTAGAGTTGTATTTAGGAAAAAGTGAGCTATGTTGTTAGAGGCAGAAAACTCTAGATCCTTCTTTAATTTACAGTAAGGAACTTGTCTCTGTGAAGATCTAATCTCATAGTCTGAAATTCCCATCTGAGCTTGTCCTGTTCATGCATTCACACATTCAGCGCATCTTTAGGTCCGGCAGTCTCTCCTGCTGCTGAGCTTGTGTCCTGGCCCCTCCGCACATCTTTAAAGGCTGCCAAACACACATGAGCCTAAGGGAAATACTTCAAGATAAAGGGCTAAGGGCAAGTCTCCTGCTGGGAGAACCGAGCAGAGGCCCTAAACCCAGTCTGGAGATGGGAGAAACCAGTGCTGGGCGACTGCCCCATCACAGCTCCGTGCTCTCCACAGACCCTGCGGAGCGGCTCCAGACATGTGTGAAGAAGAGGACAGCACTGCCCTGGTGTGTGACAATGGTTCCGGGCTCTGTAAGGCCGGCTTTGCAGGGGACGACGCTCCCAGGGCTGTGTTCCCATCCATCGTGGGGCGTCCCAGACACCAGGTGAGCAAACTTCTGACGGGACAATGAGAGCTCAGGGACAGAATGTAGATTCTCCACATCTGCACGCGTACACAGGGTTTGGTTGCTCTCTACCAGGAAGTTATGCAGCCTTGTTAAAATATAGCCATAATCTGCCGGGGTTATAATAAATACAATGGAAAAAATGCTTGCCTAGCATGTGTAAAGCTCTGGGTCCTATCTCTAGCCCTAAAAAGGAAAAAAAAAAAGAAGAAGAAGAAGAAGAAGAAAAAAGAAAAAATATACATCACTGTGATGATCTATATCCAGGAAAAATCGTCAATTCATATAGATTATTGGGTAGTTATCTATGAAATATAAAAGTTTGTCCATTTTTCACATAGCTTTTAAATCTAAATATTGTCATTATCATCATAATCAATATTAGAGTTAAACTATCCTGAAATGTACCATAGCTACTTTTTGGAAACAAACTAAAATAAAAGCCCAGATTACTCAACCTCACAGAGTTTGCTAATAGATGCAGGCAACATTGATACCAAATGTAATTTTATATTATAGTAACTGCAAGAAAATATATCTAGATAAATAATTTTACATGTTACATATAAAGAAAGTGGCAACCACATAGCAAAAACTGTGCTTTCATTTATGTTGGGTCTATGTGATTGATATTTGTAACTCTCATCTTAGTATGTATTCACAAAAATAAATCAAAGGAGATTTTTTAAAAATAAATCAAGTCCGTCTTTTTTTTAAAAAAAACTGTGCAATGTAGCTATTTTGCACAAGCCAGATAATTTATGGATCTATCATAGTTGCATGTGTTTTATAATTCTGAAATAATTCTCTCCTCCAAGTTAAAATATAGTAATGAGAAGTTTTCAAATTTTGCCTTAAGGATTAAAAAATGTAGGTAACTAGGCAAATATTTAATAGTTGATTGATATGGATTTATTCATCAGAAATCAAATATCCAGTGCTTATTTGGAGATGTGATATTTTTGTTTATAATGATTAGAAAACTATATTTTGGGGTAGAAGTCATCTTTAAAAGCATAGTTTATGGCCAGGCATGTGGTGCGTGCCTCTAATCCCAGCCCTTGGGAAGCTGAGGCAGGAGGACCACTGTAAGTTTGAGGCCAGCCCAAGTTACACAGTGATCTTGGGACCAGTTTCGGCCACATTGTGGTACTGCCTCAATCCCATCCCCCCAAAAGAAGCACAGTTTAAAATATTTGTAAGAAACAATGTTTCACTGAACTACAATCTGATATTTCATGCATCCTTCCAACAAATAAATATTGGGTGTCAAATGTGAGCCAGGAATTTGCTGTTGTGGCAAACGAGACAGACAGGATCCTGCTCTAACAAGACGCATGGAAGACAGAGGCCGCACAGCGTGAAGCTGGCTCTTGCTCAGCCTCCCCCTCATGTGGAGGCTGAGTTAGTTCTGTTTCCCACCAACTGAGCTATTAAGATGGTGGTTAGAGTAAAGCTCATATTTTTGATAGTAACAAAGGAGGAAGTGCCTATCTCATGATTTAACTCTTTACGGTTTGATAGTTTACAAGAGGCTGACTTGTCCCACGTTAAACCTTTCAGGGGGTGATGGTGGGAATGGGACAAAAAGACAGCTACGTGGGTGACGAAGCACAGAGCAAAAGGGGAATCCTGACCCTGAAGTACCCGATAGAGCACGGCATCATCACCAACTGGGACGACATGGAGAAGGTACGTAATGTTGGCCCAGGCACGGCTCTCAGGAGACGCAGTATCCGCGGCTCCTGATTCGAAAGGACACTTGTTCCTGGGGAGACAAGTTGGCTCGCCTCGCCCCATGGCACTTAACCTTGCTAATGTTTATTATTCAAATAATTCTCAAATATTTCTTTTTTTAAAAAATGCCTAACCTCCCAGAGTTCGTAAATGAATTAGAGGTAGAGTCCTACAGATTAGAGGGGCGGCCCTTCGCTGGCAGCGGGAGTTGGTGCTCTGATGCTCATGCATTCCTGGGACAGCCCTGCTTGACAACTGCCCAGAGAGCGACCTCCCCTCCACTTAGGAGTTTCCCAGTGGAGCAGACAGTATCTCGGCATGAATATTCCTGGAGAAAGATTACTGAAGTGAAAATAACCATCAACACTAACTTTCAAATTCAAAGCACATTCTAGTGAGAGAGAAGGGAGGGGCTGAGTATAGTGAGGTACGGAGAGCAGGAAACAAGAATTGTTGGTTTCTTAAATGACATTTCAGGGTAGCAACAGGATGTGTAGGATGGGCCTGCTTTCTTGTGCATCTTATTGCGTTCATTTAATTTTAAATTTTTAAAGAGCGTGTTTATCTACCTGAACATCTAGCTGGTGGTGAAGGTGGAGGTGGTTGGCACAGTTGCCCACCCATCCTGACTCTCGGCGTGCTGAGGAATAAGGCAGCTGCTTTCAAGGTTCCAAACCGCTGCTGTTGGCTCCATCCAAGGAGCAGGACCTTCTGGTGTCTCCTTTCTAGGAATGCAAATATTCAAAGCCAAGGAAACTGGAACAAGATAGTGTTTAGGTCTTGCTTTTGTTAATTTACCAGCAGTTCTTATTTTACTCTGTTTTAATCCTGAGTGGATTTAGTATTCTGGGTGCTGGTGGTGACGTTTGATGCTTTTGAAGATTAATTTAGTTAGCCCTTTTACAGTGTTATGGGGACTTCTCTTGCCAACCAAAGATTAAAGAAGGTCTTCAATCTTAAGCAAGTGTACTTTTATCTAAAGTGCATTCACACAAACATGTATAAACACTGTGGGAGATTTTTGTGGAAACACTTTGGAAGCCGAACGGCTGTCGCTGAGAGAAAAGCCCAGATTGTGCCAATAGAGGGCACTTCTCTCGGCTCTGAACAGCAGAGGTAGCTAGATGGAAGCAAGAAACAGGGACCTGTTTTCTTTTCCACACACACAACAAAAAGGGGGTCTCTCTAGAAGCACTGAAAGTGGCCACTAGGCTTCCAGCGCAGCCTCATTTGTTCAGTCACGTACACATGCATTGGTCTGTTCATTTAACACAGAAGCAGAGGGTAAAGGAAGTATAATTAAATGATACTAATGTTTCTTCTGGACCAAGCACCAGCCAGACCAGTAACTGCAGGGTTCTTACATAATTCACACAGAGACCCGAAAAGTACATATTAGCTATTTTCATCCCCGTATTATGAATAATAATAGCTCAGAAGGATTAAAAGCTTGCTAACTTCACATAACAAGGAAGTGGCCAAACTGGAGTTCGAGTTCCAATTTGACAGGAGAGGCTGTGGCCTTGATCACTGCGTCATCCTGTCTCACAGACCTGGCCCTGGGGTTTCGCCCCATCACTTTTAAGATGTGAATCCTTGTGTAAGGGACTCAGTCTTTGAGTGTCACTCTGCATCTACACAAATGGACACTAAATGGAGATTGGTAGTTTGCTTGGTCCTGGTTTCATTAGCTCATCCTGATCCCTTTTCAGGGTGTGCAGCACCCGAGGCGTCATATCACTGCTTCTCCTCTGTCCCCCACTCCCTAGATCTGGCACCACTCTTTCTACAATGAGCTCCGTGTGGCCCCAGAGGAGCATCCAACCCTGCTCACTGAAGCACCCCTCAATCCCAAGGCCAATCGTGAGAAAATGACTCAGGTAAGCGTTCATCAAAGCACCCAGCTCTTTTGGATTTGGAGAAAGTCTGGTTTCAGTGGAGCTGTGCAGGAGAAAAGAGAGAAGACCCCAACCACCAGTCAGCCGACATACTGACCAGTTTCCAGGAATCCAGGAAACTCTTAAGGACAGGGACAGACAATTTTGCCTCTAAAAACAATAGGAAGGTTAAAAGATTTAATTGAGAAGGGAGCATGCATAGGTTAAAAACATCTAAGAAGTCATTTTTTTGGTCTTTTTTTTTTTTTTTGAGACAGGATCGTGCTATGTAGTTCAGGCTGGCCTCGTGCTCACTTTGTACACTTGTGAACAACTCTCCTGACTCAGCCTCCCAAGTGCTAGGATTGAGAGTGCGCCACCATGTCCAGCTTAAGAAGTGATTTTAAAATGCAATACAGCATCTAGTAGATCAGTTCTAGAGTAACACACCCAGCTTTGAAAGCTGAATCTCATCAGCCTTGTAAAGAGCCCGCTTAATTTCTCAGAGCCTTAGTTTCCTTGACTATAAGTTGGGAATAATAGTACTGTGATTTTTTCAAAGATTAGCAAATACTAATGATGAAAAATGATAAGTGTATATCATAGTATCTGATTTCATAAACATACAACAAATAATATTTTTATTGTCATTATTTTTGCCTGTTTGAAGCCCGAGACTTTACTGCAGGAAACCATCCAGTTCACCCAGCCACAAAAATTTCTAGTATAGATGAGTTATAGAGTCGTAAATCTCGTATCAGTTCCACACTAGTCATGGTGAAGCAGTGTGCCAAGGTTTTTACATGCAGTCTCTTTAATCCCTAACAGTGTGAAACAGGAAATGTTATTATCCTGATTGTTTAAGTGAAGAAATGAAGGCTTCAGTATGGTAGGTGATTTTTTTTCCCAAGGTCGCATTGCCAAAAGTGGCAGAGCCTGTAATTGACCGTGACCCTTTGGCCCTGGGGAGTCTCATGTGTGATTTCTGCAGGGCCTTTCCCTTGGAAGAGCTTTTGGTGCTCACAGCAGCACAGAGTTCCTCTGCAGGAGAGCCTGGGGGCCTGGGAGCTGTTACTTCCAACCACAGTTATCATTCCTGTGAATGGTGTGAAGGCAGAGAAACAGTTGAGGATTATGGCTCTCTAACAAATGTCAGAAGGAGGGTTTTACAGACAGAGAACTGAAGGTTTGCAGACATCATTGAAAGCACAACCTGGAGGGCTCTAGGTCTGCTCTTGTCCCTGACCTACAGGAACTGCGAGGTTGGGACTTAGAGATATTCTATTATGAGAATTCCTCTCTATCCATCCAGAATCAAGGTCTTCCCACTGCAGCCAGAGTGGCATGATTCTAGACCTAGCACTGACCAGACAATTGCATGGAAAAGTAGAACATATTAAATGGAGCCTCCAACAGACCAAAAACTGGGGCCAGTCCCAACCAGGTTTAAAAGGTGCTTTTATGCCAGAAAAATCAAAACCGGTATGCAATCTTTTTTGTAATCAATTTTGCTTTGATTGTCTAGTCTGGAAAAGCCTGAGAGTTCCTCTAATCTAAGTCCTTCATTCACAGCTGAGAGATTTGGAATGGTGCCCGCATCAGCCATGCATTAGCTTGATGCATCATCATAGGTCACATTGAAGTCAGGAGCAGGATTGGAGCAAAAACCTAGACTCCTCTGTCCCCTGGACACCATTTTCTCTTCTCCCCACTCTGTCAGGTCACCCATGTGACCGTCTTCCATTCTCACTTCCGTTTTTCCTCTTCGAATGCCCAGGGCTGGTTGGCCTCCCTTTCCTTGGTCTCCTCTGCTCAGAGCCAGGCTGGCCCATCTGCATCATCAGTGAGGTGTCCTCTCTTGGCCCTCTGTGAGCCTGGCAGTGCCATTGATTTCGCTCTTCGGATTGCTTTGCAGATTATGTTTGAGACCTTCAATGTCCCAGCCATGTATGTGGCTATTCAGGCGGTGCTGTCCCTCTACGCCTCTGGACGCACAACTGGTAAGTGGCTAGGAGGAAAAGAGAGCCTTGATCAAATGAATTCAGCATAAGTAAGAGACTTTGCTGGTTATAAACATGTGCATTGTGACAAGGGGTTATTCCAGCCCTAAAAGGGCTTCTCACCTTTTCAAGATAAGCGTTGTACCTCATCACCATTGGACACTCCTATGGTTTCCCTCCTCTTTATCTTCCCTAAGCCCTTTTCACCATCCTGCTACTATGAAGCACTCTTCCTTACGAGCAGAAAGGTTAGAAATTCTCCTTCCACCAAGACTTCCTTCTACCAGACTAGCTAATGACCACATGCTTCCTGCTGTGTTAACTTTGATTATGCCCAACTGTCCCTCAGGCATCGTGCTGGATTCTGGCGATGGTGTCACCCACAATGTGCCCATCTATGAGGGCTACGCCCTGCCCCATGCCATCATGCGTCTGGACCTGGCTGGCCGAGATCTCACTGACTACCTCATGAAGATCCTGACCGAGCGAGGATATTCCTTCGTGACCACTGGTGAGGCGGTGGAGATAGAGAAGAGGGTGGAGGGCAGCGTGCTCCCACACTAACTTAGGGGCTCTGAACATCCAAGTGAATGAAGGGTGCAGTTGTGCCAAAGGCAAGGCCTGACTTTATGCATGAAGCGAACAAAAGTTTTCATGATCTGGTGCAAGCCTGTAATTCTAGCATTCTGGGAGGCTGAGGCAGAGAATCACAAGTTTAAGCCCAACCTGGACAAATTAAGGCAACTTAGTGACTTACAGAGACTATGTTTCCAAAAGCTAGGGTGGGGGGTAACCTGAGAATGTAGTCCCTAACACAAAAACCAAAGAAGACTCTGGCAGTCTCTAACACAAAAACCAAAGAAGACTCTGGCAGTCTCTAACACAAAAACCAAAGAAGACTCTGGCAGTCTCTAACACAAAAACCAAAGAAGACTCTGGCAGTCTCTAATACAAAAACCAAAGAAGACTCTGGCAGTCCCTAATACAAAAACCAAACCAAACCAAAACAAAACAAAGCAAAAATACCAAAACCTGTTAAATGATATTATTTCTTTGAAGAGGGTAGTTTCAGTCCTCTAGTGTAATGAACTAGCCAGTTACTTTATTTGAATATTTTTTAATCTCCTCCATTACCAAACAGAAAAGAGCATACAGAGACTGAAGACAGAATGGTGTGGAGATTGGAAATCTTTGGAGCCATCTAAATAGACTTTAAACCCCAACTTTGAGTAGCTGTGTGACATTGGACATGTTAGCCTATCTTTTTATCTGAAATGGAGGTAATCATAGATTCCATACCCACAATCATGAGTATGAACAAGACAGTGCACAAACTAAATATCTAATAAATTGTTAGCTATTATAGAGACCCAGCAGACAATGCTTTGTTGTCTTCAACCAAAACTGGGGCCACCCACTGTCTGTCCACCAGAGGGCACTATCAGGCATTGCCAGGAGCATTAGGGCATCCTCAGTGCCTGTGGCTCCTGCTGCCTACATAGCCCAGTTGTGTTGTCCAGATGCTCTTGGATGTCCTGTGGCTCATTCTAAGCTCCAACTCTGTGCCCTGACTGACAATGTTAAAGTTTCCCTTTGTGGCATGAAACTGAATTAATTCTATTCCTGCTCCTCACCTCCCCCCTCCAATCCCAAAATGCCTTCAGAAGGTTCAAAGGGCCTCAGGCGTAACCGATGGCTTTAAGCTGCAGAGCTCTGGAGTCTAGAAGGCGCACACCAGCCCATTTCTTCTGCATTTCCTTCCTCGCACACTTTGCAGCCCTCTGGGCAAGGCTGGTCCTGAGCCAGTACCAAGCTTTCTGCGGAAAGTCATAACCAGGCCAAGGGTTTGGCTTGCAGTGTTCCCGGGGCCAGGCAGCCAGGAGTTCTGGGCTTTTAAAAAAACTATGAGGTCCCTGATTCAGCATAAGACCTAAGGAGGCAGGTAGCTCATTGTGTGTGTGTCTGCTTGACAGCCGAGCGTGAGATTGTGCGGGACATCAAGGAGAAGCTGTGCTACGTAGCTCTTGACTTTGAAAACGAGATGGCCACTGCCGCGTCCTCCTCCTCCCTTGAGAAGAGCTACGAGCTTCCTGATGGTCAGGTGATCACCATTGGGAACGAGCGCTTCCGCTGCCCGGAGACCCTCTTCCAGCCCTCCTTCATCGGTAGGCCCAGCACCCCTTTCCTGTGCAGTGGGGGGGCGGGTCACCTTGTCTTCTCATGTCCAGTCAGCCCTTCCACAAGGGGAGAAGTGTCAGGGCCCTGAGACCAAAAGCATTTCTAAGCCAGGGAAAGGGAAGAGGTGCTACATTTTCTTGCTGAGAAGATCTACGGAGGCCAGGACAGCAGTTTTCCTCCTCAGGAAACACTATGCTGTAGTCGTAAAAAAGCATTCTGACTGCATGTTGACAAAATTAAAGATAATGCATCGGACACTCACTGGTTTGGGGCTGCTGTGGAAATGGAAAAATGCAGAGCGCCAAGTGTGGGACTGTCCCCCAGCGCGCTGACTCTAGGAGACAGAGTTGCACAGGTGTTCACAGTGGCAGGCTTTGGTTTGACACTTTGTTGTTCTTCCATGATTTTAAGTCACTTAATGTCTTAAACCTCAGCCTCCTCACATATAGAATGGACACTGTAATAGTACCTGCTTAGGATGCTGATAAGGATTTCATGAGACATATGTAGAGCCCTCAGCCTGGAAAAATAAACACTCAGTAGTTGGATATCGTTAGTAATTAATCCAGTACTGCAGAAGAGGAAGGGCCATCTAGAGGTTTTTTCCAGAAGATCCACATTGCAGATTAACAGTTCAGATAAAAAAAAAAATCACGATTAAAAAAATTAGATAAAACACTTTTTTGGTGACTTGGCACCATTCAGCTTTTGGGAAGGGAGTCAGGGTGTGTGCGGGGGGTAAGCAGCAGCCACAGAGAAAGGAGAGTTTTGAGCAATAGCTGTGGCATCAGTTCCATGTGAGACTCCTGTGGGGAAACTGAGGATTTTTCCTGTTTGAGTCTGTTAACGTCAGCACCAGTGTGTGGCAGCTCGGCACTCCCACTTTTAGGACTTGTCTCCCGTGTTGAACCTGGGTTTTACTATGGCCCCGCGTCTCTTCCCCAGGAATGGAATCTGCTGGCATCCACGAAACCACCTACAACAGCATCATGAAGTGTGACATTGACATCAGGAAGGACCTCTATGCTAACAATGTCCTCTCGGGGGGCACCACCATGTACCCGGGCATTGCCGATCGGATGCAGAAAGAGATCACAGCCCTGGCACCCAGCACCATGAAGATCAAGGTACTCAGTGACAGAGTCCACAGTTGTACCAGCAGTGGGGTCAGCCCTGTAATTAGACATGGAGGACATTTCTAGGCTGTATCTTGGACACATGCATTGACAAGTTCTAAAGCTAGCCAGTGTGAAAAAAATCCACACCTCTCATACTTTATATAACTCAACCCAATTCATAAGCAAAACTGCATTATTTTATATGAAATTGGATCTATTCTTACAACTCTTGCCTCTGAGCTACTTTCAGCAGCTGCAGTCAAAGGCAACACTGCCTCCCTCGGCCCCAATAAATTTAGAACATACGTGTATAGCAGATCTCACCTGTAGAACACTTTTTAAAAATACAGGTGAGCCAGACTTTCCTGAAGCAGTTTCAACCCTGTAGATTTAGTAGCTTGAATTCTGTCACTGCTAAATGTGACCGTACCCTGGGCCAGGAATTAGTTCTCTCTTTATCTTTCTGTCTGGCATACTTTTTGATGTAGGTGCATAAAAGCACAGAATGAATGACTCTGGAACCACCAGGTTCAGTGCTGGAGTCACCCAGGGCCCTAAAAGGGGTGCACTCTGAGTTCCAAGCAAGGGAACTCTGAGATAAATGGAGTTCCTCTCTTTGGAAGGAAGCATTCCTATGGTAGGTGAGTTCTCAAAGACCCTTATCACTGTCTGAAGTCAGAAGGCCACCTCAGATCCTCTCGCCCATGCTACAGGAGGCAGGGTAGGAGCAAATCTAGTGCAGTTCACACGGGAGAGGCAGACAGACAAGTTCTCTGTTATTTCCACTCCCTTCTCTTTTAAACAAAGAATGTGTAGTTCACAGGAGGAGGGAGCTAGACTGCAACATATATACTCTCTCTTCTCGCCATGTGCTCTGGGAAGTCCTGCCCTAACAGACTGCAGGACAAGAAGAGAGAGAATGTTTCTGGAGCAGCTTGGGTGTCTTGGATGCTGTCTGACATGCTCAGATGCCCTTGCACATTGGAGTGAAGGATGAAGCCAGAGACAGGGCCCACTGTCTAGCCAACTTGATTGAGGATATGGGACAGAGGGGCTGCAGCTAAAGTGGGCAAGGGCTGATTCTCCAAACTTGCCTCCTGAACAGAAATGATTGTGAAACTTTAGGCCCCAGGACGGTGAGAGAGGTTAGAGAACTATTAAAAACCTGATTACTGTAAGATGATACATAAAAGGAAAATGAAACTGAGAGAAGAGTGTATGGGAAATTCCTGCACCATCTCTGCAAGTTTTCTGGAAATTTAAACTTACCTGCTTCCCCTGAAATTCTTATTTCTAGAATAAAACAAAGCAACACAATGCAGCACAACACAACATGATACAATATGACACAACACACCTTGCAGAGTTTAGGTTTAAATATTTGGCCTGAAACACAACCAGCTGTGACCAGTGATTTATACTTCTCCCAGTTTGTGTTCCCTCATATGTGACATGAGAGTGATTTACTGCTCATTCTTCAAAGTGGCTATGAGAATTCGTGAGATAATATATGCAGAATGCTTAGCAGAATGCCTGTCACCTATTAAGAAGCCGGCAAATGCCAGTCACTTGTATTTAAAAATAAATGCTCAGCCAGAGTTTGGGGCGGGGGGGGATAAAAAGTTATCCCTGTAATGATCCTTTCAGAAACAACTCCTAGGTGAATCAGATGTCTAGGTCTACCCAAGAATATGAGTTTGGCATGGAATTTGAAATTTCTTGCCTACAGCTATTTTCTTGAGTTTGGAGGTGGATCAGACTTCTGGCCAGGCACATGGTTCTCTGAGCCCAAGTCATTTACTTAAGAAGCTTGTGCATGCCCTTGCACACCAGTCCTGTGTGCCGGGTAAGCCCAAGCTTAATGGGGAATCCTCCCAGGGGAATGTCCCTTCCAACAGGGCCCCAGAGTCCTTCAGCAGCAGCCTGCACAGGATCTGCGCAGAATTTCAAAGTGGCAACTGACTTAGACACCTTTATACTAAGTTCTGGCACAGTTAAAATTTCTCTGAAGATGTTGGCACTTGTCCCTAGTGAAAGTATGTATCATGCTAAGTTCTGGGGAGGACTTGTGCCTTTGTGTGGAGGCCACCATAGGGACGGGGGTTCACTTTACTCCCTGATGTGGCAGAGGAGTTATGGTGGTTTGGCATAGACCACTTGGAAGGACCTTGGGGAAAAAAGTGACCATTGAGGAGTCTCTGAAGCCAGGGCCTCTTCCCTCCCCCTGGTCATATATTAGTCAAAAGTGCCCAAAAGGACAACCAAGCCCACCAAGCGCAGGCTGCGATAGAGCGTGCAGGCACTGCCCAACCACGCTGATGCCCTCTCTCTCCTCCGACCTACAGATCATCGCCCCTCCGGAGCGCAAGTATTCTGTCTGGATTGGCGGCTCCATCTTGGCCTCTCTGTCCACCTTCCAGCAGATGTGGATCAGCAAACAGGAGTACGATGAGGCTGGCCCCTCCATTGTCCACCGCAAATGCTTCTAAATACCCCCTTGCCCTGTGTGTCTCTAGCACACAACTGTGAATGTTTTGTGGAATAACACCTTCAATTTCTTTCCAAATCATTTCTAACCAAAGCTCTGATTCGTTACCTATGTTTTTTTTTTAAAAAAATAATAAATCTGAAACATTCTACCCCTAATTTCTAGCATTGGCCTCTGATCAACACCCTGCTAATCTCTTCTGCTAGGTTGACTCTGCCCATGGCCAGTTGGCTCCCTCTAGTGGGCAGTGAAGAAATGACACAATTAGAGCAAGATGGAATCAAGTTAACACCGGAAGCACCACTTAAATGTTGCAAATGGGAAGAATTTGGCAATCCACAGAGGATTCAAAAATGCAGATGGGCATGGAGGTGTAGTTCGGTGGTAGAGCATTTGCTTAGCATGTGGAGGCCTTGGGTTAGATCCCAAGCACTGAAAAAGAAGGAAAGAAAAGAAGAGAGGGAAAGAAGGATAGTGAAGTTTTAAGAATTTTATTGGAAAAACTGAGAAAAATCTACACTGACTTTGCAATTTACTGAATCTTTTTTTTTTTAATTTCACACGCTCATGATCCCAGTACTAGTAGCATGACTGGTAACAACAAAAATAAGAATTTTATACATATATAAAATTTTATAAGCAAGTATGTATTTATTAAAATCATATCTTTTATATTAAACACTTATCTATGCATGTGACTTTAATATATTTACTATATATTAAAAGCATGTATGTAAAGAAGCTTTTACTTTAAGTTTATTGATTTTTTAACCATAGATTTTTTTTTTAATACTGAGAAACACTGCTTCAAAATCTCACTGCATTCGTGGACTATAGGTTTCCCTTCTTCTGATCAATACCTGTCTCTAAAAAGGACACCGTGGGTGTATTCACAGAAACAAGGCATGGCAAAAATACCTAGGCCAGTAGAAAAGGCTTTCGCACAGAGCAGCCATTTGTTCTTCAGGGTGATGTGAGGAAAGTGTTATTGTCAGCCCATTTTGTAGATAGACAGACCAAGGTTGTGCCAGAAGTGTGATAATATAGGAGAGCTATCAACCTCAACTGATCTTATGTCCATCTGACCAGAGTGGTACAAAGAAGGGAAAAATCTCCCTCCCTGCCCTTATGGGCCTTAGCTGCTGGGTGTTTTTCCAGCCGGTTGCTTTTACCAGTAACCAAGGCAGTCAGCAGACTGTTGTGGGATGGAGAGGAAAGTGCTCTATTCATGGTGCTACCTCAGTGCAGAGATTCCGGGGCCCAGAATTTACCATATGTTTGGTCCAGAACACCTAAGTCTAGAACACACAGAACCGCCAGTCTTTTCTGGCCCATTAGAATCCCAAGTTGACTCAGCTCATAAGGATAACTACTGCTCCCAGAAAGAGCACATGGTGTCTACCGTCACCACGGTTTTTGTAGTAGGATCTCCTAACCTACCACAGCCCGATGGATTCAGTGTTATAACGGTTTTTCTTTTTACAAAGGAGTGACTTGGGCTTTGAGTGGTTAGAAATAGCACCCAACCCCATGCTTCTGGCCAGAGGTAATAACAGTTTGTTTCTACCTGAGCTCGGTTCAAGTGCTCACTCTCCAACGTTAATCCTACATTTCTCAAAGCACAGTCTACAAACAGATCAACCTCATCAGAACCCATAGGAAATATGCAGATTCCTGGCCACATCCAATGCCGGCTGAACTAGAACTTATGGAGATGAATTTTAATCAGATTTTCTAGTGGATTCTTATGCACATCCATATGTTAGAATCATCCCAATGTGGTCAAAGGAAATTTTCCAGTGGCAAATTCATGCTTATAGAGAAAGGCTTTCCATACCCTCCGGATTTAAATTTCAGGATTCATATACAGCTACTTGTAACCATATAATCTGTGCACATTTTTATAACTTAAGTCAGCAGCCATTGCTCTTATCACTACAGATTACTTGACATAGAACAGGTTTGTTATGCTATGTACTCTAGTTATCACGCTGGCTGGTAAAGAAATTGCTGCTTGGAATAGTCTCTCAAAGCGCAGAACACTCATGCTCAGGGACACATGTCGGGAACACCAGGATCACTCCCTGAATGGGCACCGCTGAAATGTGTGTTCCTTGTGAGTCCACAGTCAGCTGCAGAACACAGAGTCCCTCCCCTGTTCCCGTGACACCCAGGGACTTGAATGACTGGGCGTCAGACTGCCCTTACAGAGCCTCCCAGAGGCCACCAGAAGAAAAGCAATAAAAGATGGGGTCTGCTCTCTTCTCAATGCTGTTCTCCCCCAGTACTAGCAAACGAGGCTCTGCACAGGTAGAAGCACCGCACCTTCTATGACCACAGATTTTCCTCCAACAGTCTTTTGTGGCGCTTAAGAATGCCACGTGTTTCTAATTAGCATTTCATTCCAATCAAGCAGCCTTTGCTGATAGCAGGTGCTTGAGGAGAAGCATTTCTTATAAAAAGAATAATTTTTCTGTTATCCATGTGGCATCATTTTTACTGGTAGGAAATTCTATTTAGCAGAACATCCAACACAGAACAGGCTGGAAAGAAATTTCTTGTTTTGTCTTATTTTATAATAAATATTTATTTGTACATTTTTGATACACATAATGATTGCATTCGTCACAGGGAGTCTGTACCCACACGTAATATACCTTCATTCTTTTCTTCCATTCTCCTCTTTCCCTTCAGTCCTTCCTCCTCTCTCCACTGTTTCCCTTCTGTCCTTTTCCTTCATCCCTAATGCCGTCCTTCCCTCCTCCCACCCCTGCCTTGCTTCCCTTCCCATTTGAACATCTTCTTCCTGGTTATCAATATCTATCAGCCATCTGCTCCTTATCTACCCCTCGAGTTTCTCACACAAGAGGAAAAACCGCAATATTTGAACATGTGTGTGCTATTTATTTCATTTAAGAATATGGTCTCATTTACTTAAAAATGGCTCGTTTATACTTCTTATGGCAGAGTAGTACTCCATTGCAAATAAAAACTACATTTTCTTTATTCAGTCATCTTCTGATGGGCATCTGGTCTGTTTCAAAGATTTATCTATTAAAATTGTGCTGCTATAAACATGGGTGTGCATGCATTACTATGTATGATTTGATGCCTTTAACCCTTTTGGGAAGATACTTAGAAGACTATCTAGGTCAAATGGAATCTCTAGTTTTAGTTTTTTGAAGAATCTCCCTACTGATTTCCAGTCTACATTCCCACCAACAATGGAGAAGGTTCCCTTTTCCTCAGATTCAGCATTTGCTATTGGTTGATTTCTTGAAGATAGCTATTCCTTCTGGGGTGAGATGGAATCCTAGTGTTTGTTTAATTTACATTTCTCAAATGACCAGCGACATTGAGCATTTTTTTCTGTTATCTATTTGCTGTTTGTACTTTATCTGAGAAGTGTCTACTCATTTCAGGCACCCACTTTTTGGATTGGGCCTTTAAATTTGGGGGCTCTGAAGTTTTTTGAGTTCCTTATATATTCTAGATACCAGTCTGTTGGGGAATAGCTGGTAAAAATTTTTCCCGTTCTGTGGGTTGTCTCTTTTGCTGTGCAAAAACTTTTTAATATGATATGATCCCAGTTGTTGATTCTTGATATTTCCTGTGCAATTCGAGTTTTCTTCATAAAGTCGTTGCCCACACTGTGTCTTCAAATTTTACCTAGCCTATCTTCCAGGAGATTAAGTGTTTATGTTTTAATATTTAGATCTGTAACTCATTTTGATTTTGGTTTAGTGCATGGTGAGAGATACGGTATACATTTAATCTTCCACACGTGGAAAGTCGGTGTCCCTGGCACCATTTGTGAGAGGCTTTCTTTGAAGGAGGAGCTCCGATGTTAGAAGAAAGAGGCTATCTAGGCTGATACACACATCCACAAACCACCAGAAGTGATGGATGGAGCTAAACTTATTTTTTTAAAGATACAAGACAAAAAGGGGGTCAGAACACACATGGTTGTTGATCAGGGCATGGAAGCCAGTTGTTCTAGCAGTGTCTGTCCCTGGGACAGCCAGCTCAGTTAAATGGAGACTGATGAGCTCTTATTTTGACCCAGGACAGAGAGAAGTACAAAGAGAGTAGAAAAAGGAAAGGTTCTGCCTGGCTGGAACTTGGAGTCCACGGAAGATGGACATTAACCAAATAGATCGCACTGTGACCATTACTAAAAAAGAAATATCTGGGATACCGACTCTAGCCAAGGGCTGTAGCCTGAGCTAGGGGATCAGGAGGAGACACTAGTGCTTCAGCAGTTCAAAAGAGCAAGGGCTAAGTTGGCAACAAATGAGCTGAGAGGGGGGTTGGGGGGTTTGAGGTTGGAGAGGGACTGGAACATGTATGGGACGTGTGGAGGCAGAGGGTCAGAGAGGGCAGTGTGCGACGCAGAGGGAACTTAAAAGAACTTCAAACACCTGGATCACACATGCACTTGACAAGTGTGACTGACTTGCTCTGTGCAATGTCTGTCTTGGAATCAGACACCAATTACAAGCAACTTAGGCACTTTGGAGTGAAAGTTGGTATTTTTGATCCGTTTCCCTTTCCTGAGCATTTCCTCTTGCAGGTAGATGAAAATTCCTGCCCTCCTCCGTACCTGGGAAATGGAGACGCAGACACTACCATCCTCATTCCAGATTATTCATGGCAGCTACAGCTGCTCCAGAACACTCCACTTGTAGCAATGTCATGCCCCTTAAGGGCTGAAGACACTACAGTCGGGTTTGTGACATACACTGTCTTCAAGGCAATGATGACCAAATCTGCTCCTACATAACTATAGTTTGTGACAGGCTTTTCACAGGTCTAAATGTCATATATCTCTAAGTTCAGTTTTTATCCTTGTAAAAAAAAATGTAGGATTGTAGACATATCACATTAAAACGTGTTTTATTTTTATATTTTTCTATTTCTTTCTCTCTGCATTTAGTTTCAAACTTTCTTCTTTTTTTATTGACTCAATTATACCTTTTCCTTCCTTAACTTTTGTTGCATTTCTCTAAGAAATGACCTCAAATCATAACCTCTGGCTTCACTCACAAAATGGCATACTTACTCAGGAAAATTCTTATTTAAAAGGTTAATTTTATCCTTCATATTTACAACTAACTTTTGTTCTTAAAAAAAAGTTTGTGAACTCAAATGAATCTTCAGTTATTCTTCCCTTTACAATGCATAAACTATTAAGTTAACTGGGAAGCAACAACGGTGTTATAAAGTGCTATTACTTATGGTTCTTTTTGCTTGTTCTCTCTTCTGTGTCTAAATCTGCCATGCAAAAGAGTTGATCATCCTTCATAAAATCACGTTCTCTTTCTAAGCCTGTTCAAGAATGAGGAAAGTCTGAGATTGGAGACTACAACCGTATGAGTACAAGGAAAGTAAGTCCATTTCGGGAGCCATAATCATCATCATTTCTGTTCTATTAACAAAATTTGAAAGAACTAAGATAATTGTGTATTACTGTGTCAAAAACACAAGATGCTACTTTATAATCTACTATGATGGCTAAAATCTTTAAAAAACCAGAAAGACAATGTTAATGAAGATGTGGGAAATTTGGGACACTGGTAGACTACTAGTGGGGGGTGTAAAATGGTTCTGCTGCTGTGGAAAACAGCCTGGAGGCCTCTCAGGAAGTTAGACATACATTCCTATAATTCCACACTCTGGAGGCTAAGACAGGAGGACTGCAAATTCGACCCCAGATCCTTAGCCACATTGCCAGACTCTGTCTCAAAATAAAAGAAATAAATAAACAACAATTAAGAACATAGTTCAGTGTTAAAAAAAAAAGTTAAACCATGTGACCTTATGATTCCAGGCCTGGGTATCCATACACCCAAAAGCATTGTAAATAGCTATTCAAACAAGTATGTGTACATGAATGTGCTCTTCTAGTCAAAATCGCAGAATGGAAGATAGAGCCCAAGCATGCAAAGCGGAGCAGGGATAAACAGTGCAGCGTTTACAGCGCTGATACAGGCTCCAAGGTGGATGGATCTCTCCTGGGTGTTTCAGTCTAATACCTAGTCTGACTTAATGACCTAGGAATTCCTTCTGAAATTTACCGCTTTAATGAGAAATTTCTTAAATCTATTTGAAGATCAGAGATAATATGACAGCTATTTGCATGCTCATTTGCATAGTACTTTCAAACCTAATTACTATGGGTTCTAAGGAGATGTACAGCAGAAGCTTCACAGGGGGCTGCAAGTAGATTTTCCTTTTAAAAAGCAGCTTTCCGGCACTTGCCTTACTGAGGTCTGTACATTGGTGTTCTCCCCTCCCCCCAAGTCATAGGTCAAAATCCTAACCCTAAGGTACATATTTTTGGAGTGAGTGAGGCCTCTGTGAGGTAATTACCTCACAGAGGCCTCACCATTGGGTTGGTAATCTCTGTTTCTAAGTAGAGACGTAAGAGAGACCATCTCTCTCTCCCACACGAAGACAGGGTAAGCAGGCAGTCAGAGGGTCCTCACCTGGAAGCTGACCACGTTGGTACTGTGCTCTCCGATGTCCAGCCATCAGGACAGTCAGATACCAGGTTTTTATTGCTCAAGCCACTCAGTTTATGGTGTTTCATTACAATGGTCTGAAGTAAGATTTTCCTTTTGATAACTTTTTAAATTGTCTTTTCTGGATATGGATAAAGTGGCTAAGAACCACTAACTAACCCCCCCCCCCCCAGATATCACCAAAGAAAACAAACACGTGCTTCAATGAAAGGTCAAGGTACTACAAAAATTAACATTTTTCTTAAAGGAATAGAAAAGGGTTCTTTACCTGGAGGGGTCTTCACGATAAATAACAAACCAAATTCTTCTAGGAACTAAAATACAGGTTTACCTCCATTCATTACTCATTGCCAAATACATGGCATTTCTCAAGCATGCTCTACACAAAAGGCATTCTCTTGCCAGATCAATTTGCAAGATATGCTGCAAGAAAAACATCTGCTTTTTGACATCTGGGACCACATTGCTGTTTTTGCAATAGAAACCTCAATTAAAGCCAAACCGTTGTAATACCCCATCCCCAGCGCCATTAGTGTGGCTGCAGCAAGGAATGAATAGGGGAAGAATGAACTAATTTTTTGGATGTAGTTTCAAATTAAAGGACTATTTTAAAAGAAATAAACCAAAGGAAACCAACCAAAAGGAAACCAGGAACAATTTCAGTAGCTGCAAATAATCCACAAACATTTTGCTTTGCTCTTCTAAGGAGAAGAAAACAATTCCTGCCCCATACCATGTCAAGGAAAGCCATTTTCCATCGTTTTGAGAGGAAAGAAAAACCATGAATATTTATTAAGTACTGTATGTATTCACTAGGATTGCCATAACAAAATACTGATTGGCTTAAACAAGAGAAATACATTCCCTCATGGTTCCAGAAGCCAGACGTCTAAGACTGACTTGTGGGTAGGGTTGGTTTCTTCTGACGCCTCTCTCCTTCGCTTGTAGATGGCCACTCTTCCCGTGTCTTTGCCTACACTGCTCTGTGTGACAGTTCCAATCTGTTCTCACAGGGACACCAGTCATACTGACTTAGGGCCTCTCCAGGGGCCTCACTTTAATGTAATGCCACGGCAGATACAGTCACATTCTGAGGCAGGAAAGGTTAAAGACCTCAACGCTACATTCTAGGTGACAGGCTCTGTGTACAATAAACAGACTAGCACAGACTCCAAAGAAATTCGAGATAAATTGGTGCAGAAATACAAATCAGAAAATTTGTGGAAAATTGTGGTAACTCTGACTTTTTGCCTTGGAAGGAAAGAAAGTGTCATGTGGGGCCCTGGACCTGATTTTCACTCAAAAGAGGAGATGACCCTACTCCTGGAAAGGGGCTCTTTGGAAGGAAGCTCATTCAAAGAGCATAGGTGGCCAGTGGCCAGTCACGCATGTGACTACTCCTTCATGGCCAATGTCAGTGGCAGGTCCAGGTTCCTCTGGAGTCTTCCTTCAGGCACAGAGCCTCAGGGACTTCTTCTGCAGACAAGCTCAGGTCACTGGCTGGCAGCCTCCAAGAATCCAGCTCCATGGCAAGTTCTTCCATGCAGTCTGGTTAATCAGGTTTGTACCTGGCAATAAGCAAATCAAAGCCCCTTCCCCAAAGATCTTTTCCTGCTTTACCTTCATCCTAAAGTCTTTAGCCCTTCTTGCTAAGAAATACAGATGTCAAGAATGCCTCTTTTGGCTTGGGGATACAATCTAACTTTTTAACAAAAAATGGATTCTCTTCTAATTTTTTATTCAAAGGAGCCCAATGGGCTTTGCATACTGACAAGTTCTCTTGCTAACCTCTTTGGAAATCTAAGAAGCTAAAAGTTCTTGGCTTTCATTTGAGTGCTTTCTCTCTCCAGCCATCACTCCATGCCCATAGTTTCTCTTCAGACATCATTTTATAGCGGCTTGTCTATTATTGTATCGCTGAATTCTATACAGAAGATACCACTCACTTCTCATCTATGCCTTGTCCCAGCAGTTATTTTTACTAGAATCAGTGACATAATCTTTTTCTTTGCTCAAGTATACAAGAATATCAGTGTCCTGAAGTGCTTATGACTGGGGGATGGCACACTCAAGAGGCAGTGGAGGAGTCTTACAGAGTTAATCTGCCCTTAGCTAGTGATGGTCATAGGCTCAAGGCCCTTCGTATAGGACAAGCTACACTCTTCTAAAGTCTGAAATCTAAACTTTCCAAGGCTACAAATTCCTAAGACAATACTAAGTCACTGATCTGCCCATAGCAGCTTCTTCACGAAAGAAAAAGAGCTGAATTTCGGTGGGAGGCCCTAATCCTGAAGAATAAGTGGGGAGGGTGCTAATGCAGCACAGAGCACAGGAAAACACTGTTCTTGGAATACAGAAATCATTAAACCAAAAAGCGAGTGCTCTCCTTGCCCTCTGACACCTGACCCTGAGTGTCACCTCTTGTTCTGGGATCTCGCGCTGATTCACTGAAGACGAGACTTTCTAAGCCTTGGACGTGGTGACACTTGGGACATGAGATGAACCTGCTAGCTGCAGCTGTGCACCTTCCCTCAGGTTCTCTACCATGGGGAAAGCGTGATTTTCCCAACAGAGGACCTGCACTCAAGGTTTGTTTGAAATTACATTTTACATAATTTTTTAAATGTAGCAAAAATCTGAAGATCTGGAAACCAGACATAGTCTTGTCTGCAGCATAATTTATTACCTAATAATAGTATTTGGATACAGCAACAGGCCTTGATTTAACACCACGTGGCCTCTCTCAAGACAAAGCAACTGAAAAAGAAAACTTCAAAATGTGCAAAAGCAATAAATATCAAACTCTCTGATCTAAAATGTATAAATATAAAATATCAGTCATTTCTGGAAACATCTTAAGGACATCCGGCAACCACAGGTCCACAAGCGGCGCTTGGTGCTGACGGTGCTCACGTTCACCACGGGTCACCTCAGGTCCAGCACGGTCATCTTCGTGTCTTTTACCAACACATGTTTGCATATCTAGGAAAGAAAAGAAGTTAGCTTGGCATGACCATGTATAGCATCTAATTCTCTTTAAGGAGGGATTATTGGTTTCCTAATTTAGAAAATTTTCCAGTTTAAACAATATTCCCAATCAGAACAAATACAGTCATATTTATTCACTTTCAAAAATAAAAATTATTTGCAGAAGTTATCAAGTAATTTCCATTTTAAATAGATTCTGAATTCAAAATAATGTCTCAGTCCACAGAACCCTTAACAAAATAATTAGAAAAAAAAGATCTAGTCAAATAGTGCTCATTTGGGGCTATCTAAAGCTAATCCAAAAAGCATGGTTACAACCTAGGCATGTGGCACCTGCATTTTATTCCAGTATTCTGGAAGGCTGAGGCAGGAGAATCACAGCTCAAGTTTAGCCTCAGCAACTTATTGACTTAGCAAAACCTTGTCTCAAAATAAAGAGACAAATTTAAAAAGCCCTGGGAATGTAGCTCAGTTTGAAGACCTAAGGTCTGATCTCCAGTATCATAAAAATGAATAAATAAAAAATGAGCGAGGAGAGAAAGAATAATTACAGTTTCCATTGAGTCATAATGAAACAATTAATTTAGCCAAATCAAGCAGAAAGCCCTGATGAGACTTTTTAAGACGATTTTCTCTAACAATTGTTTGCTTATTTGGACTCTCAAGAAAACATTGTTGAAGCAACATACAAATACATAAATGGTTAGGTAACTTTATGTATCATCAGCTCTACCATAGAAATCCTGACATTTTCTTGCAAATAAAATAACAGAGAAATTAGAAAGTACACACAAAGACTGATGGTCTGAAAAATAATAGTCCAAACTAAGCAACTGAGTCTTTTCCCCCATGTTAGACTGCTGCCAGTTTTCCCCCTTGAAAAAGAACTGAGTGGAGCGGGGCTGAGCATCTGCAAAAGCAACCCCACCGTCTACTCACACTGAACAGCCGGGGCTCCTTGGTGTGCGGGTGGAAGCCCTTCTTTCTGCAGGCAGACACCTCAAGCATGCCAGCGTTAGTGAGCCTGAAGATGCCAGTGCTACATTTTAGGACCAAAAAAAGGAATAACAGATCAGATTACTTGGCATTTCCAGATGGTTTATCTGAACAACATAGGCATTGTATGCATTATCCGCTAAATGAGACCAAGGAATTAACAAGAACTAGGAATTCCACGGTGATTTCTTTTAGACTTGTCTTTCCCTGACTGGCCAGTAGGGAGAACCTCAGGAGGAGCTTTCTACGGGACCATAACGGGGCAGGAAGCTTCCAGGCTGTGTGAGAACACAGAACAGCTGGACAGCCTCCGCCACACTGATGAAATTACAAGACACAAATATTTTTAATTTTTCTAATCACGGTAATGCTATTTATAGCAAAAGAAAATATTTATTTTCAATATTTATTTTCTGCTAAGCATGTTACAGCCACTATCCCCTAATCCCTATCCCTCACATGGACCCAGAGTGAGTAGGGACGAGGGGTGAAGAAACGGAGGCTCACAGGGGTCAGGTATCCTGCAATTCAGGGTGCAGCCAGGATTCCAAAGTGAGTTCACCAGACTCCTACGGGTATAACTATTTTACGATAAACTTTGTCTCCCAAAAAGAGGGCAGTTCTGGAGGCAACTGAGCTAAGGCTGGGAAATTTCTTACAATAGAACATAATACAGTAGAAATAGGGTCTCAAAAGTCAAGCTGGACATGATAGCACGCATTGTAATCCCAGCATTTTGGAAGGCTGAGGCAGGAGGATTGCAAGATTGAGTCCTACCTGGACAACTCAGACAAATTAATGAGACCCTGTGTCACAATGTAAAAAGTGGAAGTAGGGGGAACTTGAAAAAAGGCTGGGCCTCTAGCACATTACAAAGGTTTTAGGTTCAATTCCTAGTGCAAAAAAAAAAAAAAACCCAAAGAAAGAAAAAAAGAAGGAGAACCCTCACATACTAAATAGAGATAATAACATTCCTCTTACATGTCATCCACTTTAAGGTCACACCAGAAATACTACAACTGAAAGGTTGTTAAAAAGCAGGTCTTCAGAGCTGCAGCTGTTTGGACACTGGCACTGCCATCTCTTCTTCCCAAGGCCATCGTGTGGTCACCTACCCCAGGACCATGCCCTGTGGACAGACATGGGCCCAACAGCCCCAGAAAAGCCGACCTGGGAGCTCCAAGGTCGCACTTACTCTTTATGCTTTGGGGAACAAACAATGGCCACAGCCTCGGGCAACATGAGCTGGTAAGAGCAGTGGGTGTGGAGATCCACACTGGACAGGAACGCAGTTTGCGTGGGATGCGTCTGTGAAAAAGGAAAAGGCCACTGGCTATTCAAAGAGAAAATGCTTTTTTCCCCCACACTTTTCTTTTGTGCCCTTATTAATTAAATAAGGATTTTAAATAGTGTTTGACTGACATAGTCCTTTCAATTACACATACCTATGATTTTCTTGTAGTAAATATTACATACCCAGAGTATCATATATTTTCTATTTATTGGGGAAAAAAAAAGAGAGCTGGAAGCTGAGCATGGTAACTCACATCTATAATCCTAGCACTCTGGGAAGCTGAGGCAGGAGGATCATGAGTTCAAGTCACCATGGACACCTTACTGACTTAGTGAGACTTTGTGTCAAAAATGTAAAATTACAAAACATAATAATACAGAGGGGCTGAGGTATAGCTCAGTGTGAAGGTTCTAAGTTCAATTCTAGTACTAAAGGAAAAAAAAAGCCAGAAATGATTTGCCAAAGATCTTAAATAGATTCTTATTTAATTATCACAATTCATCCATGATCAGTTATTCTATTATCTCAATTTTCCATGAGACTCAGAAAGGTAAAGAACCAGGTCCACAGCTGGTAAGGAGAAAATATGACTGGAAACCCTGGCACAGAAATGCTTCATACAAAATTGCAGACATGAAAGTTTTCACTAATACCATGTATCTTCCAATGGATCGCTATTCCCTATAAAGAGAGGATGGGAGTCTCCAGGTTATTAAAGATGTTTAGGACTCATCATGCACAGCAACTGAATACCTATACTACGAGAAAGGAGAACAGAAATCTAGATATACATTAAATCCTAATGGCTCTAAAATAAAAAGAATGTGACTTTTAATCCTGAAACAAAGGTCTTTGCTACACACTATCTGGTCCTGGCTCCATGGCTAAACAAGGGTGACCGAACCCCTTTTTGGTTATGTTGTCATTTGAAAGTTGAGGACAATGATTTTCTTCATAACACTGATGTGAGGATTATGTAAAAGTCTTACTCCACAGTCTAGCGTATAGAAAGAAACAAAAGTTGTCTGTGTCATTGCTGTGTTATTTTAATGTTATAGTTATTAACTAAAGGGCATATGCTAACATAATGTCTTTATACACACCAGGGTATGCTATAGAAATGAAAGGTTTTTAAATTTCTTCCTACTTATTTGATAGGACAAAGGTAAAATCACCTGCTCATAAGTACAAAGTTGTTCTACAAAGGAAATGTAACTCTTAGCCTACAAAGAACTAGATCAACAAAGGCATGAAAATTATCTTGACACGCACACATTCTCTGTGTGTGGTGCTGGGGTTGAAACTAGAGCTTTGTGCAAGTTGATTCCATACTTTACTGAGCTGCACTTCCTGCCCGATTCTCACTTTTAAAACCCAAATATTTAGTAGGGATATGAAAGGAGAGACTGACAGCTTGTTATCTAACAAGGAGTACTTTCTTTGGATAAATTGGAGTTTTCAGGTCTTGGTAAAGAAGTAAAATTTGATTGAAGGAACTACTGTGATACAGAGGCAGCAGGCGGATTGTCAAAAAGACAAATCACTCACGCGTTAATTTATTTCCAGAGCAAATGCATTACCACATGGCCATCTGAGCATTTCATTTCCCCAATAAGGATCTTTCTATTCTGATGAGGGCAGCTGTCACCTGAGAGAATGCTGTCCCCGTTCCCTGACCCTATTAAAATAAAGATGATGATGATGATGATGATAATGATGATAAGAGCAGCAAATGCCATTTACTGCAACTGAATAACTTACTAGCACTGAAATAATCACTTTCTCAAAACAAGATATGATCGGTGCTATTACCCCCTTTTTACAGAGGAATAAACTAAGGTAAGTTTAATAAGTAACTCACTGAGGTTTACACAGCTAGTCAAGCCAAGAATTCTACACTCAAATTCAAGTCTGTCTGATTCTGATTCAGCCTTTATTTCCTATAACTAATTTACACCTGAAAAAAAAGTTCTGGAATTCCTTGCTACTATTGTGCTCTATAAAAACCACCACACAAGCTGCTAAAAGCATTGACCCTTAGAAATGTAACACATTTGTATTTTCAACTAACCACAATAATTTGAAGCAATTAAATAATTTAAAAACAAAGTTCTATAATTCTAAAACTGTGCCAAACTCATAAATTAAACAACTTAGATTCATTACTACATACATTATACACAGAGAAGTTCATAGGAAAAAATATTTGCTTTTAATTTGGGAATGTTTTATATGATAAACTAGCATTGGTTTGTTAATATAAGTGTGTAATTTAAAGAACTATAATTTTCGGTTTGTTACAATTTATTTACTATAATTTGTTTTGCTTTAAAATAAACTCATTACTGAAATTATATTAAGCTAAATAATGGCTTTTAAATGAGCAATTTCCAAGTAGACAGGCATATTATTTACTATTAAGCAGACAGATACATGGCAAGGTTTTGCAGTCTCTTCATTATAAATTAATTCTTGCGTGTGAGAGTCAGATTGAACTTCTCAACAGGCTTCCACACCTGGTGTCTTGTTTACTGCTCACATTAATCCAGCAAAGAAAGACAGCATTCACTGGCCTCACGCAACCAGTGAGGAAACTTGGAAATAAGGAGAGCGGGAGTCCTGACTGAAGGCACAGAGCAGTTTACAGGTGGAACAGGAATAAAGTCCCCGATGGCCTCCTAAATTCGCACTAAATACTTGATGTGTGTATGCAAGTGTGTGTGCGTGTGTGTGTGTGTGTGTACTGCTGTCCCTACCAATATTTTTTAATGAAATACAAAATGATTGCTTATTTTTTAGGGGCTCTCAGAGGTGTCTGCAGAGGGTGTGCTCTGAAAATCCTCTTGGCTAGAATTCAATGGCAGTGGGACGAAATCCTCCTACCTACTACAGTTTGGATGACAATGTTTCCTCTCAAATTCACAGCAAGCTTAATTCCCAGTGCAACAGTATTAAGAAGTGTGGCCTTGGAAGTGGTTATTAGCACCCTCAAAAAATAGCTTGGAGTTGAAGGAAGGTGCTCTCTTGCCTCCCACATAATCAAAGGCCACCTAGGAAGCAGAGAGTGCCTCTTCCAGATACCATTGATCAAGGGTCTTGAGCTTGGTCATCCCAGTCCCCAAATACTATAAGAAAGAACTTTCTGCTTTTTAAAAATTATAAGTGTAATTTATTGTGTCAAGTATTTTGTTTTAGCAGCATAAATGGACTAAGACTATATCCCTGGTCCAGATGAACTAAATGGAAAAAGTGTCTATTACATGGATTGAACCACAGATAGGAAAGAGTATCATTACCAATAACAAGAATCACAATTTTTTATGAATTTTTAGCCCAGAAAAACAGGCCAAAAAATTCACTGGCATTTTCTCATTTAATACTCACTATCACAAAATCAATCTTTATGCTCTCCATTTTCTGAATGATAAAACTGATGCTCAGACTGGTTGAGTGATTTGCCAGTGTTGCCATAATGAATTCTTAACAAACTGAGATTTATATAACTATTTGATTTTTAAGACTTTTCCTGCTCCTATGACGGCCCGGTAGAGGTCAGATCCCAACATTCTTGATCCTATCCATTTGCTCAACTCCATGGTTGTTAACACCTTTGTGTATCTACTCTTGGGCCATAAAGCTGGTGCTATGGGATGCGTGGATCCTATCTGAAATATACAATAGCTCTTTAAAAGAAACTTCTCCAGAAAATGTTAAAAAATCATCCAGTTTAGAAAACACTGCAAAAAGAAAGAGAACATTATAACCGTCTATCAAGTCAGTTTTAAAAAACGTAACTAAGCCTCACCAGACTATGTAAAGGCATCAGTCATCTCACTTTCAAATGTTACACTCTCTTTATCAATTTTAGGTGGGACTGACAATGTTTAAGAAGCCCCTCTTCAAATCCAAACTTGGCAGATTTAGCCACAGTCCAACAGTGAAGAAAATGCTTTACTATGATGACATCTATTATACTAAAAAAATAAAATAAAATCTATTGAAATTAAGCTAAATTTCTTCTTCCAGAAGACATTAAAAGACCATACAAAAATAAATGGGATTTGGAAGGTCAAACATACATGGATCCATCCCAAAGTGAGGAGGCCGTGTTGATCCTGAACACTGAAAAATTCTTCTACATTTTCCACGTCACAATAGTCTGGTCCCGCAGACTGTTTTGGCACGATCACATGGGTAATAGTAAATTCATTATGTGTCTAAAAAACAATTTAAAACATAAGAACAGGCACACGACAGGGAAGAAACCTGAATATGATAAGTCATGGTTTGCTGCTGGAGGCTATTCCTACCGTCTGTACCACCCTCAATCCCGCCACAGCTCAAAAAACGGAAGCCCCAAGCATAAAAATAGATCCTTCGTGAAAAGTTTTGAGAGTCAGTTGTTCAGAGCTTGAAACCGATTTTCACTGCAGAAAGTCTATCTCAGATGGAATCAGCACCCTGAGAGATGGGGGTGCGGGTCCGTGGAAGTTTAGTTATTAATCATGTCTTGACATACTAGATCTATAACAGAAAAAGTAAGAAGGAAACCAGGGCGGGTTTATTTGGAGGAAGAGGTACTACCTAAGAAATGTTTCTAAGAGTTGTGGAGGGAGATGGTTCTTTCCTTTCTTTTTTTTTTTTTTTTTAATTAACCATATTTTATTTCTCTTAAAGACTTAGGACTTTCTTTTAATATTGGGAGGATTAACTAGGCTGTCCCACAATTTTGATAATGTTTTGACTTTTACAATTACATAAAGAGTAAAGAAAAGCACATTAGGTCTCTGAGGTAAGAGGTAAAGGTTGGAAAAGTGCTCCTGAGGTGGTGAAGCAATAGCCGTTCGTGCAGTAAGGAGCTGCCTTCACCGGCGCAGGCTGGCTTTGGTACCTAGCTCTACCCTCTCTAGCGCTAGGAGCTCCTGGCAGATTGGACACTTTGCTTTCATCTGCGAGTGCAAACCCTTCTCCCACTCTCCCTAAGCAAGGGCAGCTTTCCATGCCGCTCTGCGCTTCCACTGAGAGCTTAGAATAGCCACTCTTCCTGGTTCTTCATATGCATCTTGTAAGCTTCATGTGGCAGAGACTGGGGCTGTTCCAGGCCACTTGATGCCTCGCAAGGTGCTGGCACATATAGGTATTGATTAAATATTTGTCTGATGAAAGAATAATGAATCAATGTATCAACCAACCGAATTAAATATAACATGGGGGATAAAGCGTCAGTCCCTAAAGGACTACAATGGTGACCAGAGAGGAGACGATGGGTCACTGTGTGCTTGGGACCAGTGTCTTTCTGTCTTAGGGGAAAAATAATGAAGAGACACTGGAATTTAGTCAGACAATATGTCAAATAAAACATTTGTTCATGCTAAATGTTAAACTCTGCAAATGTGCCTGGACCTAGAAATGTAAACTGATACTTATAAGGCCTATGAAAAGACGCTTGAAAAGACATTCTTGGTCTCTGTCTCTACTGCAAGAGGAAATTAAATGGGTCCTCTCTGCTGCATCTAATTTGACCTTGTTTTCTATCAAACTTCCGGCAACATAGTTCATAAATATGACCAGGGATTATAGATTTTAGTTTGCAGAAACTATTGCTTCAAACTAAAGAAAACAACAAAACTACAATTTCATTCCACAAATATTTGAAAAAGGATGGGAGGATATTTGCCAGAGGTAAGAATAGGTGGAAAGTTAGTCACAGGAAAGTGTGCGAAACCAGCAGTCGCCATGAAAGTTGATTTAGCAAACAAAGTAAATTTGTAAATCTAAAGACTTGTAGTCTACCACTTTTCTAAATGAAAATTTATAGTTCGATTCCTTAAAATAAGCTTTAACAGTGCCTCTGAAATTTAACAACCCATTTTCTAGACACATATTCCTGGAATAGTGACAGTAGACTTAGGAAATTAATCTATATAAAATGAATTTCATAATATTTACAACTCTTAGCAGGCTTCATTTCTGCTGTTAATCATAAGGAATCTAATACTACTGAAAGCATCTTGTGCAGAGAGGTAGAAAAAAAAGGTCATACCAGCTTTCCACAGAGGATACCACAGGTTTCTATTCCTCTTACTGTATTGGATTCTGCCAGCAGCAAGAATTTGTGGCAAAGATCTCTTGGTAAAACCACACATCTCAATCCTTCAACCACCAAATCTAAGACACAGAAACAAGACAAAAAGCTAAAAAGCAAATCCTACATCCTGTTCTTCAACATTTTATTGGAGAGTAAGTGTAAATATGAAGTCCAAAGGTTTCAGGTGTGTCATTTTCTATAATATGTTTTAAAATTCTTAAAATCAAACAATCAAAAAGAAAACTTACATTTTGTATATAAATTGCTTTATAAATAAAGGGATAAACTGTGAGTATTTTTACGTGTTTGTGCCCTAGACAATTAGCTCCATGTATGTGTATATTTTCTTATAATGCATAGCAAATATACCATTAAATGCAGAGGCTACATAGAATACATCTTGCCTCCTATAAGATATGGAATAAATATTCTTCATTATATTTACCATGTGCTGCTTATATTTAATGAAAGTAAGTGACCAATGAGCAAAAGTATACTTTGGGAAATAATTAGCAGTAAAGTAGCTTATAAAATGAGTGCTTATCCTATTTACTTTTAAAATAATTAGGCACACTGATCTGACAATGTCTCCCAAAAATAATTCCTTATTTGATTTTGGGTACTTGCCAGTATAGTTCTTACAGTATTAACTAGTATTAATCGTTGGCAGAAATACATACTCCATCTAGAGGTTAACTAGTTGGAGACCCTCTCCATTCATGAATAACACTAAACCATTTAACTGTTGAGCAAAAGTCTGAACAATTTTTTCAGTATCTTCTTTTTTCTCCACATTAGTGTTTACCATTAAGATTTAGGTCACACCTCAATCTATTTAAAATATAGGGAAGAAAAGGAATGCTAGAAATTGATATTTAAAGGCTGTGTTCGGTGAGAAAAGATAGTCCCATTTATTGTAATCTGCTTTATCATCAGGCGAGTCATGTTTCCTGAATTTTAAATTTACACGAAAGCTTCAGAGCACAAGCAAGTAAGTCCTGCCACGGACAGCGTTTAATGCAGGCATCCTACTACAGTTAGTAAGGAAATGAACAGACCCTTCCAGCTGCTACAGGGAAATGGTTCTAAGGAGCAGCCTCAGTGTCCTGAAGGGTGCGTGACATCACTTACTCTGCACAGCACTTAGAGTAGCTGCTGGCTTTAAGGCTCTGTTGACAGGAGGTGAATGGCCAGCGTAATTGCTTGCTTCACTTTTGTTAGGTTGATCGGCAAATACATTCAGCAGGGAACTGTCCTGGTGTGCAGCGAAGCAGGAGAAAGCTTTCCCATCTGTCTGCTCTGACAGTGTCCGAGACTCCTGGCTTCGCATCTGGCTTCGGGCTAACTCTTGCTTCTTGAGTTGGTCTTCGAAAAACAGAAACTGCTCAGATTCTAGCTGCTGCTGGCGCATCTGAGCAATCCGCTTCCTTTCTGCCTCTATCAATCTCTGATGCTCCAGTTTTTTTAGGATTTCAGCTTTATATTTGTTCTGAAAAATGTGGGTTGGCAGAAGAAAAGGTTAATTTCTCAGGGAAAAACATCAAACCGGGATTACACACTTTCCATCTTCTGGCAGACAAAGAGACAGCTGAAGACTGATATGACATTCATAAGCAAAACACACCACAGAAATGTACCTTCCTCTGCTTGAGACAGCAGTTCAAATCCTCTCCTACTTTACCAGAGACAGTATGACAATCAAGTTCCCTCCATTCTCTGGTACTTCTGAATATTAGAAAATCAAGGTCAGAATTGTCTGCTCAGTCTAACTAGCCTAACTACATGGAACTGCCTTTTCCAGTCACCAAGGGCCACATGTGGCTGTGTGTGTACAATGAAATTACAAACACAGCACATTTGGGGGAAGAGAACCAGGAATCAAACTCAGGACCTTGCGCTTGCCCAGCAGGCACTGTGCCCCTGAGCCATAACCCTGGCCTTGTACACTTAAATTAATAAAAATTAAATAAAATTAGAAGTTTGGTGCCTAAATCATGCAAATCATATTTTCAGTACTCAATAGCAACACGTGACTGCTGGCTACCATATTGCAAAGTGTCGAATAGACCGTGTTCATCATCACAGGAAATTCTACTGCACAGGGCTGACCCAGCATTTGATTTAGGACTCATTCTCTACTAGAACTTTATGGAGAAGCAGAGTCACAAAGAAATAGTTCTTAACATATATTCTAACCATTTCTATCAGAATTTATCAAGAATTTTGTTAAAAATGCAGAGTCCCAAGCTTCCCAGTCCCAACAAAACATTATTAGATCAGAGAACAAAAGATTTTAATAAGGTTCCCGAATGATATTGCTGGAAACTAGAGTTGAGGAGCTAATGTAAGGTGGGGGTAGTGAAGGAGACAGGATTGAGATTATGCATCTCTAACAAGTGTCTTGGGAACAAAGGTATGGTTGATAGCCAGGGCTTAAGGGTAGGTCTGTTTGCCTCTCCTAGGTGTGGCTGCTATCACTCTACCCCCACAGAGTTCTACATAGGACACTAGTGTGCTTGCAGAGGCAGTTTGTGTCACCCAAGACAGAAGGTGGCAGATGAGCCTGCTCCTGCCAGGGAGGTGGTCCAGCAGACCAGCATCTGCCTTGCTGAATGTAGGAGACTTGAGCAGAGCTCTGCACTCCTGGCTGTTGCTTTGACTTGTTCTATAAAATCATTTCTATCTTTCATATTTCAAATTAAGTCACTAATATCCATAAGTCTGAGCTCACCCTTCTATCACTTAATTAAAATATGACATGCAAATTGGCCTTCTGGCCATACCCATAGCAAGCCAAGCTAGATGTGATGAGATTGAACCAAAGTAAAGATCATGCAGGTGGCAACCTCCAAAGCAAATAAACACACACACAAAGCAAGCACAACACTTACAATAAACACACACACAAAGCAAGCACAACACTTACAATAATGCAACAACACTTGAGAATTCACGTTTTACATTGAGTATCTTATAAACTGGTCAATTTCTGTTTTCAAGACCTATCTCTTAGATATCATTATCACTTTCACTTTTTATTTAATAACAATCAGAATCCACCACCTCTTGGTGCTGTGAATACACTTCATCAACACAATTAGCTGTTGTTCTATCTGTATGTATTATTCACTATAATATTTAAGAATCAAATTCACATTTCTAAGACCTACGTAATTAGACACATCAGAATTCAAACACCATTCTCACTACTTCCTACTGCCTCTGTTCATCTGAAAAATCAGTCATTTGGCTCAAGGTTACATTGACAAAAAATGCCCCAAAAGTTTTGTTTAAATCTCAGTAGGAATCTTTTTTTTTTTTGCAGTACCAGGAATCAAACTCATGACCTCACACTTGCCTGGCAGGTGCTTATGCCATTGAGCTAAATCCCTGCACCAGGAATCTCTTTCTTAACGCACTGCTTTGTTAGATGTCATAGGGAAATAAAAATACCACATCTTTGGTGCAAGTACTTAACCTGAACATCAACATGAATTTTTTATTGGTTTCATATAACTGCATATTTAATTTATTTTAAATGCATATGACACTTGAAAAACTCATAAAAATGAAATTCAAAATATTTGCACAGAAAACAGTCATGAAATAAATGTACCAATTGAACTTACTTTGCTTTGCAAATATTCTTGGTATTCTATGTTGTATTTCTTTAAAAGATCCTTTTTCAATTCATCTGTCCTTGGGAATGCAATCTCCTTCAGTTTCTTTTAAAATATATAATATATAAACATCAATTAGTATATTCTTTCAGATAATCAGCTGAGGATGAAAAATAGCTGGTACATTTATTAAAAATTAAGTCACAAGTAACCAAAGCTAATGAAAGAAAAATAAATACCCTTATTCTAGGCTTCCAGAATATAATTTTAAGAAGATAAGTAAAAAACAAAAAAGTATCAACTTGTAAAATCTTTATTGACCCCACTGGTTACATAAGTTTTTAGTTCAGGCAAGTATCCCATTTTTAGGTAGTAGGTACAAATTACACATGTAATCACATAGCATCAGTTACAGGAGAATACTGGAGGGTGTGGGGTAGGCAGGGAATCCTAGACTTACAAAATGTAAAAAGCAACTGAGATGCTTCATAAAAATACAGCATAAAAATACTGTAGAGATCTGAGACTGTTGCTAGATGTGCTACATTAACATGACTAGAGAAAAGATCACCTAATCTGAATCTCAGAAAACTTTCCTAGTGATTCTTAGTGGCAGGAAAATCCTGAAATGAGATGGTGTTCAATTAGCACCCTTCTGTTTAGAGAAAAGGAAGCAAAGGCCAGGTGTGAACCTATGGCCCAGGTGTTGCAGCCAGCTGTATGTTACCATTCAAAGCTCTGAAAGGTTATCATCACTGGCAGAGAAATTGTTACATATCTTACAATTAGCAAGTGGTCCCATTAGGACCAGAATCCAAATCTCCAGGAAGGCCCTTCCACCAAAATGTTTATTTTTACTTCTTTGTCATTTATTTACTCATTCACCTATCCATTTATTTAATAAGCATAAACAAGGAATTTTTTTAAAAATGTAAAAGAATCTTTACAAAGGTAATGCTTTTGGAGAAGTTTGCTTCTTCCAATAAAACAAAACCAACTACTCAATTACAGCAGGGGTCACCTTGGCAGCCTAGGACCTTTGGTTTCCATACTCTCTGAGACTGAATCTATGATTGAAGGAAAAATGTTATACAAAGACAGGATAAAAGAAGTGAGTGTGAACATTTAACAATGTAAGTGATCAAAATTTTAACTAAATCTGTTTCAAGGCAGCCTGCAACCATATAGGACTAGTAGGAGTCTTTGTTCTATAGCACAGTAAATTATTTCTCAATAATTATCATGCTGTGATTAGCTTTGCACAGTGTTTTAATACCTCATAAGATCAACACAAACTAAGATGAGTGAGAAACACTGTAAATGTTTATTTAAAAAGATGTGTTCTCACGGCTGGGGATTTAGCTCAGCTGCATAAGCGCCTGCCTGGCAAGCCCAAGGTCACGAGTTCGATCCCCGGTACCACAAAAAAAAAAGAAATAAAAAAGATGTGTTCTCAGCTAGAGATAGTGTAACAAATGCTGATGATAAATAAATGCATTGCCACAACCTTTTTATTTTTTCATTGTTGGTATATCAGGCAGACATCTCTCAACACTTACTATGCATAAGCCAAAGTCTGCTGAGAGGTAAATACAGGCATGGAACATTTAAGGATGGGGACATATTCTGAAAAATGTGTCATCTCAGGATTTTTTTCTGTGTATTTATACAAACTAAGGTGTCTATAATGTCACTAGGCAACATAATTTGATGTGACCAACACTGAACCTGTGGTCCGTGGCCAGGCATCATTGTGTGGCTAGAACGCTAAGGCTGCCTTGACAGTTAACCTTGGCCGGTCATGGTGAGGCAGGCCTGCGATGTGCACCACTTGAGAGGCTGAGGCAGGAGTACTGCAAATTTGAGTCCAGGCTGGACGATTAGTAAGACCCTGTCTCAAAAAGGAAGGCTAGAAAGGGTGGCTGGGATGTCACTCAGTACTTCGTGTGTTCAATTCTCAACATCATCAAAATAATAATAGCAACAATAATAATGATAATAATAATGCATAATAATTTTCAAATAGTTATTGGGTTCAGGGCTATACAAAGCAGTTAAAACCAGCCAAAATGACTGCCTTAAGCACAGGAAATCAATTTCTGGGAGAAATATAAATAATTCCTTCATATCATAAGGTGATAGAGTTCAACCTTTAGCTTTCTTTTACCCATCACCATCAATTAGACACCACACACTGGCCCAGTTATAATGGTTAAAAGTCTAAGAAGAAATCGAAACATCATAGCTAATGGAGTGAATTTCTTGTGCACAAACTCTCAGGGGAAGAGAGAGAGTAGGAAAGGGAGGAGTTGGTGAACCAGTAATGGATACTTATGGAGCATTCGCTCCCACAGTGGAGAGTCGGTCCCACGATACCTTCATTATATCCTGCTTTTCGGGTACTGCACATTGCTGATAATCTCGGTGGCTAGGAAGCTTCTCTACAAACAAGCTAAAGAAAAAGAAAGCACATCCTCAGCATTATATGACAGCAAAAGCTTAATGACAGCATCTAATAAGAGGAGCATCCTTTTCAAAAATGGCACATTAAGTGACATTATTTAACCAACGATCTTTCCATCTACCTTTTCATTAAAGGTTGACATGAGAATTATTTTGGCTGTCCGGGGTCCTTAAGCTTAGCAAACCGGGTACTGAAGCTAATAAGATTAAAGCCAGGATATATCTGCACTAAACAGACCAAGTCACTTTGGTCTTTCTCAGATCTTGAGCACTTGATCCCACCAGAGCACCATCTGATTTCTGTGTGCTGCTGGCAACAAAAAGGATAAAAGAGTTTGAAAAGATCAGTGTAAATCCCTTCTCATCCTGGAAAAAGATTCAAATAATCACTGATGAATAAGTAACACTATTGGGTGTATATCAAAAACTGTTCACTGAAAATGTATATATATTTTTTAAAAAAGACAACCAGAATCTACAGTGGATTAAGAGATGTTGATTTGGTATTATCTTTCTATCACAGTTGGGAGAAACAAGATGCAAGACAGAGAAAGGAAATCCCTGCAAACCAGGTCCACTGCTCCCAGGGAAACAGAGATATTTCTTCCTCAAGGACAGAAAATTCTCTTTTATAATCACTGATGTATCCCAAAGAAAGTGCCCAGCTAATAGCAAGTAGTCAATAAATCTGAAAAGTGAATGAATAGCCCTTCCTTGACAGATTAGAATGGGATGTGAATGCTATTTCTGTAGCTAATATGGAAGACATTGCAATTGCTGATTCTATTGTTTACAAACCACATGCACACATTCATCATGTCATGTTGCTGGATAATCAGGCCATGGGGAGACAGAAATGGCAACATAGCTTCCATTTCTCAAATGAGAAAATTAATGCATATAGAAGCAGCATGAAAGTTGTTAGTTCTCTCAGACTTCATAAACAATTAAAATCTCTAATACTAAGAGCTAAAGGTATTTCAGAGATTTTTCTCCCATAAGTCTTTCATTTGCAGAGAGGGCATTGAGGTCCAGAGACAATAAGTGAGGCACAAATTATCACATTGCTAATGACATGAGAGAATTCAATCACTCCGGATACTCAGTAACTCAGAGCAGGGTGGTTTCTCTCCTTTACTGCACTTATGATTCCATACCAGTGTGAGCAAACTGGAGCAGAATGTGAAAAATGTATTATCTGTTAATACCACAATGCAGACGCAAAAAAGTTTTGCAAAGTTGTTGCTATCAGTGATAGGAGATAATCTTCAATTTCATATTTATTACTTAACTTCCAAAAAACAACTGATTTTTCTAAATAGGACAAAGGTTTTCACTCACTATCTAAATGTCCGAGCTAAATATTCAAGGTAAGTAGCTTAGAAATGTATATGCTATGTGAATTGCTTTTAATTTTGCCATTGGTAGAATGACAGAATATAGTTTTTAAATTACCTCATCTGTTCAATGTCTTGAGTATGTGCAGGGTAAGCTCCCCTCAAAGGGTGAAACTGAAACTGGAAGATACAAAATGAAAAAAGTACTCCATGATCTCCCTTGGATGTGGAATTTTAAAAAGTTGGTCTCAAGAAGCAGGGAGTACTTGCTGGTTGGGGAGATAGGGATGGGGTTGGGAAGATGCTGGTCAAAGAGCACAGAGGTTCAGTTCCAAAGGAGGAATAAATTCAGGAGGCCCAGTGTAGCAGCGTACAACACTGTGATCCTAATAAAAATTGCCAAAAGAGTAGGCTTGAAGTATTCTCACTACTTAACAAATGGGGAGCATGTGAGGTAATAGATATGTTAATCAGCTGCGTTGGGTCATCCCACATGTATACATCTATCAAAATATCGTAAATGCACCATAAATATATATATATATATATAATTACTTGTCAATGAAAATAAAATTAAAAATAAACTACTGAAATTAACCAACACACGATTTCAACTGAAACCAACAAACAACAAAACATTTAGCTTAGAGTAAATAATCACTGAGAAGAGATCTCTCTAACCAGTTAAATTGCTAAGCTGGTAAGAAAAGTGCAAATCCCATTTCTGTTCATTCCTAAGCTAGGTTACCAACAAATTCCTCGTGAGAAATATGTTTTGGCTTTTTTACACAGTTATTTTGATGTAGCCACTTTCACTCAACATTTTGAAAGCACTTTTGTACCTAGGATTCTATGTCACAAAATAAATTGCCTTAAAGAACAGTAAGTACTCCATGGAACTGAAGGCCTCCTCCCAGAACCACATCTTTTCTACATTTTCGAACTTGTCCCCAAGTCTCAGCCCAGCATATTACATTTTAAAACTGTTGGTGACATGGCCCAGGTGCTGTAGATGGAGCTGCGATGGGGCTCCTGCTCTCAGAAAGCTTGCCATCCCGAGGGGAAAGAATAGCAGGGGACAAGGAACTTCACTCGTGAGGAGTGAGGCCCCCCAGGCCACTGGGCTGACCTGCTGAGGGCCTCTCCTCCTCGCTGACCTTACACTCATTCCTAAGCCCCAGAGAGGGTATCTGGGGGCTTTCAGTACATTCTTATGTAACTTAAAAGCCTTGGTATTGGATGCTTTGAGAAACAGTGCAATTGGTTTGAATATGAATCAGTTAAATGTAGAGTGTGTCCCACTGCAGTGTGGACCGAACACCTGACAAATGTCCTTAGAAAACTATGAGAAAAAAAGAATCAAGGTATAAAGTTCTAGTCTGCTGGAATCCCACACTGCCACCTGAAAATATCACGTATCTTTTTTCTAATTGCTCATTTCAAAGGTCTCTAAAACCAATAAACAACAACAATTAAAAAAAAAACTTACGTTATAAATTTATTGTAAAGGACAAAGGCGTTTTCCAGGTTTCCTTCTTCCAAGTACACAGACGCCATCCTCTCCATTTCTACTCCCGACCTGAAGTAGCGGCGAGGCGTGATGTCTTCGCTGATGGTAATGTTGCTACCAAGCTTGCTTAGCGCACGGACCCGCTCTTCTGGGCTTAGAGAGACATCCGTGTGGTCAGGCATAGCAGCTAACTTCTTCTGCAAAGCAAAATTAAGTACCTGAGTACAGTAAGAAAACAATTTGACTGAGGAATGAATATATTTTAGACACTAAAACTGTGACATCAATGCCTAAGGAAATCTTTTCGTAAGAGTTAGTGATATGATCAAAGCAAAATCCTTACTTAAACACACCCAAAAGACAGGCATGTAAGATAACCTTACATTTTTAGGTAAGTAAGAACCTCTTTATATTTCATGATAAAATTAGGTGGCTGTTCCTGAGTATGTGTTTTAGGTAAAATATCATGGACCCCATACATGCCCCCGTGGACATTCATGTGGAGCAGGCCTGGGATGGATCACTTCCTAGAAGTGCTCTCATCATTCTCCGAAGGGTCTCAAGGTGGTCACTGAATTCAGAATTGCTCTCAAGATTTGAGTCCTTGCTGAATAGATCTAGTTTAATAAGAAATTTTCAGGCCCTCTCTCCGTCTTCACAGATGAAAAGGAAAAAAAATCCACCAATAAATTCTGGAAAAGTACTTCCAAGCATTAAAAATCTCAAACCCCATTTTTAAAAAAAATATGAAACAATGTTTGCCACGTAATAGTAATTATGCTGTTAATTAGTTCTTGATTGAGAAAATACTAGTAATAAATTAACTAAGAAAGTTACAATTCCTACATTTCAATTTTATTAACAAAACCAGTATTTATATACATTTGGAAACACATAAGTAGATATATGGTCAATTATTCAGTTATTCAATAAGAAGTCAGTGCTTCAGAAAAAGCAAAAAAAGAAAAGAAAATAGTCAAGAAATTTTTTCTATTAAGGGCCCAATAACAGGTATCTCATGGTCTCTGTCACAGCTTGAATTCAACACTCCTGGTGGGAGAGCAGCCATAAGCAACCGGGAACAAAGGATGTTGGTGGTTTCCCAAGCGATGGCTCTGACTTTATCCCTGAGCCACTCCTGATTTAGACTCCTGTGTCTCAAAGTGTGGTCCATGAAACAGCTGTGTGAGCAGCAACTGGACCTTTTATAAAAGTGCAGATTCCTAACTGGCCCTACTTCAGGACCTCTGGAGGAAGGCGGGGGAACGGATGTTTTAACGAGTGCTCCCAGAGGTACTCACACATGTGCCATTTTTAGGCCACTCTCCCAGGGCCTGATGCTCTCAAATGGCCCAGGGCCAAGTTCCCTTCCTGAGGCCTCTTCCATCAGTTAAATGTAGAGTGTATGTCCCACCGCAGTGTGGACCTTGCACCTGACAAAGGTCCTTAGAAAGCTATGAGAAACGAAGAATCAAGGTAGAAAGTTCTAGTTTGCATGAGTTACTGAAAAGAGTATAGCAGATTAGATGTCTGAAGCTTTTCCAGTGCCATCTGGTCTATTTTCATGATAGTTTTATAGCAAACAGAAACTCAAGGATCTAAAATGACTCTCACTCCTCAAAGTTTAATATATAACCAGAAAGCCATAAACCAGTTTCTCAAGGTTTCAGTTAGTCAAAAGCAGGCCACTCCTCCTGCACCGGCTTTTATGCTTTTCACCTGGCCTGCAGCAGTGTGGGTGAGACTTCTGTGCAGTTTCTTCCTAGAAGCTTCCAGAGATTGGGCTTCCTCTCCTGGAAGACCTAACGCTATCCCCTATATAGGAAAGCCAAGTCAAGTAAGGGCGAAGAGATAAAAGATGTGGTCTCTTATGTTCTCCAGGGGAGCGAAGTGCCAGGCCTGTCACAAGGAATAAGGTGTGCATTCAGTTTGGATCCTCACCGAGTGTGAATCTTTGATCTGTTCTCATCTGGGCAGAATTCTGCAAATACAGAGGAATGACTGGTAGTGACATCAGTGCTCAGGCCATTCCTAAGTGACTTCATGTCACATTAAAACATGTTCCCTTTATTAGGAAAACAAGTGCCGAAATACAGTTAGAGAAATTAGTTCCAGTGTTCTAAGCACCGCAGGGGGACTGGGAACAAGGCTCAGTGGGAGACCATGGGTTCAATCCTCAGCACTGCAGAAGATAAATAAATAAGGCCCAGTAGAGTAACCACAGACTGTAATTTACTGAATATTTCAAAATAACTAGAAAAGTCCAAAAGTTCCTCTCACATAGAAATGATAAGTTTGAGGAGAAAGAAATGCTAATTACCCAGATTTTATCATGACTTGATGTATACATGTATCAGTTTATCATACTGTATCCTACAAATATGTAAAAACATTCTATGACAATTTTTAAAGTATAAGCTTTTTTAAAAAATACACTTGCTTTGATCCATATCCTATTGTATTATTCTTCTAGTTCCCTGAAGGATATTCTTTGGTTTTATCTTTTTTCCACAGTTTTGTTTTGTTTTTCTAGTAATGGGGGTTGAATTCAGTACCTTTGCACTGAGCTAGATCTCTATTCCTTTTTTTATTTTTCATTTTGAGACGAGGTTTCACTAAGCCCCTCCACTATCCCAGTGAGACTCAAAACTTATGATCCTCCTGCCTCAGTCTCCCACATGGCTGGGATTACAAGCATGCACCACCACCATGCTCAGCTTGAAGGGTTCTGTAATTTCAGAGAAGCTGTCACAGGCTTCCCTGCAGAGCTGAGAATGGGAGATTGTGAACTTGAGCCTCAGTCTTGATGATACATGAGTATTTTCCATTGAGACGTCTCTAACGCTCCAGCGGTCTATCCACTTTTCCCTAATCACATTCACTTGTAACAGTCAACAGCATGAAGTGGCAATATTGTTACTAAACTACAGATAATTGCCTCAGTGACATAAAACAAAGGGCTGGGAAATAATCTATGGAAATTAGAGCATCTTCTAATGAGGCTTCACATATGCACAACAATAACTGTCCCTATTTTATTGTGTACAGTCTACAGTGAATCACAATTATTTCTGTACAAGTATTTCCCAACCCTTATGAACTCCTTGCAGTTTTAAAAGAAATCATTTTCCATTCATCTCTGGTCTCCAGCATATTCCTTGAAACAGAGAAGATAATCCCTAAGCGTGTCAAATGAAAAAGAGAAAATGGAGCTGAGGGCCGAGGTCAGTGGTAGGCCTGGCATGCACAAGGTCCTGGATTCAATCCTCAACGGCAGAATGATAAAAAGAGGGAAGAGAAGACAGAAAAGGCAGCAACAAGTCTATAATCAGATTATTTTTAGTCCAGAGGATAAAATGAGGTTTTTTTCTTTCTTGAATGACGTTACTCTTCTTAAATTTAAAATTAATTTCAGAGACATACTAGGAAATAATCAAAAACCTTCTTCAATCTGGACTTATTTGTATATGAGTTTCATGGATAAAAAACATAAATTTCTGATGAAAAAGCCTTAGTCTTCATTTTTACAGTGATAAATACAATAAAATTTTAATTATTCCTATTTAATGTTTTGGCAAAACATATAAACCTGTGTGAATAATTCCTTCTTCTGCAAAGGTAGAAATGGGATGCTCTTTCTTATTCCACAGTGAAATGACAACATGGGTTCAGAAAGTGAAAATGTTCCTCCAAATCCCCACCTCAAACATGTTTTGAATACAACTAAGCTCCTATAAAGGACTTTCCTGGTCAAGAAAAAACATTAGGTCACAGTCTGTTTCAGTGCAAGAGCAGCCTTCTATTTCTTTATGTCCTGGTTCTACCTCTTGCATGTGTAGAGTACTTTGTAGAGTGTCACTCAAAGCGATGCTCCTTTGTGACTGAGTCAGGGAGCGTCCTCAGGAGAAGGTGAAGGACAGCTTCATTTATCAAGCCACTGGATAGGCCAGGAACGTGAAAAACATTTCTCCAGTTATAAGGCACAACCTACCAAATCAGGGCAACAGCAATTACATAACGTGCCTATATTCACATTCAGAGGCTGATCTGGGACACAGAATAAGTCTGAGTGATTTTAATGTCCCTGTTATTTCCTCCCTGCACACTCTCTTTCTAAGATATAACTAGAAAAAGTATGCACCCTGTTGGTTAAAATGTAGCTACACAAAGTAATGCACCCTGGGCAGTGAGGAGAAGAGTTAGAACAAGTTTCAGGTAGCAGCCACTGACACAGCGCTGCAGGCTAAGGCCTAGACGTGAGACGTGTGATGCTTCCCTTGCAGCACACAAGGTGAGTCTCCATTCTTACCCACGGGAAACTCAAGTGTCCAGGAAGGTCAGGTACCTGCTATGATGTCAGCTCCAAAATTCTTTCCAGTGTTTTTCCAAAGAATCACTCTCCTAGTATCTAGACAAATTAAAATTTCACACTTTTCTAGGGGAAAAATCATTTTTAAATCTTGGGAAATGGCTTTATTAGTCACTTCCTCAAAGGAGGCAACCAGAAAGATCAATTAAAAAAAACCCCTACAAACAAATGCTAAACTTCTTAAAGTACTTGTGATTCACTGAATATTTGATCAGTTTCTTTGCTTGGTTTTTAGCTTCCCAAGCACATGGAAAACACCAGATGGTGTGACCTACCAAACAGTTCACAGTAAATGGCTGCTCCATGCTGGCCTGTCAATCAGAGGAAGGTGTTTGCTGTCTCTTCCCGATCACTTCATCTGTTTCAAAGACAAAAATCAAAGCTAAGATTATTTGCTCAGAACCCCGGTCTCCAACCCCAAACCCCATATTCAAAATTAACACACTGAAATAATTTACATAACCAGAGTGCTTAAGGAGGCTTTTGGGTTGGAACTTGGGGTGCTGGGAAAACAGGCAGCCAGCACGCCGCTCTGGTAAGTGGCTGTGGCCTCCCGAGCCAAGGCTTGGTTCTCTTCCTGGGGTGGAGCTATATCCTCTCGTTTAAGAGACAGGAGGAGCTATATCCTCCTTAGTTACAATACTCTGTCATTCCGACATTCTCAGAAGTAGATCAGTCAAACCCTCTCTGCTATTATCTGGCCCAAATCCATGCTTGAGCACCTTTTTAAGGAACTCACCCTGCCTCCCATGTTCTGTCTCTTCTCATTGTCTCCAGCCATCTCTGGAGTAAAAACTCTAAGCCCACAGGTTACAAAAATGCCCAAGAAAGAAACCACCACTGGGAGAAAGAGCCACAGAATGAATTTGAAAATTCAGGCACTGAATACAGATAATACCAACTGGGAAATTACTGCTTTTCAGTGAGAAGAAATGCACCAGCAAAAACAAGGTAAAAAGACAAAGTCTTATGCAGAAATGGAGGGGGTAGAAAAGGGAACAAGGAAATGGTGGTCACTAGTTGACTTCGGCCTTATAAAGGGAGGACTTATTTCTTTTAAAAGCTACTCCAGCCTTCAAATGAGCAGCCTTGTCGTTAGGGTTGGGCTGATGAGGTGTGAACAGAAGTGATGCCATCAGACTGGGCCCTGCCCTGCAAGGAAGGGACATGACCTTCTCTACCCCCCTGCACCCTCTTGCTGGTTTCAGTGTCCACCCAAAGGGACATGAGGATGAGCAAAAGCAAAACAAGAAGAGAAAAGGAGCACCCAGTTTGCTTTTGTAGACCACTACAAGGGAAACAAATTTCTACTCTGCCTAATGCTTTGAGTTGTTTGTTTGGGCAGCCAGGCCCAATCCTGCTGAGGCAGCCACGTGGTCACATGCAGCCCCTACACCCTGCCTGGCCCCAGCCTCAGCACTGTCCGCCTACCTCCCCACCTCTCCTCAGGTACAGGAAGCCCTGGTATAAGTCTTTCCCTCCTTCCTCCCCTGCTCATCTACTGCCCGGCCTGTAAAATCCCACTTCTCCATCTAGAAGTTTCAGACTTCTTTAAAATCAGTATCACACTGTCCCTCAGACTATAGATATTGGAAACTACAGCCCTAAAGGCCACGTCTGATTATCAGAAATGCTCAGTTTGGTCATCAGAATAAACTTTAAACTAGTTATCAACATTTGAAACTTATGATTTCATAATAATAATAATAATAATAATAACAGGTCTCCAGCCTTTTATTTGAGACTCCAGCACCACTGGGCCTACAGCCCAGCACCTGCACCTTTCTTGTTCCAACAGTGGACTAACCAAACAGAATGCTAAGCCTCTGATAAGGAGGTCAAAGCCCTTTCATTGATGTTCTTCTTTTCCAGCAGGAGGAAAGACACACAATTTAAGTGCTATGATGGTAAGCAAATGATTCCTGGGGGAAGGAAGCAGTCATGTAACACTCACCCAGGAGGGCCCCTCAGGGGTCCTCAGGAGCCCTCAGGAGCCAGCAGGGCTGCTTTCTCCAGTTCCTCACACTTCAGGGACCACCAAGGGGAAGACAAGAAGAGGATTGCAAGTGCCAAAGATAAAGTAAACACTGCAGTTTGGAGAATCAGAAATGCACTGAAGAAGAAGGGCAAAGATGGGACATACCCAGTGTGATCTAGAAGTAAAATATAACATTTTTTCCCAAAAGGAGGACCCAGGTACCCCAAAGCACATAGAGCAAACTCAGCCTCTCAGCAGACAAGACTCCTCTGGCTAGGAGCTCAGCTCTTCTGTTTCCTACTTGGGGATCCTTATAATCCCCATCACATACAGCCCCACTTCATGCTCTTTTCACAGCTTGCAAGTGACAGGAAATCGTTCACCACGAGTGTGACACTTCATTTCAGCCTGCCCCCAGCAAAGCCCACATCTTTGAAACTCGATAACATCTAAACTACAGACACGTGGCTGCTTAACCTGTCAGATACCTTTGAGGAGATCTTTTTTTACAGCTCCTGATTTCTTGTTTTTATCCCCAGCTCTTTTTTCCACAAAGATGCAACTATTTTTTCTGTATAAAGTGACAT
>PVLA01003785.1:45413-199654 GCA_004027455.1 Hydrochoerus hydrochaeris | reverse complement strand
AATACAATAGAGTGGCCCATTCCTAGCTAACCTTCCCATGAAATTTATTTGATTATATTTGGCCCATTTTCCTTTGATATTAACTATTCTTTGCCCATGCTTATCATAAATCCCTGTGCAAGGCAGAGGGGGGTCAGGCACTTGAGGTAAAGGTTTCTTGGGTCGAGGGAGATACCAAATACGTCTGTTTATTATATAAACAGGCCCTATATCTGTCATAATGGTTGGCACTGGTTTTCTTTTCTTGGGGGCTTCAGTTTGTAATTTCTGATAGAGAAACTTCCCTGGATCAAGCGCAGTTGCCTCACAGGAATTTTGTAAATCTTTCTCCATGAGCTCTCTCATTTGAAGCTTTTGTATAAACTCTCTCATACTACTCACAGAAGGTAAAATTTCACGATTAGCTTTCACAAAGGGGTTATCTACAGGGTGTCTAGTAACTCCTCTGGAGTTTCTATTTTCGATTTCATATTGAGTATTACATGGAAATATATATATAGGAATTAAACAAATTACAATTATCAGTACAAAACATCCCAAGATCCCCGTGCCCAATTCCCACATGTGGTGTCCTTTTCCTGGAGAAGCGATTCCTTGAAGTGCTCTCCTCCACCCATGGACCTTGTCACAAGGCGTGGATGGACTAGGACACAGCATGGATGGAAAAGGGTGCCGCACTTTTGATTTTTCTTTCATTCTTTCTCTCCTGTGTTCTCCAGTTTCCTGAAACTTGGGTGATCATGCATTGCCCTACAGCCTTGCTCCTACTATATCTGTCCTCATTCATCTCTTTATCTTTTCCCCTCTCCCTCTTAGCCCTTACCCTTCCCTCCAGGGTAAAATCACTCTACTAAGAGGAAAATCATTGCATACAAGTTCTTGGTGTGTGTTGGATTTTGTTATGTAACTATAGAGTAGAACTTGTTCCTACAGTTAAAGTTATCAGGGTAATAAATAGTTACTACAGCTTCTAAGTAGCTAGGCTGTGCTTTATGTTATTGTTATTAGTAACTGCACTACCTTAGCTAGGATGTTATACCTGTTATAGTCAGTTTTTCCTTCCTGTATGACAACACTGTGATTGTTATAACCATCATCATAGTCCAGTACCAAATAATTGGATGCTGAGCCAAATAGCAACTTCTCATACTTAATTAATTGGGAAGATAGATTCTTGAGTTTGACCCAAAGACCAAGAACCACCTAAAGCTAAACACATTTCTGAGGAATAGATTTTTCCTAGGGAAGCTTCAATACTAGTGATAAAGTTATCTACCATAAGAAATATGTAAGCATGAACACAGAAAACAAAATAGAATAAAAAATAGAAAATATAAATGACAAGATATACAAGTAAAATGCAATTCCAGTCCTCCAGCATGCCCAAAGCAAGTCAAGAGCAAAATGAGTCAGAGGAAATCAGAAGTTAACTACTGAAATTTTCTGAGATGACAGCAACAGAAGTGAAAAAATAAACACATGAAAGTACAGAAAAACATAATTCCTCTGGTAAAAAAGGAAATGATAAAAATGAAAGACATTAGAGCAGGTTAAAAAATATAGGAGCTTAGGAAAACAATAGAAACCATGAATGCCCAACATGCCCAAATGGAATTTGTGAAACAGATCCAAACAGAAATCCAGGTGATCAAAAACTTAATTGAAAATATATACAAACATTGAATAAAGGTGAGGATACAATATGAGACCTAAAAGGCAGAAGTGTGGCTAGCAGCCATGAATAGAAAGATATCTTAAAAATAACAAGGGACCATGAAAAATCAATCCAACACCTACAAGATGAGGCAAAGAAGAACATAAGATTGATTGGAGTCAATGAGAAAGCTGGATATAGCAGAAATGCAATTAGAAACCTCTTCACAAAAGTAATGACAGAAAACTTCTCAAACATGGGTAAAGAATTTGACATACAAGTAAATGAAGTATATAGTACTCTAAAGAGCCATGACCAAAATAAATCTACATCAAGGCATATAATGATCAAGAAGCCAGAAATTCAGCACAAGAACTGAACATTGAAAGCAGTCAGAGAAAAGAAATAAATTACCTGCTAGGAAAGCCCATCAGAAACACAGTGGACTTCTTAACATAAAGCCCTCAAATCAGGGAGAGCTCAGAGTGAGATATTTCAAGCTCTAAAAGAAAACAATCTCAACCCAGATTTATGTACCCTGAAAAACTACTTTTCAAAATCAGTGGAGAAATGATATCCCATAACAAAGAACAACTGAAAAAAATTCATGGCAACCAAACCAGTTCTCCAAAATGGTCTGAAGGAAAGAGAAAACAAAGCCACAATTACATGAATGCCAATGAAAGAATCTACCAGGCAGAGCAAGCAATTAATGAGGTGAAAGACAGGGAACCAACATAGGAAAATACTATGAGAAGGATAAACCAGTGCTTATCAGTTGTAACCATCAATGTAAATGACATCAACACACCAATCAAAAGAAATAGACTCACAGAATGGATCAAGAGGCAGGATCCAACAATATGCTGCATAGAAGAAACACATTTAACTCAAAAAGCAATGCATAGACTGAAAATCAAAAGGTAGAAAATAATACACCATGTGACAAGAACCAAGAAAAAAAATTGAGGTAGCTATTCTATTTGCAGACATGTGAACTGCCCTAAGACTGATCAAAAGAGACAAGGAAGGACTGCCCTGGTAAGAGACTGGGGGGCCTCACAAGCCGCCGCCACTCCTGGGCAAGAACTATTGGCGTTTCCTGAGCTCTGCATCATGTTGGAACTTGGGGCCCTGGGAGAACAGGCAGCTAGCTCACTGCCCTGGCTGTGGACCTGCTGGTGGGCAGGCTAAGAATCAGACATGGACCCACCCCCCACATTAGCAAGTGGGAGCGGGAGGTCTGAGTATCTCTTGGGAGGATGAAGGTATGCATTGCGGCAAGTAAGGGGGATTTCCTTCTACCATGTCTTTGAAGGCAAATATTTCTATCATTGTTTGCTCAGTTCTGATTAATGGTACTGCTCTCTTCAATATTCTGTTTTTATAAGTTCAATATTTCCTTCCATTTTGCTCTACCTGACTGAAAGAACAGCTAATGTGAACAGAACGGGATGTACTATTGTTCCTATTTCTGTTGTCCTGGTGACCTGCTGTGAAATTCTGTGCCAATTTCACTGCACTGCCTAGCATGGATGTGTTCTGTCTTGTTCTGCTGTATTTTGCTACCTTAAAAAAAGTAGATAATAAAGTAACAAAATAGCTTCAAAAACTCCCAACTCCACTAAAGCTGATCCATGGGGCATGGATGAAGAAAACTCAAATACAAAGCAACAGAATAATATACGGTGATTAAAAAGTAAATAACAACAACAAAACAAGTCAGTAAGGTACTGAGCAACCTGAAACAGGATATAACTAAACAGATAATGGATTTAAAAATCAAAAGGAGGGAAAGAAAGTGCTCTAAAGGATATAACTGCATTTATGTTTAAGTGTGTAGGATTGATAACCATGTTCCTAAGTTTTTATTGGATCATTGAACAGAACTGTTTGCAGCCTCTCTGTTTGAATGTCCACTTTGTATGTTTTAATTTTGTAACTTGAACAACTATGTCTAAGAAGACAATATGTAATTTATCAACTAGTGATTTCTTATTGTTTATTTTTTTTAGAAATTCTGTATTGTTTCTACCCCTTTTTCTATTTTTTTTCTCTTTAAATAAATTTTTAAAAAAAGAGACAAAGGAAGATTACTACATACTTCCTAGGAGAAAACTTCAAGAAGAATAGATAATGATCATAGGTATATATGCACCAAGTTTCAGTCTATCCAGTTACTTAAAACAAGTATTAATAGACATGAAAAGTGAAATAAACACTAATACAATTGCAATGGGGGACCTTAATACCCCACCATCATAAGTAGATAGATCAGCTAGACAAAAGAAAAGCAACAAAGAAATATCAGAACTAAGCCAAACCTGTGAACAAATGGACTTAGTATATGTCTACAGAGTGTTTACCTTATGACATTAGAGTACACATTCTTCTCAGCTGGTATGGCACATTCTCCAAAATAGACCACATACCAACCTTCATAACATACTTAAGTAAGTGCAGAAGAATTGAAATTACCCACGTATATTATTTGACCATAGTGCAATGAAAATGGAAACCATTGGCAAAAGAAACCATGAAAACTACATAAACACATTGATATTAGTTAACATTCTCCTGAACAACCAATGAGTCACAGATGAAATTTAAGAAGAAATTAGACAGTAAATTAAACTGTATGTACAATTATAAATTGATGCTGATACAACATACTGGAACTTATGGGACATGATGAAAGCAGTCTTAAAAGGGAAATTTATAGTGGTGAATTCTCACAAGAAAGCAGAATGAACTGAAATGAACAACTTAATGTTGAACTTCAAATTTCTAGAAAAATAAGAGCAAATCAAACCCAAAGCTCATATGAGGGAGGAAATTATAAGAGCAGGAATTAATGTAATTTAGAAAACAGTACAAAAAAATCAATGAATCAAAGAGTTAGTTCTTTGAAAGATTATATAAAATTGATAAACCTTTATCCAACCTTATAAAAAGAGGAAAGAAAAGACTCAAATTCATGCAATTAGGAATGAAAAGGATGCAATTACAACAGATCCTGTGGAAATCCAGAAGATCATCTATACCTACTTTGAGAACCTGTACTCTAATAAGATGCAAAACACAGAAAAAATGGACAGATTCTTAGCTACATATTCATTGCCAAAATTGAATGTTGAAGATAAAAAAATTATAAATAACCCAGTATCAGTCATTGAAATTGAAAATGCAATTAAAAACCTACCAACCAAGAAAAGCCCAGTGATGAATTCACTGTTGAATTCTATTAGAAACTTAAAGAAGTTCTAATGTTTCTAATGCCAAGACTCTTTAATAGAATTGAAAGGGAGCATGTTTACAGCAGACTAACTCACGATAACTAAATCATGCAAGTGGTCTACATGACCATAAACAGATGAGTGGCTAAAGAAAATGTGGTATTTATACACAAATGAGCACTACTCAGTCACAAAGGATAAATCTGAGTCATTCGAAGTGAAACGCATGAACCTTGAGACTATAAAGCTAATCACACAATAAGTTAGCCACAGAAGGTTAACTATTGCATGGTCTCTTTAATAGGAGAGACCCAACAAAAAATAATTTTAAAGGTGAAATAATACAAACATATTAAGAAACTGGGATGTAAATTCTGTAGATATGGGAATGGAATTGGTGAAAAGATGAAGAGTGCAGATAAGCCAGGAGTAAAAATAATCAATAATGATCAGTTCTCCAAGTTGAGTGTAATCACTATGTATTCCATACACTAAGTTCTCCAAGTTGAGTGTAATCACTATGTATTCCATACACTAATACAAAATTTTAAAGTATATGTAGAAACATAAAACATGCATATAATATCCAGTGTACAGATATTACAGGATATATTTCATAGATTTTAAAATTTCTTACTATAATAAAACATGACAAAATTAACATTTTTGAAATCACAAAACAAATGTATGTACCTGTAAAAAGAAAAACTTCAGGAAAGAAAACTAGTTATCTACTTGCAGAAGAATAATAGGCCCCTATCTTTTACCCTCTACTCAAATGACATAAAAATTGATCAAAGACCTAGATATAAAAGCAAAAATTCTTGAAGAGGTAGCCACAGGCAAAGTCTTCCTAAACAGAACAAAAAACTCTGATTGCATGAGATAATCATCCCAAGAATCAGCAAATAGGATTATATCAAATTAAAAAGCATCTGCACAGAAAAGGGAAGAAAGAACCTAAAGCATAGGAAAAATTTTTTTACTTGCTGCTATTTAGACAGAGGACAAACATTTAAAACAAATAAAGAACTAAAAATATTACATTTCCCAAAATAAAAGACCTAATAAAAAATGGGAAACTGAAGCAAATGGATATTTCTCAAAAGAAGTACAAATGGTCAGTTAAGTACATGAAAAAAAATGTTCAGCATCTTTGGCCATTAGTGAAACGTAAATCAAAACAAACCTGGGATTCCATCTTTCTCCACAAAGAATAGCTTTTATAACGAACTCAAAAAAGAAAAAAAAAATGATGGTGAAGTTGTGAGGAAAAGGAGCCCTATTAAACTGTTGGTGGGAATGTAGATGAACATGACCATAATAAAAATCAGTATTAATATTTCTCAAAAAGCTAAAACGAGGAATTCCATTTGACCCAGCAGTTCCTTTCCATGTGCTTCCTGAAATGTGAAATCCTTACCTGGTTGCTCAGCATGGCATGATCCAGGCTCAGCTACCTTCCTGTCACTTCTGCTACTCCACTGGTTACTGTACTCGGTGGAGCGACCTTTCCAGTCCTTCCTTTACACATTCCTGGAGCTGTTCCCTTAAGTACTCCTTTTTAAAATGGTCTTTTTACAGTCACTTCCTCCAGGAAATTCTGAAAAGGCCCTGGGTAAGAAAAGATGATAATGAAAGACATAGCATTGGATGAGTTCTAAAGAAAACATTTTAGTTTTGGGGATCCAAAATCTTTCATGTCTTTATTAAGTTTCTGAACATGTTCAGTGCTTTGGGATGTAAAATTATTATGGCTAAAAATCCTCATTTTTTATGGTCATGTTAAATAATTTTGTGTGTTTGTTTAAAAAAAATCCACTTGGACAGTTTGGACTTAATCGCTAAAGCACTGTTGCAAGCATGCAGGAATCAAAAGGACCCTACAGCTTGAAATATTATACCAAACTGGTCCAGCAGGCATTGACATTGCCTCAGCCCAGTCAAGATAAAAACAATGAAACTATTGCTTTTTTTTTTTCTGTTGTGGGTGTTGTTAAAGATTAAAAACCGGTGGTCAACATCAGCGAAATTAAATCACTCTGGTGCTGAGCATAGATGTTTCACCTGAGGAGAGTTGCCAGCATAAATAGAGATGTGGAGAAGGAGGCACTGAGGCATTGTGGGTTCTCCTACATGTTGCTGTTTGAGCCACTGGTTCTCCTAGCAAAGTTCTGGTCCTTCCATCTAGCATTGCTTCCTGAGGGGAAGACGTGTGCTCGATCCAGGATGAACTTGTCACGCTGGCTTCCTGGCATGTACTCAGCTGTGCTTATTGTTGGAGGAGTTTGGGGCCTCTGTGTCACTGAGGATGGCTGTGGTGCTTACCAGGACAGCCTGGTCTTTGTTTTGAGCATGACTACTTGACTCCAGCATAGAACCCTCAACCTACCAACACAGCTCCTTCACCCCACTGGCACAGACTTTTTAGCTTCCACTGCTGACCTCTGGGCCTTTCCAGCACAGATCCATAAAACAGACTGGTGTGAGTTCTTCTTAAGGTCTCTAGACCTCTAACTGGACTCATGGGAGGCATTGTCATGAGCTCTGGGTCGTCATCTGGACTCATGTAGGACATTGCTAAGGTATTCAGGCCTTTGGCTGAATATTCTGTTTTTAGTGTTGTGGGTAGATTTCCTGCACTTTGTTGTGTTAACTCTGGGTGATCATCATAAAGTAATAGTATAAATTTCATGTCCTGATTTTAATTGTTCTTCTCACAACCCCTGACCACAACAGTTGTATTTATTTCAGTTCTGGACAATCTTTGGTATATGTTTGTAGTGAATTGACTTAAGGTTCATTCAGCAAGACTTTCCTAGATGACAAGAGAAGCTATATCTCATAGGCTTTGAAATATCCTGAGGAAACCCTTTGAGTAGATGATTTGTAAAGGGAACCATGTACACTGCAATTTGAACCTTGTATAAACAGGAAGAAAAAAAAAACTATCATAATCTTGTCTATTAAGTACCATATAACCACTCTTATATATGAGACCCCTGTCAAAACTGACCTCTGAATAAAGTATCTAGAATAGTTGCTAATCATTGTTCCCAGGAAAGAAAACAGATTTTGAAAGAGCCACATTCTTATCCAGGTTACATGACACAGCAGAGCATCAACCAAGTTAATCTAATTCTGAAACTGTGCTCTGAATTCTTGAATTAAACAAAGAGTCCATGTCCTCTCTTTTTGTCTCATTTTTTTAGACAAAAATTTTAAAGTAGTTTTTGATTTACAGGAAAATTATGTAAATTGTTGTTCCCATATATTGTGTATTTAGTTTCCCCTATCATTACATTTGGGTTCATTTGCCACAATTGATAACTAATAGTGATACACTATTATTAACTGAAGTTGCTATCTTATTCAAATTTTCTTAATTTTCCATTAATGTCCTTTATGCCAAGATCGCACCCAGGATGCCTCAGGACATTAGTCTGTCATGTGTCCTTGGGATCCTCTTGGATTGTGACAGTTTATCACAGTTTCCTTTTTGTGGATGACCTTGGCAGTCTTGAGATGTACTGGACAGGGATAGTGTAGAATGTCCTTCAAATGTGATTTAGTTGTTTAATAATGATTAGACTGGAGAAATGGATGTGGGAGGAGAAGCCTTCAGAGAAAAGAGCCATTATTATCATGTCATACCAAGGGTACCATTTATCATATGGCCCAGCTTGGCAGAGGTGGTGTTCATGTGATAGTTCCACCATATGATTGGTCTTTCCCCACACTTCCATGCAATATCCTTTTTGAAAAATATCATAGTTTTGCCTTAATGTGACAATTCGTATCAAATATTAACTATTGGGGTTAAAAACACAGAAAGGTTGGCTGTAGACAGAATAATTCAACTTGAAAACTTTAATCTAGTACTGAAAACAATCACTTCAATCATTAGATAATGAGGGTAATATTGCTTTTTAAATATCTATTTAAGGAAATATTCTTGTTAAGATTCATCTAACAAATTTTGGTTTCACCTAGTATTAGTTTTTTTCCAAACTAAATAGTTTATATTTTCATAATCATAGTGGATGTATTAGATGCTCAAATTTTCTGTTGGAAGCTTTAGAATAATTCCTTTTAACACATAGCATTGTATAACAGAAGTACTCAAGAATATAATTATTTTTACCAATTAAATAATATAAACAAAATACATTCAAGATAATATTTCTAAAATGCTCTCTCAGAATTCTTTCAGAAAAATATTTTATTGCTTTTTAAATGTCATTCTACCTTAAAATTGATTTCTATGTTCTTTAGAAAATGTGTGCTAGATGGATAGTATGCTGTGACTGCTGAAGATGTCAGCACGTTAGAACGACCTGCTTTTTGTGAAAGCAGTATGTGCAAATCATTTTAAAATTTGAAATATTTCCCTAAGGTGCTGATAGTTTTTCAAGGCTACTCTATACTCAAAACACCATGATGATTCTTTTGTGTAAACAGCTTATGAAAAGCACCTTGATAACACCCTGTGGGAAACAAAAATGTGTGTGGTCCACCTTCCAGAGTAAGCACAGGCTGGGAGCCAGCCCTGGGGATGCTCTCTGCTCCTCCCCACTGGACTCCCAGAGGTGACAGGAGAACCCCATGGGACACAAGACCTGAGGTGTGGGACAGCACAAACCATCATCAGTGCCAGATGCACTCCAGCAAAACACCCGAGGAAAACCTGGCTTCTCAAAATGAAAGACCTACACTCGAGAAAATCTTCATATGCTTCCAACAATTTAGCACTGCACTCCAGTGGACTGTCTTGTACACACACAGTTTCAGCCCACTTTTAAAAAAGGTGACTTTTAAAAGGAAATTATTTCTGTAATCTTTCCTCTGTTCTTTAAGACTGTTTTCTGATATTCTCTTCCCTTGCCCCTGTGGTGCACATTTATCGTGCCTCCACAGAATATTTCAACCTTTTTCTCTTCTTCAATAACTAATATTCAGTTTACCACCACCCATTCCAGTCCGGTTTCCAACTTCCTCCCAGTCTCTTATTGCATTTCATGGGCTGCTTTACTTGCCTATGAGTAAACTCCATTTTTAGATTTTTTTTCTTGAATCATATTTTCTTACCTTATCTAGTCCATATGTACTTCTTCTGATTTTTGTTTCACCACTCTACTAAAATTGTGTTAAACTGATTACCACTCATGTTTTATGCAATCTTCTCTGTACAGTTTTGCAGTGTTGGCTACATCCAGATGGTTTAGATTTTGTCTTTGTTTTACCTGAAAGTACACTGCTTTCTGTCTCATATTGTTAATCTTCTGGTTTGTTTGCTTTGCTGCTTGTATTGCATTATCAGATGTTAATGGCATTCAGGTTCCTCTCCACAAAGGGTACTTGTATGAGGATCACTACATGCATCATGAGATGATTGCTGGCCAGCTTTCTTTTCCTTTCTACTGCTAACTAACAGTTTTAATGGTACTAATTTCTGGTAAAATTGGAAAAGACAAAGACAGTGAATAAGTAGCAGACAGTCCCCCAACATATGATGGTTCTACTTATAATTTTTACTTTTACAGTGATTTAAAAGCATTATGTATCCAGTGGAAACACACTTTGAATTTTTGATTTTGAGTTTTCCCTGTATGGAAGCATGTGGTATAGTATTCTTTTCTGGATATGGTTAGTAGCAGGGAGTTGTAAGTGCCAGTCAGCCACATGGTCACAAAGGTAAGCAATTGGGTAAAATGGTGTACTTTGTTGCTAAACTATGATTTTTTTTAGGCTTAGGTATATTAAAATTTGACCTTCAATATTTTCAGTTTTCTATGACTTTAATGAGATGTAACCCCATTGTCAGTTGAAGAGGATCTTTACATAGACAGGTAGTGGCAAGAAAGAGGGTGTGTTTTTCAGGATTTTTATCTGTCACATAAAGGTAATAGGACTCTGCCATGGAATAGAGTTTATAATATTGTTTTAGTCAGCTTTCTGTTGGTATAAAAAATACCCAAGGCATGCTACTGTTAAAAGCAAAGAGGCTTGCTTAGCACATAGCTCATATGGACACTATCCCAGTACTAGTAAGAGCCCTCTTGGCTCTGTCACACCATGGAGGCTGGTAGTAGAGGGAGGGCATATCAGAGGAAGGATTGTATAGAGAGGCAAGTGACAGATATGGAGGTGAGTCAGACTCAGGCTTTTATAAGTCCTGAGAGCTATGAGAAATGCTGTAATTCCTCACAAGGGCAGTGGGGTGGGTTTGTGAACAACAATATAGGAATCCAAGCAACCAAATTGATAAATTTGAAATTCAGTTAGCTGATCTCAGGTCCAATCGTATACAGACACCTCCATTTCAGAGACCAAAAAAGTGGCACTAAACTGGAAAGCTACAGAGTTTTTAAAAGAGAGAATCACACAAGACATCCTATTGAAAACAATTTAGCTAGAATCTTACATTAATTTTTGGTTGACACCTGTATCCTGCTTCTTTTGTTGAGCAGGTTAATTTTTCTCCTATGGGTAGAGCTCACTCTGCTTTTCCATGGTACTTTTATACCCTGAGTAATTTTCCATTTTCCAGAGTCAAATACAAGTCACTAGTTAAATGCAGGGCTCAAGATGGCATCAGTTATATCAAGCTACAACATTCCCCACTGGTTTTAGTGCATGAATCAAATCCTTGGTTCCTGGTCATCCTTTTAGAAGTCATCTTCCTCATCTACATTTCGCAGATCCTTGTATTGGGAACATATAACCATTAATTTAATAGATTGGACTTGGCTGTGGATATAATGCCTTAAAGAGTTTGTTATGCAGGGGCTAATAGTAATGGCCAGTAGGGGGAAAATTAGGGGTCCTTCAGAGCCAAGAGTAGGGTCATCAGCCATGGGGTGGTAGAGAACAAATTATCATATCAACTCTGTTGATGATATCTCTCATTTTTCCTATCAGCTAGGTGCCTTCTGAGCTGACTAAGACTTTCCCTAATAACTCCTGAATGGTTGGTGTAAAAGCAACAAGATTCACCAAGGGCTAGACATAGACCTCCCTGTTTTAAGAATAAGAGGACTAGGTCTCACTGGTTCTGAAGAACCATCTCAGCCAGGGAGTGTAGAGACTCCTCCAAGCAATAAACATTATGTTCAAGTGTGCCCAGATCATGGTCTATTTCTTTGCTTAGTATCTGGTAATTTTGGTTTCCCACTATGAGGGCTGTGGTTCCTAGTGCTGTGGACCTGGCTACTCCTAATCCCAAGAGGGCAGGAATTAGGACTCAGGCCCTCTTCTTTCTTGTGACCCCATATGTTTCCTCCCTCCTTCTTTCTTGTGACCCCATATGTTCCCTCCCTCCTTCTCCAGAATACCAGTACACTTGGGGAAGAACATGAGTTAAGATACAGAGTTGAGGGTTAGGTCCAGTAAAGACAGCCAGATGAGCACAAGGGGTGAGGCCATTTGTACAGGAAAACCAAGTTCCCAGTGGGGAGACTAAATGTTGGTTGAGGAGGTAAGAGATATTTTGTACATACACAGTTGAATTACAATTAATTCAAAATGGGGAGCACTTCAAGGGGAAATTTACAGACTGAATATAAAGTCCAGAGCCCTAAATGTTTCCCAAAGTGAGGGACTTAGGTCCCTGTCCCCACCAGTATGAAGGGCCAGAATCAAAGTTTGAGGTGTTTCCTATCTGGGTTCTATATTAGCTATATATAGTCCACTTAGCTGGAGTCTCTGGTATTGTGGGCTTGCAGTGGGAGTGATGAATCCAATGGCTCTCTCTGGCAACCTTGATGGCTGCGGGAATACTCAAGGTGACTGTATAGGGTCCTTCTCAACAGGTGCCTAGGGATGTGGGCTGTCTCTTTTTGATGTAAATTTAGTCACCAGGTTGAGTTGCCAGAGGGTCATCAGGTATTTCAGGAACAGTCTGGTGGCCCCAGAATAAACAGTGCAGAAAGGGCTGAAGAGCCTGTAAGGATAACAAGTTTCCCACTAGTGACAGCAGCCAACTTCTCATCTTGGACACAGGAATCAAAGGGGGTGATTGGCCATACATATCCTCAAAAGGACTAATGTCCTGGAGGTAGGGGGTACATTGCACACACAGAAGAGCAAAAGGAGGAAACTTACCCAGTTTTTGCCAGTCTCAAGAGCCAGTTTTGAGACAGTTTTCTCCCTATTTGGCTTGAATTTTGAAGCTGGCAGGCACAATGTAATCTCCAGTTGATTTCTAAAACTATAGCTAAATTTTGAGTGATCTGAGCTATGAAAGTTGAGCCATTGCTGGACTCCAGGGAGGTGGGCAAACTGAATTGAGGCACTATTCCATAGAGGAATTTCTTAACTATGATGAGAGCTGATTCAGGCCAGGTGGTGAATCTTTCAGTCCACCTGGTGAATGTATCTATGAGAACTAAGAGATACTTATGTCCTCCTCTCCCGGGGCCCATTTTAGTAAAGCCTTTCTCCTAATAGTCTTCAGGGAGTAAGTCCTCATTGTCTCTTTCAACCATCAGTGGGAGCTAGTTTAGGGTTCATTTGAAAACATTGTGGGCATTTTTGGTTGATTTCTTTAGTCAGACAAGATAATTTAGGGATAAAATAATGTCCTCAGAATAACTTGGCTAATTTAGTTCCTCCTAAGTGGGTGGCCCAGTGGGTCTCCTGAATGAGCTTGGGGCCTAAGAATTCTGGGATGAGAATTGCCAGTCCAGTAAGGTCTGCCTGCCTTGCAGAGAGTTAGGCCTCTAAGCTCTTGGCTAATCTCAAGTCTGAATCTGAGTAAGATGACTTGGGTAGTATGGGTGGCAGGAGAGCTGGGAGGAACATTATAGGTCACTTCTCTGGCTGTCTTATCAGTGAGGACATTTCCATGAGCTATTGGGGTGTCTTGTTGGTGCCCCAAACAATGGCATAATGGTATAATGGCAACCTTCCAAGGCAACCGAATGGCAGCCAGGAGGTCTAAGATCTCAGGGGCATTTTTGATCTTTGTTCCTGCTGAGATGAATAGTCCTCTTTCCTGATAAATGGCCCCATGCATATGGATGGTAGCAAAAGTATACCAACTATCTGTATATATATTTATAGATGTATTTTGCTCCCATTTAGGGCTATCAGTTCTGCCCTCTGAGATGAAGTTCCCAACCCTAAAGCTTGGGCCCATATTACCTCAGTTTCAGTGGTCATTGCAACTCCTGCCACTCAAGTACCTTGGTGGAGGTAGCTGCTGCCATCTATGAAAAGGATGGCTTCAGGCTGGGCAAGAGGTTCATCAGTCAGGTCAGCTTGCAGGCTTGAGACTGAGTCAATAATGTCAATTATGTATCTGCATTGAGGAGTCGTCATCAGCAAGAGAGTTGCTTGATTGAGGGCAGAAGTAGACAGGGACTCAATGTGGTTGTATCCAGTAAAAGGACTTGGTACTGGACAATGCAAGCATTGGAAAGTCACCTATCAGGAAGTGACCACAATAGTGTCTGCACATATGTGAGGCCACTATTTGGAGTCTCTGGCCAAAAGTCAACTTAATGGCTTCCCTGGTGAGTATTTTGGTGGCCGCAATTATCCATAGGCAATTTGGCTACCCTGCAGCTATGGGGTCTAATCGCCAGGAAAGATAGGCAACAAGCCTCTTCCAGGATCCTAGATACTGGGTTAAGACCCCTTTTGATATCCCATGACTCTTAGTCACATGTAATTGGAAAGGTTTGGCTAAGTCTGGGAGAGCAAGGGCTGGAGCATTCATAAGAGCCTGTTTTAAATCATTGAAAGCTTGCTCTTCTAACTCAGTCCAGGTTTAAAGTCCTGTGGATCTTCTCAGTTGTTGAGTACATTTTGGGCTATCTCCACTAACTCTGAGAGTGCCTTACCTTTGAATCTTTCTAGCCTTTGAAGCCTTTTTTTTAATATCTGAGGCTGACTGGGAGACAGGTGTGATATTTAGGACATGTCTATTCTCAGGTGCTTCTGGATCAATGGGTGTATAGGAGGTGTTCCAAGAATGCAGATGGAGCCTTGTCAGGTCCCTAACTTACCTCTGCTTAGACAGATTAGTTGGCTTCCAAGCAGCTGCTTTTATTTTTATTTATTTATTTTTAATTTTATTTAAAGAGAAAAAACAGCTAAACAGAAAAAGGGAAGAAACAATACAGAATTTCAAAAAAAGTAAACAGTAAGAAATCACTAGTTGATACATTACATAATGTCTTTTTAGATACGGTTGTTCAAGATACAAAATTAAAGCATACAAAGTGGGACATTAAAACAGTGAGCTGGTTGGTTGGTTTCCCAGTGCCCTAAGTTCCAACATGATGCAGATCTCAGGAGACACTGATGGTTCTTGCCTTGTGGTGGCCGTGGTTTGGCAGGCCACAGCCCCAAGCAGCTGCTTTTAAAAGCACCCAGACTAGTCTGGTGAAACCATAGCCTCCTTACCTTGGATAGGGCGAGTGAGGGGTCTGGGGTGGATGCCCAGAAAAGGGACACTACAGTCAGCCAGACTTGTATCCATCAGGGAAGCCATGCTGTTGCCTGTGCTTTTGGTCCCAGAGAGCTAGGAGCCACTATTGCCCTGCCACATGGCGTGGGCTTTGGCTTTGGCTCTGGCTTTGACTCAGGTAGCCGCTCTCTGGTTGCTTGTGTTGCTGCTGCTGCACCAGGTGTCGCTGGACAGGAAACAGTTAAGGTGTCACGCTCAGGTTGATTGCATGGGGAGGAGGAAGGAGTGCTGAGCTATTCCCTGCAGTGGAGCCTGGAGATGTCTGGGCCTCAGGTTTCAGGGTGTGGGGGCACAGAGTGGGTGAAGGGCCTGCAGGGGGGGGCAAGTATCCCCTCTCACTGGGGGACCTGCTGAGTGGGGCACCCACAGCAGTGGCAGCTGCAGTGGCAGCACGGTTGTTTTTCAGAGAGTTGAGGTAGACCTGCTAACCCAAAGAGAGGTTAAAAGTCCCTTCCAGAGGTCAAGAGACTCTGAAAGTGGGTCATTTAAATTCACAAGAAAGTTTGGAGGTTCCCTGGATAAACAGGTTCACCGTAGGAAGAGGCTCTCCAACGAAATTCCTGAAAATTGCAGAGACAACAAAAAACAAAAGCAGACTGACCCAATCACATGAATAACAGATGAATAACGAACATTAAACCAGTGACAAACAAGATTAACAAAACAAAAATAGAGACTTAGCATACTGACATTGATAACTAGTTTGACCTTATGGCCAACAGATCCCAGCCAATGTCTTGATCTGAAAACAGTCTTGGAGATTGTCTCCAAAGACCCCCAAGGGCACCCAACATAAACTAAAACAATCTTACTGGTAAGGATCTGGACTGCTAGCTCCAAATTAATGTCCAGGAGGTTTGGTTTCTTTTTGAAACAAAGAGATTCTTTGGGAGTGAGGAATGTCTCTCAGCAGTTCCCCTGAGGAACAATTGCCTCAAAGAGAAGCTTGGGTCCTATAATCCTGGATGAGCCCCCAAATGAGGTGGGTTTGTAACCAACAATATAGAATCCAAGCAACCAAATTGATAAATTTGAAATTCAATTAGCCGAGTTCAGGTCCAATCGTATACAGACACCCCATTTCAGAGACCAAAAAAGTGGCACTGAACTGGAAAGCTACAGAGTTTTTAAAAGAGAGAATCACAAAAGACATCCTGTTGGAAACAATTTAGCTAGAATCTTACATTAATTTTTGGTTGACACCTGTATCCTGCTTCTTTTGTTGTGCAGATTAATTTTTCTCCTGTGAGTACAGGTCACTCTGCTTTTCCATGGTACTTTTATACCCTGAGTAATTTCCCATTTTCCTGAGTCAAATACAAGTCACTAGTTAAATGCAGGGCTCAAGATGGCATCAGTTATGCCAAGGTATAACTGGAAGGTCCCCAGTTAATTTGAGACCTTTTCCCTCTCAAAGATTCCACATCACTTCTCATTACCATCACTGTGGGAACCAATATCACAACACATGAACCCTTTGGAACATAAACCACATGTAAATCATTGTATGAAGACTGGAAAGCAAGCAAAACTGAGGGGCTCTCCAGAGAAAAGTGAGGGATAATGTTTCTATTTTCTTACTTTTTTTGGTACCAGGGATTGAACTCACAACCTCTTGCCTGACAGGCAGGAGCTATACTGTTGAGCTATATCCCTGGCATCTTTTTTTTTTTTTTTTTTTTTTTTTTGTGGTACCGGGGATCAAACTCATGACCTCACACTTGCCAGACAGGTGCTTATGCCACTGAGCTAAATCCCTGGCCCCAAATGTTTCTAAAGATAGTTTTGTAGCTCTGGCTGGGACTGCTGTTCTCAGTCTTTCTGAATCCTCATGACACTGACTGAGAGTAATGGATCATATGTGTGTACAGACTGCTTTCATTACATAATTACATGATGTCTAAGATTAAAACAGGCATAGAGTATTGTATAGTCATGGCCAATGTGTTATGATGATGGAGGTGGGATTGCAGGACTGAGCCTAGAAACTCACAAAGAACAAGGTTACATAATTATTACTAAAAAATGTTGTTTTAAATATTAAGGTAATAATGCTGCTCTTTTGGAGTGGTGTGGTGTTTTGGTTTATATTTATGACAAAACACCATAACTTCCATCAGCTTCCTGATGTAAAACTGGCCCTTTCACCGTGGTTCCAATTTAGACTCTGAGAGCATTTCTTAGAGTTGTCTACTTAAGCCTGTGTCTGTATTAGAAAAGCATAAATTTGTAGGCTTTAGAGATACTATTTTTCAGATTTTTTTAAGAGAAAAAAGACAGAAAAGAAAAACCAAACAAACAACAAACAAACCCAAAGCAATAACAGTATAGGTTTTCAAAACAATGGTGGTAATATTGCATATTGTTACTTTCAAAAAGATTCCTTAGATTGCCAGATATAGGCATGCAAATTGATCTAATCATATGAATATTAACAGTTTTTATCCGAGACTTAATAGAATTAGTAGTATAGTTATTTTGGCTAGATACTATTTTTCTAAGCCACATCCAAACTTTCTTTTACTTTGAAGGAATTGTGGCTGGAGTATAAGATTTTCCCAGATTTGTAAATTAATTTGAAGAAAAAATATTTAACCTAGTCTTTTAAATGATTATTAAAAAGTCTATAGTTTCTTTATATGTGCATATAATGTACACAGTGGTTTGAATTTATGAAAAATATGCTTTGTAATGCCCCCAATTTAAATGTGCCATGATAGTGATTCTCTGTCTCTCAGACTTACCTATAAAATCTTATTAAATATATACAAGTGGCTCACAGCTAGCAGTTACCTTTGAATGGCTTGTATGGTTTCCAAAGTTTAGAATGAATGTCACCCTTTCCATATCTAGGAAATCAAGGATACATACAAATCAATCCTGAAAACTGATTGCATTTTATAATAGGGATTATAAAATATTATAGCAATAAATTTGATTTCAGATAATACACAGTTGGGGTTTAGTTACTGGTTGGACTCTCAGATTTGCTTTCAGAATTTTTGCTTGATTAATGTGAATGTCATTGTGCATATAACACCTAGAAGACAATTCACTTCTCTGCAGTGTCTAGAGAAATCTAGGTGTTTTACTGTTTTGGTTAGAGAAGACTGATTGTCTCCAACTTCTCTCATTTTAATTCTTCTGAGGCTCTTAAGAGGTAATATTTCTATATTCATATATATTTTATAACTATACTCCTTTTCAATTATAACATAATATTTTGAATATTTATTTAGAAAATTTTGTCTCTTGTATTTCAGAATGGTTAGTGATAATCTGAATAATTTTTCTTGGTTTTTATGGGCACCATGTTGTTTAGTTTTTCTATAATGCTGCCAAGAAAACTGAAAAATAGTTTGAGTTACAGCTCACAGTAATTGTGTATATAGAATAAAATATTATTTTTAATGTGCTTAATGTTAATGGCCTTATTAGAAGTATATAATAAATGAAAACTGATATTTCATACAATGATAGCAAAATAAAAACATCATTTGGTTTATGATAAGTTAAAAGTATTTACATGTATATAATTAAAAATAGATGAGGCTTCATATATTGACATATTCTTTAGAATATTGTTTAAAATATTAACATATTTTCAAACTATGGATAATGAAGTCAATGTGATGCAAAAATAAAATGGCTTTCTGAAATTAAGATTCAAGTCTCTTACTCTTCTTTCAGCTATGCCAGGCACCAGATGTTTTGGAGCAATGATCCTCAATGTCCATCCAAATTGGTGGAAAACAAGAGACAATCCACGAACACCAGCCTCGGTTCAGAGTAAGCAGGTTATAGATTTACAAGAGTGCTAGCTCAAGAATTGCACATTATGGAAAATCTTGTACTGAACTAATTTAAAATAGGAATAAGTTTATTATCACACACAATGAAAATCTGCAGACCACCGAGAAAAGCATGAGAGCATAAAGTTGGACAAAGTAGTGTCAGCTCAAACTTAAGAATGGTTCAATTTTCTGTCTCCTAGGATTGAGGTAAGGTGGTCTATACACACATAACCACATTTCAGCTAGAAAGGAGGGGGAAGACAAGAAGGTACCCACTGCAACAAATGTTTTGAAGAGTTGAAGGTTATAAATATTGGGTCACATACCTTTGATGAGCACTGAGTCAGAGTAATTGTCTGTACCTTAAGGTACCCTGGGCTAATTCAAGGGCCCCTTTTATTATGGTAATGCCTTTAACTATGCTCACACTGTAAGGTTCCCCTCCCCTTGTTTCCATAGTGTTTCTATATTATGACAAACAATTCCTTTGTATTAAGACTATCCTGCCTGTCAATATGAGTCAATGTATGTAATCAATTATGTAACATTGTGTCAGTTTCTTTGTAACTCCCACTTTTAAATTCTATGTAGACTAAACTCTTATTAAGTTCAGGGCTGTGCCTTTGAGGAATTATCCTGCAACAGTCCACTGGCATGAAAATCCAATAATCAGCTGGTATAAAGTTTAAATGCTGCTTTCTTATCTCCTCAGTGCAAAGAGCCTTCCTTTCAGTTTGGTTTGGTTTGGTTTGGGAATTTTCCCAACAACATATGGAAATATCAATAAGCAGAATGAGGGATAATCATGACTATATTTTAGATGAAGTAGTCAAAATATTTGTAAGACCTATTCTGTTTTTGCAGACTGTAAAAGCACAAAGAATTATCTAAAAACTTTATACTTCAGAGAGTAGAGATGTGTCCTTTGATTGGTACAGGGGTAGTTCAGGTGTGTCTGATGGACACCTTGGGCAGAAACCAATTGCTGCTATAAATTTATGGATGGCTTTCAAGATTATTTTTAATAAAGCTCATAGGATCTATCCTTTGAATGTTCTGCATACATTAACCTTGCTAATTCTCACAGGAACCTTGGGAGGTTGCTTCTATCTTCTTGTTTTCATGTTGCAGAGGAGGACACAGATGGAGATAAGGAGATGAAGCTGGTGGAGATGAGTAGAGAAGGAGCAGTCTTATTCCAGAGTCTGTGCTCCAAACGACTCATGCTTCTCATGGTTTTACTTTAATGGAGGAGCAGAGTAACTCTAGTGACTTCCTTCCTGCAAACTTAATTATCTTCTGTGCTCAGGATTGAGCTTGGATTTGAACTCAGTGGCTCAGGGTGATTCCCAACTAAAGCCAGTGTTGTGTGGCTGGGTAAAAAGGGAATATAGATCTATGTACATAGCAGCCTGTCATTCTTAAGATAATTTTTTTTTGAAAATAGTGTTTTCTCAGAGTAACAGACTGTTCACTTTCATGACTGCATTCAGTGACAAGATGGAAGAAATCAAATGTTATTTTTGAGAGGTCAAGTTCTGTGCTTACCATCTGTGTTTTTGCTCAAAGTTCTGTGACAATTGACAGTTAAAGAAAACAAAAAGATGTGTTATGTACCGACTCTCCACAAGGAAATGTAATCATTAGGTAATGCAAACACATACTAATAAAAAATAAAAATTGAAAAAGATAGGACACAAGGAGATAGAATTGATTAGGACAAAAGCATCTATAATATAATACACATCCTTTAGTAACCTTGTTTTTCACATTGTTAAATTGCTTACAGACTGTCACGAAGTGGCTGCATGATAATTAGCACAAGAGCCATTAGAGCCATAATATGTGGGATTAGAGACAGGAGATGAAAAAAAAAAAAGAATGAAGATGTGCTGTATCCATATGCAGATCCACACAGAGAAGAGATGCAGTATGTACTGAAAACATGCACTAAAAAAATAAATAACTATATTTTTTCAAATGTTGAATCCACAAACCTACCTTCTGTGTGACACCAGGTAAGGCAGTGTCGTGAATGTTTTGGTGTCTTGCTCTCCTACCTGTAAAGTTGAGGATACTATTTTTAATCTCCTCATAGGATTGCTGTGAGACTTAAACTCCCATCTTTGTTGTGGAACATTTAGTACAGTAGCTGGTCTATGGTAAATGCCACAGAAGTGTTTGCTGTGATTGTTAATACTGATTTGTATTATACATAAATTAGGTAGCAGCATTTGCAATAATCTTTGCTTACAAACAATGTGTTTTGATTTTATTAATTTCTTAAGAGAGATAATAGGGGTTAGCATTTTTTAGAGTTTCCACTTTTCCCACTCCTCTACCCTGTCAAAACGCTAGAAAACAACAACATAATAAGATATTTAGGCAAAAAAGGGTTTTTTTGTTTTTGTTTTTGTTTTTTTGGTACTGGGGATTGAACTCATGACCTCACGCTTTCAAGGCAGGTGCTTATGCTGCTGAGCTAAATCCTTAGCCCTAGAAGGTTTTGTTTATCATTTGTAAAAGTTTGCCCTTTTAAAAATCTTGTTCCATGAAATATATTGTTATTTTATGATTTTGCATTTTATTTGGGACCTAAAAATAGAAAATAAAACATAGAACCATCTGAAAAACAACTCATCCCTTTTAGGTTGATATCCACAGGAATAAAATTAAACCTTATCCCAATTAACACTAAAGCCACTGTATTCAATTACAGATGAGTTACACATTACATGTGCCCTGTGTGAAATAGTAGAATAAAATTGTGGAGATAACATAATAGAACATTTTCAGGACCTTAAACTAAGGAAATATTTCTAATATTTTTATTGAAAGTTGTACAAAGAAAGGTTTTCTAAAAATGATTTACCACAATAGTAAGAGCATCATTATTCATAACAACTTCAGTCTAGAGTCATTTTGTATAACATATTCATATGTATATATGATACACTATGTGTGATATACAACAAAAAATGAGTTACTGCTTTGCAAGACAGAGGTGAATCTCACAACATAATATTGAAGGAAAAAAGCAAGACCCAGTACATAGCCTATAATTCCTTTTATATAAAATTTTAAAGGCAAATCTTTATAGTGGCAGAAGTAAATAGAGTGATAGGCTTTGAGGGCGATGGATTTATGGGAGTGATTGTGAGAAATCTTGGTGGCAATACTGATAATGTTCCATCACATCTTAATTTAAATGGATCTTCACTGTATATCTGTGTTTGAAATGGCCACATTTAAAATTTGTGATCTGTATTTTATTCTGTTCTTCAATAAAAAGATTTGAAAATCTGTAGTGCTCCTGTGTTGAATACCAAAGAATTCCTGAAAGCAATATAATTGTATCAAAAACTGTCTGCAAGTTCAAGGGGTTGCCAATGACTTGCTGTGAAGTGTAATGTTTCTAAAGGACAAACCAAGGTTTTGAATTTCCTCTGCAAAATGATCTGATTTGTATAACTTCAAGGTCTCAAATATTTACAGAACATTTGTATTGTGCCTATCATTTTTATAGTGTTATAGTCAAGTCACTTTTGGATTATACAATGTTCAGAAATGATATGCAATTATTGCAATTTCAGGAATAATGCAGTAAGATAATAGTTTATACGCTCATCATTTAGCCATTGTTGATTGAAGTTCTGTTTGTTTATTTCTACTGGGAAATTCTGAGTGAGTGAAATTCTTATGTGTCAGCCAAATAAGCCTACTGCTACTGCAGTCTTTCAGGGTAGGTGGTAGACATAGCAAATGCCACTATGAGACAATTCCAGCCTTTTTTTTTCTAACAGTCTGGGCTCTGGCTATAGTAAATGCATGTGGTCAATTTAGGCTATGATGTATATGAAGAAATAGGTGACAAATCTAAGTCAGAAGTCATAGAACTTTTTTAGTGTTTTTGGGTTATCGCAGCATGAACATTACATGGATGGGAAAGGAGTTTATCTAGAAAGTCTTACTATCTAAGGATTAATTGCTATAATGATATAGGTTTGAATTTGCTAAGAAATTCCTAAAACATAGCTTAAGTCTAATTTAATAGATATATTATGGGAAAACTAAACCAGTAAGGATTTTATTTGGAACTGTATAAAACATTGCTTCGCTATAATACCCTTGACATATAATTAAACAAGATGTATCATTTCCTATAATAAATAAACAAAGGAGTTTTCATTCCAAGGGAATAAAATTAGCTGGCCAAAATCCTTTGTGTAAAACATCATTCCCTTTATTACAGCATGCAATCAGCTATTGTAATGTTGTTATACCTCCTCTGAATGCTACAACTGCTTATCTGTTATATCACTATGTCATTTGCTTGGACAAATTTCAAAGCATCTTAGTCTTCATAATGGGCATTGGCTACAAGTTTGATACATACATTTAGTCCTACATATCCAGATAAACAGTTGACAAGTACATTTACTTTAGTTGGCTGGAGTTTCATATATGAAAGAAAAAAATGTGCTGTCTCCACCTTACGGTCTCAGTTGAGTATGTATGGTGAGCAACATAGTAAGTTCCTAGATGTCTACAGTATCTCTGCTTTCTTCCATGGCCTGGTGTTTCTTAGTGAAGTCATGTTATTCCTCATTGTCAAAACCAATATAATCCTCACCTACAGTTACTTGTAGCTGGTATATTTGATTTTAATATGTGTTTTATCATAAGACCTTATTATTAATAATTTTCATCTGAAGAATGTTCATGACTCACAGAAACTGAGTTGAGATACAGACTGGGTCAGGGCTCCTGAATTTGATTTCCCAATACCTGCCCATCCTTTCATTCTCATGAATTCAGTATTCTAGAACTTTCTCATATGTTCTTACTTCTGCATAGAAGGGAATGAGACAAGAAGCTGAATGACCCTCAAAAGAGTTCTCAGTCACTTTTAGCAGAGCAGGGTAACAGGGAAAGCACTTGAGGATTATAAAGAGCTGTTTTCAAATCTCAGTTTGAGTATATACTTGCTGTGAAGACTTGAGCAAATAGTTTGATTATTTCCCCTATCTATTCAACATTCTCATGGGTCTACTCTGAGGATAATATGAGATGTTGCCCACAGAGTCATTAATACACTGTTAGTACTGGTAAGTCCTTGATAAATGGCTGGTTACCTGGGTAGGAGGGGCTCTTGAGGGAGCAGCTCACTGTATATATGACCTTGGGAAATCACTGAGCATCCATAAGACTTGTTTTTCTTATCTGTTGAATGAAGAGAGCTTATAGGAGCCATAAAGACATTGATACAAAGTCACCCTTCCCAGGCTGCTTGGACCTTGAAAAAGGCTTGCTGACCAACAATCATTATGCTACCTGCACTTCTTAGAGCGACATGTCATAGAATCATTCCATCTCATTCCCCATCTCTCACCCAACAGCCTCTGAGAATATTATTGATTGACAATATGAGTAGCAAAATACAGTTTATGAACTTTGAATAAACCTAATTTTTTGACCTTATGAAAGCTACATGAGTTCTTATTTTTTTCTATTTTCTCATGTGTGATATAGGGATAATGGCTCCTACTTCTGAATAAATACAGCATCATAAATAATAGAATTACTCTTTGAAAAAAATTACTTATTCTTTAGTAAATAAGAGACAAAACTCAGAGGATGAGATCTGCTACACAATAAGTTTCTTAGTAACATTAGTTTAAGAAAGTATTTTCACTTAGATGAGCTATTTTGACTATCACAGAAGTTTTTGTAGGTGAGGCTTGCTAATAGATATAAGACATATTGGACCTTCATGAAACATATAGAAGTAGAGGTCATTTTGGACCATCTAAACATTTAACTTGAGTGGAATTTGGCTTGGACAATTCAGTGTGGCTTTTAGAGATTGAACAGACCTCCCACCTAATATGATCTTCTCTCAGGACTGAAAGTCAACAGCAGTACAGATACTCCAAATGCAGTACCAGTTTAAACAACATCCATCAGCAGTGTTTGCATGCAGGTGAATGTATTAGGACATCTGAGAGTTTTGTTATGAGATGAGTGGGAAATGCAAAGCACCATTAATACCTAAAGACACAGGGACACTAAACAGATGGGACCCAAACAGGGAAGCTGAGCACTAGAGGACACATCTTGCTTACTGAACATGGTAGCCTGAGGCCAACCCCAGCTGTCTCCTTCTTCTGATGGGCAGGGTCCAGAACTGCATTGGAAGCTATCTCAGTGAAGAGACGGTGGTTTCCCAAGTGTCCCAAAAACACTGAGATGAAATGTGTGTTATATTGTTGAAGGAGAAAGTCACTCCAAAAACTTCAGAATCCCAAATCAATTAATTTATGATACTATGGCAAGAGAAAAACAATGTAAATCCTAAGTGAGAGTGATGATTACATTTGATATACTTTGTTTTTATGGATTAAAATACTCAGGCTTTCAACTCTAAGAATTGGGTGGAAAAGAGAGGAAGCTTCCAAAGTTACCCTGGGTAAGGAGCTCCAGAATTTTCTCTGGACAAGTGTAGTGCTTTTCTGGAGTACAATGTGACTTCAACAAATGCCTGTTAACTGAAGTCTATGTGCACAGCCATTATGGAAATCTGTTCCTGCTTTGTTTTAGCTGTTGCATGAGAATCAAATGGAGCAAGAACAGATTTTTCTTGCTCTGCTTTTGCAGGGCCCTCAGAATACAACCTCTACTTAGGTTCTGGTTGGAGTAAAGCACCACTTGAGAGGAAGGATTCCTGGGCAGGAAAAAAAAAAGAGGCAAAGGAGCCTTGATGAAGAAAAAGTGTGTGTTCCCAGTCTGAGGAAGGATTAGAGAATTTACTGGGACAAGGATTGGCTCTGGAAAACAGGTTGTCACATAGAGAAGCAGGGAAAGGCCAGGACTTAGTAGCATCACTGGCAGCAGAAAGAGAAACAAGGTGAAAACCTAAGATGAAGGCTTAATCCTCCTCTTTCACTGTCTAGAGAAGGATGGGTTCTTCCAAATATGACTGAGATTCTGTTTTTCCACTCTATGTTTAAATGGACTCAGAAATATGTTTGATTTAGTGAACAGAGTGATCTTTCTTGCATATAAGTGTGGTGGAACAGATTTTTACCTTTGCCCTCTGCTCCATAGTATTCTGTTGTTATTAATACTGACAGAAAACCTAGAACATAAGCTCCTAATGTGTGATACATTTGTTGAGAATAAATGTTAACTAAGCAGGAATGTATTACAATTTTAAAGAGTCAACTGAATTCAAATTTTGGTTTTGATGCTTAATAGGTGAATCTTCAGTGAAGGACAGTGTCTCAACCTTAGAACAGATAAAATTTTTCTCTCTTTTTTTTTAGTAAGATCTTTAACTTTATTTATTTATTTATATTTAGAGAGAAATAAAAGCATGTAAAGGTTAGGGATAATACAAAATTCCAAAAAAGATAAACAATAAGAAATCACTCATTAATAAATTATATATTGTCCTCTTAGAAATAGTTGTTCAAGTTACAAAATTAAAGCATACAAAGTAGATAGTCAAACAGTGAGAGTATAACAGCTACACATGCATGAATCTCTACATGTATTTCTATCGTTTCTGTATTAGAGGGAAAAACAAAATAGCAAGACAAAACAAAACAAATTCCTATAAAAACATGAAAGCAAAAAGTTGTATAAAACCACAGTACAAGGTGATCTACGATGATTACTGTGTTGTTTCTTATTATCCTCAATAGAATTTTCTATATCATCAGGCATAATTGAATATAGCAGTATAATTGAGTAAAGCAGTAAATACCAATATTAGTAAAAATAAAACATTGCAGACAGTATAAAACCTCAAAGGCAGGTAATAATCAAACCATAGTAGATACTCTAGTGGATCTTGTCATCTTCAGTGCAGTTGCCTATACTCTCAGACTTGATACTATCAATCATTAGAGCTATGAATAAAATCTATTAATACAAAACAGTGATCCAACAAACCAGATTTGATTATGATCAGTCATGGTAAAACAGTGTAGGTTTTACGGAGTTTTAGATTAAGTTAATAGTGAATTAAGGATGATTACCGTACTATATCCTGCTATTTTCGGGATAACTGTCTGTGCCCTCAAATCTAGTATAGGTAGAATGACTGGAACAGAATATAATACATCTAAGCAGAGTAATGTGAGCAATGTGGGTTTTAAATCCTGGTTCGCTATTAACAATATAGTGTATCAAGGCCATCTATGTTAGCGATTCTAACTATCCTTCTCTGCCTCATTTCTGCTATGCTATTTTTCTGCCTCTGTTTGTCTACTTTTCTTCTTCATTCTACTGCATGCCCTACTCATTGAGGCCTTTCTGCCACTGCTCCTAAAATCTTCGTATTTTTTTCCCTCTCACTAGAATGTCCATCAGTATTCTTTATAGGGTTGGATTGGTGGTCACAAACTCCCCCAATTCCTCTTTGTCATGGAAGCATCTTGAAAGTTTTGCAGGGTACATCAATCTGGGCTGGAGGTTATTTTCTTTTAGGGCTTGGAATATTTTGCTTCAAGCTCTTCTTGATCTGATGGTCTGTGTCAAGAAGTCAGCCGTGATGCTGATGGGCTTACCTTTATAGGTAATCTGTTTGTTTTCTCTGAGAGCTTTTAATATTCTGTTTTTATAGTGAATTTCTGGTATCTTGATTATTATATGTCTGGGTATAGATCTGTTTTGGTTGTAGGTGGCTGGAGTTCTGTCTGCCTCATATAACTGAATGTCATATTCTTTTCCCATGCTTGGGAAGTTTTCCTTAATTATTTCCGTGAATAGCCTTTGTAATTTGCCTGTATGTATTCCTGCTTCTTTGTTCATATTTCTTATTCTTAAATTGTAGATTCTCTTGTCATCTTCTAGCCTTTGTATTGTTATTGCCTATTTCCTTGTTGTTTTTAAGAGCTCTTTCCTTTCATGATCACACATTGCAAACTTGTCTTCAAGTTTTGATAGTCTATCCTTAGTTTCTTTTAAGGAGTTTTGCCAGCTTTCAATGGAGTTTTTAATTTCCTGATGGTCTCTTTGAATCTGCTTCATGTATTCTATATTTTCTTTATATTCTTTATCAAATGTTTCTCTCCTTTTTTGTGTTCCTCCCTTTTTCTGTCTGTATCTTCCTGGGAGATGCTTCCTGAGAGCATTTCTTTTATTACTCTAGTCATATCTTGTTTTACCTGATTTAATGTTTCAGTTTTAAGCTCATCTGCAAGGTTCCAAAGATATCTCTTAATGTCCATTGAAGCCATGTCTGCTGTTGCGTGTTTGCTGCCCTCAGTCTCCTTGTTTTTCCCTCTCCTGGATCAGTTCTCTCAGGGTTCTGGGCTAGGGGCCTCCTCCTGCCTCTCTAGCCTGTCATGGTCCAAGACTCCTCCACACAGGTTTACAGTGTAGGTCTCTGCCTCCTTCCCTGTTGGCCATGGTTCCTCTGAAGCATGCTGGCATGGGACCTCCACCCTCTCCTGCCTGCTCTTGTTACTGAGGTGTAAGCAGTGGCTGCGTATGCCTGCCTCTCCCCAGTGGGCCAGCCAAACTTCAGGGCCTTCACCTGGTTAGTGCTTCCTAGGTGCAGGGAATCAATTTGGGATGGCTCATTGGGTCCCAGTCAGGCACATGGCCCAGTCCAAGCAAATCCCACAAATCTGCTCTGGGGAGGGAGCAACCAACTGAAGTCACTGTCACTCCTAGTTCAGCCTCCTCTTGCCCAATTCCAACATGTCACCCATTTTGTTGTGCCCTTCCCTTGTATGGGTGATCTCATTCCCAGCACAGACCATGGCTTGCTAGACACCCAGGTGCTTACCAGGGCAGCCAGTAGGCTGCCTGTTCTCCAAGTGCCCAAAGTTCCAACATGATGCAGAGCTCAGGAATCACTGATAGTTCTTGCCCTGGTGTGCCAGCAGCTTGCCAGGCCCCCAGCTGCTCACCAGGGTGGTGAGTAGGCCATCTGTTCTCCAGCGCCCAAAGTTCCAACATGATGCAGAGTTCAGGAATTGCTGATAGTTCCTAAACTTCTTAAATTGACACATTGTATCAGTCATAACAAGTCCTGATATATGTAGACTAGAAGTACTAAACTTAAATTTGTAATAGTACTTATAGATTTTTATGATGTAACATCAATAGAAAGATCTCCTGTATAAATTATTTTGCTATCTGAGAAAGCTAAGAGAGAAAGTTTATAGAGTTGAGCAAACTTTTCAAACTTTTAATTACATTGCATATTTGCAAAGTTTAATTACATATGCATATATAGCATTATGGTTTTACTACATACAATTTAAAAAAGACACACCCTAATCTTCTAGAACTTTACATTCTAACATGAAGTAAAAAATTTAAGATCAAAAAAGAAACGCATATTCTAAATGAAGGGATTAAAAGGAGATGTGCGATGTACTAATATATTGAACCAAATTTTTATGTGTTAGCCACTTGATAAGAAATATTCCTAATGTAATCCATTTACTTACATGTAGGATCTCAGTCTTTATTATTAGTGGTCAATAGATAGTGTGATTTTCTCCAAGAATCATCTTCTTACACATACTTCTTAATTACAAAAGAAAAATTGGTAATTTAGAAGTAAAGAAATCTAGTCAGCTTCATTGTAGTCAAGTAAATAAAATTTAGTTCTATATCTGTGGACAAACCAACCAACATGTGAAGCCTTGTGAAATGGTAGGCTAAGAGGGATGTGGTATCTTTGCCACAGTATTATTATTTTTTAAAATTTTATTTTAAAGAGGGTAAGATTAAACAGAACAAAACAGAACAAAACAGATCATAAGAAAATAATGTAAGAGACACAGATTTCAAAGCAAGACAACCGGAGATCTTCACTGTCTAGCATATTGTCTCTTGTTTTCTTCCAAATAGTTGTCCATATCTTCACATACAATGAATTCATACAAAACAAAATAGTATAAAACTGATAAGATCAGAATGATGAAGGCATTTTAGGTCTTCAAAACCAGACAATAGAGAAGTCAACAATGGCTACTATAATGTCTCTCATTCTCTTCAAAATAGGTGTTCATACCTTCATGTATGTTGAAATTAAACAATACAAAACAGACTAAAATCACTCTGAGCAAAGAATAATAATATTGCTGGAATTCATATCATGATGCTATGGAGTCAGCACTGGGTAACTTAGTGCCTCTTTTTCTTTAAAGTAGCTGTTCATTTCATTGTGCATTATATAATCAGTTCTCAAACTGTTTAGGAGAAATTCTATGCATGCATGAGTCTCTACATGTGTACCTATCTTTTCTGTGTTAGAGGGAAAAATAAAACTAAACAAGACAAAACAAAACAAATGCCTAGAAAAACACAAAATGAAAAAGACATATAAACAACAATAGCAAAGAGCTCAGAACACTGACAATATAGGCCTTCAAAACAAGGTGGTATGAGCATATCTAAGGTTGTTATTTTACATAATGATCTTCAAGAGTTCCTCAGATCACCAAAGAAAAAAAAATGCACAATTGTTCCAGTCCTATGAATGTTAACTATTCTGTTCCAAGAACTTATAGAATTTGTAGCACAATCATCTTAGTATCCTAAATGTATTTATATAATTTTAGATATTTTTTCTTTTCTCTTCCTTTTTCTTTTTCTTCATTTTCCCTGATACATTATTTTTTCTCCTTTAAGCAGATTCTTATCCTTTCAGTGTGTTTATTGAGTTTTTGGTATGTACTCTTACCATTTCTTACACTAGGGAAACTTAACAGTATTTACACATGTAAGTTTGATTTATTTCACTTATGAGTATGGTCTTGAGTTACATCCCTTTACTTATAAATATCTCAATGTGATCATTCTTTGTAGCAGAGTAGTACTTAGGTTGTTTCCAAGATCTGGCTATTACAAATTGTGCTGCTATAAACATGGATGCATATATATCACTGTGGAATGATGTTTTCAGTTCTTCCCAGAATATGCCCAGAAGTAGAATAGCTGGGTCAAATGGGACTTCCAATCCCAGCTTTTTGAGGAATCTCCAGACTGACCTCCACAGTGGCCATACCAGTCTATACTCCCAAAGTGCAGAAGAGTTCCTTTTTCCTGGTGGCCTCTCCAGCATTTGTTGTTGGTAGTTTTCTTTATCCTGGCCATTCTATCTGGAGTGAGATGGAACCTCAGTGTGTTGTTTTAATTTGCATTTCTCTAATAACCAATGATGCTGAACATTTTTTCATGTATTCATTTGCTATTTGCATTTCTTCATCTGAGAACTATATATTCATCTTAAATGCCCATTTTTGGAATGGGTCTTTGAATTTTGGAGATCTTATTTTTTAAAAAATTCTTTGTAAGTTCTGCAAAGAAGTCCTTTGTCTGAGGGACCATTCACTAAGATTTTTTTCCCAGTTTGTGGATATTCTTTTCACTGTGCTGGAGATTTCTTTCCACATGCAAAAGCTTTTAATAGGATATGATCCCAGTTATTGATTCTGTGAAGTATTTCATGAGTTGTTTGATTCTTATTCATGAATTTGCTAGCTACCCCTATGTTTTCAAGATTTCTACCTACTTTGTCTCCCAACAAATTTAGTCTTTCTGTTTTAATATTCAGATTTTTGATCCATTTAGACTTTAGTTTAGTACATGGTGATAGCCAAGGGTCTAGTTTTAGTTTCCAGCATATGGAGAGTAAAGTTTTCCAGCACCGTTTATTGAAGAGACTACCTTTCTTCCAGTGGACATGTTTAGCCCCTTTATCAAAGATAAGGTGCCTGAGTGTGTTTGTAGTTGTATCTTCTAATCTATTCCATTGATCTGCAGGTGTGTTTTTATTCCAGTACCATGCTGATTTTATTATAGTAGCTTTGTAGTATAACTTCAAGTCAGGGATTGTGGTGCCTCCTGCCTTGCCTTTGTTGTTTCGAATTGCCTTTGCTATTCTAGGTGTCTTCTGGTTCCAGATGAATTTTAGGAATAAATTCTCTAGATCTGTGAGGTATGTTAGTCGCATTTTGATTGGAATTGCATTTAATCTGTTTAAAAATCTTAGGAGAATGGCCATTTTCACAATGTTTGTTCTTCCTACCCATGAACAAGGGATGTCTTTCCGTTTTCTGAGGTCCTCTGTGATTTCTTTTTTCAGGGTATCATAATTTTCTATGAATAGATCTTTTGCTTCTTTTGTTAGATTAATTCCTAAGTACTTCATTTTGTTAGATGCTATTGTGAAGTGTGTGTCTTCTCTTATTTCTCTCCCATTGGTTTTGTTGTTAGTATATAGTAATGCTATTGATTTTTGAGTGTTGACTTTGTATCCAGCTACATTACTGAATTTATTTGTTATACCTCTGAGTCTTTCAATGGAGTTTTGTGGGTCTTCTATGTAGAGTATCATGTCATCTACAAATAGTGATAATTTAACTTTTTTTATCCTTACTCCTTTTATTTTTCTCTCTTGTCTAATTTCTTTGGCTAGTATTTCCAGCACTGTATTGCATAGGAGTGGTGATAATGGATATGCTTGTCTTGTTCCTGATTTTAAGGTAGAGGCTTTCAGTTTTTAATATGATGCTGGCTGTTGGTTTGTCACAGATGGCTTTTATCATATTGAGGTAAAGACCATCTATTTCAATTTTCTGTAAGTTTTTTTTTAGCATGAATAAGTGTTGGACCTTATCAAAAGCTTTTTCTGCATCCATAGAAATGGTCATGTGATTCTTATTTTTGGTTCTATTGATATTGTGGATTACATTTATTGATTTGCATATGATGAACCATCACTGCATTCCTTCCTGGGATGAATCCCATTTGGTTATGGTGTATAATCTTGATAATTTGCTGCATTCTGTTTGCCAAATTTTTATTGAGAATTTTTGCATCTATGTTCATTATGGAGATTAGCCTGTAGTTCTCTTTTTTGGTTGGGTCTTTCTCAGGGTTTGGTATTAGAGTAATATTTGCTTCCAGGAATGAGTTAAGAATTGTTTCCTTTTCAACTTCATTGAAGAGTTTGAGGAGTGTCAGCATTAAATCTTCTTTGAATTTCTTGTAGAATTCTGCAGTGAGTCCATTTGGACCAGGGCTTTTCTTTGTTGATAAGGATTTAGTTACATTTTCAATTTCTTAAATTGCAATTGTTTTGCTCAGCCATTTTACATCTTCTTGACCCAACTTTGGTAACTCATATGTTTCTAGGAATCTGTCCATTTCTTCTGTGTTATCAAGCCTATGAGAGTAGAGGTTTTTGAAATAAGTATTGATGATCTGAATTTCCACAGGGTCTATATTGATTTCATCCTTTTCATTCCTTATGCATGAATTTGAGTTTTTTCTTTTCTTTTTAAAATCAGGTTGGCTAGAGGCTTCTCAATTTTAGTTATTTCAAAGAACTAACTCTTTGATTCATTGATTCTTTGTATTGTTTTCTTAGTCTCTATTGCATTGATTTCTGCTCTAATTTTTATAATTTCCTCATTTTTCTGGCTATGGGCTTGACTTACTCTTTTTCTAGATGTTTGAGGTATAGCATTAGGTTTTTTGTTTGTGTTTATTCTGTTTTCCTGATGTGAGAGTTCACCACAATAAATTTTTCTCTGAGGATTGCTTTCATTGCATTCCACAGCTTCTAGTAAGATGTATTTGTATTTTCATTTGCCTGTAAATATTGTATAATTTCTTCTTTAATTAACTGTGTGACCCATTGATTGCTCAGGAGTATATTATTCAATTTCAATGTGTTTGTGGCTTTTTGTAGTTTCTTTTGTCATTAATATCTAGTTTCATGCTGCTATTATCTAAAACATGGATGGGATAATTTCACATCTTTTGCATTTACTTAAGCATGTTCTGTGGGGTAGATTGTGGTCTATTTTAGAGAACATTCCATGTGCTGCTGAGGAGTATATATATTCTGTTGCTAGGTGGAACACTCTGTATAGGTCTACTAAGTCCTTTTGTTCACAGGTATGATTCAGTTCTGTTATTTCTTTGATGATTTTGCATCTAGTTGATTTGTCCCTTTATATTAATGGCATGTTAAAGTCTCCTGTTATAGTTGTGTTATTGCTTATTTGAGTTTTCATTTCTGTTAATTTTTTTTTTGTAAAGCTGAGTGTTTCTGAATTTGGTGCATAGATATTTAAGATTGTTATCTCTTCAAGTTTTCCCCTAACTGTTATGTAGTGACCTTCTTTATCTCTTTGGATCATTCTTGGTTTGAATTTTGGATTGTCTGCAAACAAAATAGCTACCCCTGCTTTTTTGGGGGGATCCTGTTGCATGGAGTATTGTTTTTCATCCTTTGACTTTCAGTCTATGAGTTTCCTTTTGGGTTAGATGGGTTTCCTGTACACAGCATATGGTTGGATGTTGTTTCTTGATCCATTCTGCTAGTCTATTCCTTTTAATTGGTGAATTGAAGTCATTTACATTAATGGTTATAACTGATATATATTTATTTACTTTTGACATGTTATCTTTCTGCTGTTGATTCTTTACCTTTCCAGTCTGTTTAATTGTTTGCCTGGCTTAGTGGATTTTTCCTACAACTGTCTAGAATGTCTTCCATTATTCTTTGTAGGGTTGGTTTGGTAGTCATGAAGTTCTTCACCTGTTCTTTGTTGTGGAGGTATCTTATTTCTCCATTCATTTTGAAAGACAGTTTTTCAGGGTACATCAGGAAATTGTTTTCCTTTAGGATCTGAAATACTTCACTCCATGGTCTTCTTGACTTCATTATGTGTGTTGAGAAGTCTGCTGTGTTTCTGATAGGCTTTCCTTTATAGGTGATCTGTCTCTTCTCTCTAATAATAGCTTTTAATATTCCATTCTTATGTTTGATTTCTGAGATGTTGAGTATTATATGTCTGTGTGTAGTTTTATTTTGGTTATGGTTATTTGGAGTTCTATATGCTTCACTGATCTGTATGTCAGTTTCTGTTCTCATATTTGGGAAATTTTCAGCTATTACTTCTGTAAATAGCCTCTTGATATTGTTTGTGTTGTCACCTTCCTTTTTGTTTATACCTACCTATCTTATGTTGTTTTTCTTTGCATTATCTTGCAGTTTTTGAATTGTTATTTCATGGTTTCTTGTTATTTTTAAAAGATCTTTCCTTTCCTGTTCACTAGGTGCCATCTTGTCTTCAAGGTCCAAAATTCTATCTTCACTTTTGTTGAGGTGGTTTTGCCAACTTTTGATGGAATTTTAGATTTCTTGTATATCTCTTTGAATCTGCTTCATGCATTCTGTTTGTTTCTTATATTGTTCATTCAAGGATTCCATCTTTTTGCATTGTTCCTCTAATTTTTTAACTATGTCTTCTTTAGATGTATTCAGCATTTCTTTCATTACATTTATCATTTCTTCTTTTACCTGGGAGACTATTTCTGATCTGAGTTCTTTTATACCTTCCCAGAGTTGTTTCTTTATTCCAGTTGTTATCATTTCAGGAATTTCAGGTATATGGCTTATATTTTCTGCTGTGTCTATGTCTCCTAGGCTTGCTTGGGTTGTGCTGGAATTTTGAGATTATATTTTGCTCTTTCATTTGTCATTTTTCTGTATTTCTGGGTTTTGAGTGATGTTTCAGAGCTTCTTTGCTAGCTGCTTGGAGTTCACTGTGCATGGCCCAGTTAGGCTGGAGGGGACCTCCTGTGTGTCCTTCTGTGATTTGGGATGTGGAGCATGGTACCACCACGTGGGAGCAAAGTTCCAAGGCTTCTCCATGCCCTGGGATACAACCCATGCACATTCCAGGCCCAGGACTGAATTTAGCCCCTTGCTAGCTACTTGAAGTTCACTGGGTGTGTCCCAGTTAGCCCCATGGGGAACCCCTGTACACCCTCTGGTGATTTCAGATGTGGAGTGTGGTCTTACCACCTGGGAGCAATGTTCCAAGGCTTCCTGTGTGCTGGGATTCAACCCGAGGAGGTTCCACCTTGGGACTGAATTCAGGCCCTCCTAGCTGCTGGGAAATCACTTGTCATGGCCCAGTTTGGCCCCCATGCACCTCCTGTGCATCTTCTGATGATTTCAGATGCAGAGCATGGTCTTACTGCCTGGGAGCAAAGTTACAAGGCTTCCCTGTGGCTGGGATTCAACCTGCACAGGTTCTGGGCCTGGGACTGAATTCAGGCCCCTGCTAGCTGCTTGGTGATCACTGAGCCTGCTTCAGTATTATTGACAAGAAGTGAGCAAACTGAAACAAATCATTAGGAAGCACAAGCAAACCCAAATTAAGTAACAGTCTGCAAAGAAATATTACTAGACTATGTAACAATGGAGTGAAAAATGACAAAAGGCAGGGTAAAGAGGCTTACTCAGGAGATATTTAGAAATATACATCCTGAAGTTTCTCTGTATGTAGCATTTATGCAAGAAAAAAGTGACCCACATTCTTAGACATATTAGTGCCTAAGATGGTGTTTATTTTCTTCAGAGGAAGTTGTTATTATTTAAATTGAAAATATCCCTCAAAGCGTTATGTGTTTGGAAGGTGACTGAATTGTGGGGGTGCTATAACTGACTTGCTATTAGAAGGTGAGGTCTATCTCAAGGGGTGATCACTGAGGGAATGACCTGGAAAGGTATCCGTACACCTTTGCCAACTTAGCTACTATGGGGCAACCCACTGTCCTCTGCACACAAGCCCTTCTACCATGTTGCTGACCACACAAGGCCTGAAACTTCAAAAAATGAGCCAGAGTAAACCTCTCCTCCATGAGGTGATGGGTATCAGATGATCTGTCCCAGGGACAAGGAATGTGACTAAGACAGAAAAAATATTTTTTCTTTTTGTTTTGATTAAATGTACATAACACAAAATTTTCTATTTTAATCACTTTCATTGTATAATCAGTGGCATTAAGATGTTCTCACAGCAACCATCTGTGCTGGCTAATTTTCATCTTGTAAAATTAACACTCTGTGCCCATTAAATAATAACTCCCTATACCTGCTACCTTCAGCCACTAGCAAGCAGCATTCTCCTTGCTGTGTCTATGAATTGTTGATAATATGCATCATGTACATCTACATCAGATATGCCTACATACTCTACATTTAAAATACATTTGTGAAATACATCATATAAGTAGACTCAGACAATATTTGTCTTTCTGCAAGTGGTTTATTTCATTTAGAATATTGTCTTCATGGACCATCCATATTTTAGCAATGACAGAATTTTCTTTTTAAAGGCTGACTGATAGTCTGTTGTATGACTGTTTGCTCTTTTTCTCTAACTAGATATTTAACAGTCGAGTAGAATTAGAATGAAATAGAATAGAATATACAACATATAACACAAAATACATTTGTGTGTATTAGATAGCATGTATGTTGTTTTCACTTTTTGGCTGTTGTGAATGACTTTGTTATGAACATTGGTGTAACAAATGTCTGCTCTATTCATGATTTTAATTATTTCAAATGTATACTAAAAATGGAATTGCAGAATACCTACTAAGAATTTTTAAAAACAAGTAAATAGTGTGAAGTAGTATATTTAAGAACTGTTTTAAAAGATGTGACTGATAGGATTTTTTAAAAAAAATTGTGAGTAAAGACAATATATCTAAAAATATACCTTGATTTAGAATAATCACTTTATATGTTGGGGGCTATTAATCTGGTTGTTAATCCGTACATATGATAATAACCTTATAAGGATTTATAAAATAAATACATGAGTCTGATGCTGGCAAAAGAAAAGGGGAAGGCCATTGGAAGGGGGATAAAAGAATTGAGATGTGTTATGTATACGTACCAATTCCCTGAAATGCATGTAATCATCACATACTGCAAACATAACAAAAAAAATCAAAATTTAAACAAATTCATTGGAAGTAGCCACAATAAAAAATAACAAAACAAAGCAAAAATCCCACCACTGTGTTTTTAAAATTTTAATTTATCTTCATTTTCACATGCACAGGGGCTCACTTCTGTTAATTCCCTACTTAAGGGGCCACACCCTGCAGAACTCACAAAACCCACAGCTCCTGTGTGTGTTTAAGGGTGCACAGCCCCAGAAGTGAGGGAAGAAGAAGGGCTCCTGTGCTGTCCTTGATGAATGTTAAGTCAGATAACTCTGAGTTTAATACTAGGCCATTCATTTTTGTTTCATGTTGAACTTTGTCCTATGGTCATGAATCTATTTATGAAGGAGTTAAAGTCTACAACTTTCATGTTTTTCTTGGTCTTATTTGTTAAGTGTTCTGGGTGTGCATCTGGGCTCTCTCTTCTCCAGGGATGGAAGAATGACTTACTCTTGATGAGTCTGGGAGAAAAATCAAGAATGTAGAACTTAGCTTCTTTCCCACTAACACCTGGGGCCAGGTAGATAGGAAGAACCTCTTCTGCTGTGCCCTTTGAGATGTTTAAAAGTTCCACCCCATGTGGGGAAGCTTGTGTATCCCATGAATGTCACAGGGTTGGTAAGCATGCCTAGTTTTGATTTGACAATTCAAAATTCTTTCACCCACAGGTAGGAATGATTTAATTGTCACTTGGCTTATAAGTGTTTCACTGAACAAGATGCTTCCATGACAAAGAGGAACTGGGGGAGTTCGTGATCACCAATCCAACCCTACAAAAATACTGAAGGGCATTCTAGAGAGAGAGAAAAAAACACACTAGTATTTCAGGAACAGTGTTAGAGAGGCCTCAATGAATGGGGCAGTCAGTGGAATGAAGGAGAAAAGTAGACGACTAATGGCAGAAAAATAGCATAGCAGAAATGGCCTTGACACACTAACAAAAAGAAACACAGGCAGAGTAGATCAGGAGATAAGGTCCTTCGAGATGGTCTGTATAGGAAATATAATTAACCTGAAAGAGGGTTTATGGACCAAAAGTCAAATATGAGAAAACAATGCTCTATGTGACAGGGAACCAGAGAGAAATAGGGACAGCTCATTCAGCAGCTGCAGATAGGTTGGAAAGACATGACACTTTCATGCAGTGGAAAACTACTCAGCTATAATGAAGGAAAACCTTTAGGCTTTTAAAGTAAAGGAATACAACTTAAGATCAAGCTCAGGAGTAAAAAGGTTCAGAACCACTTAGATAAATAGTGGGTTGCCTCCCTAATCTAAAAACTAAAGGAGTTAGTGGGACCTAAAATGTACAATGCACCCTGTGAAAGTGAAAGGGGAGGCATTGTCTACAAAAGGAAGGCAGAGGACATTGTTAATAGTGTATCAGGATTTAAAATCCACATTATTCTCATCACTCTGTTTAGTTTGATTATATTCTGTTCCAGTCTGTCTACTTTACTAGATTTGAGGGCACAGACAACTATTCCAAAAATAGCAGGATATGCTACAGTAACCATCCTTAATTTCCTATTAACTTAATCTGAAGCCCTGTATAACTTACATTGTCTTATTACGATTGATCTTATTTGAATCTGGTTTGTTAGATCACTGTTTTGTCTTGACTGATTTTATTCAAATATTCTATGTTTGATAGTATTAGGTCTGAGAGTATAGGCAAATACTCTGAAGATGACAAGATTTACTAGGATACCAATTCTGGTTTGACTACTACCTGCTTTTGAAGTCTTATAATGTGTCCAATGTTTTGTTTTTACTAATATTGTTACGTGCTGCTATGTTCAATTATACTAAGCTTGATGATATAGATAATTCTATTGAAGACAACAAGAGACATCATAGTAACCATTATAGATCACCTTGCATTGTGGTTTTATATGTCTTTTTTGTTTCGTGTTTTTCTAGGAATTTGTTTTGTTTTTCCCCCTAATACAGAAAGGATAGGTGTACATGTAGAGACTCATGCATGCATAGAGTTTCTAAACAGTTTATGAGAACTGATTATATAATGCCTGATGAAATGAACAACTACTTTGAAGAAAACAGAGACACTGCTGCAAGCAGACACATAGCTCAGCTGCTTGGGCGCCCACCTGGCAAGAGAGGAAAAAGAGATATTAAGGTACCCAGTGCTGATTCCATAGCATCATGATGTGAAATCCAGCAATACTATTATTCTTTGTTCAGAATGATTTTAGTCTGCTTTGTTTTGTTTAATTTCAACACATGTGAAGGTATGGACAGCTATTTTGAAGAGAATGAGAGATACTATGACAGCTATTGTCTGGTTTTGAAGACCTAAAATGCCTTGATCATTCTGTTCTGATCAGTTTCATATTATTTTGTTTTGTATGATTCACTGTATGTGAAGATATCGACAACTATTTGGAAGAAAACAAGAGACAAAATGATAGACAGTGAAGATCTCTGATTGTCTTGCTTTGAAATCTGTGTCTCTTACATTGCTTTCTTATGATCTGTTCTGTTTTATGTTTAATTTTACCCTCTTTAAAATAAAATTTTAAAAAAGTAAGTGTTTCTCTGACATTTCTTTTTTTATGACTTTAATGTTTGGAGATGGTCAGGCGTTTTGTAGAATGTTCAGTGGGGTTTGTTTGATGCTATTTCTCATAGTTAGGCAGGGATTATGTATCTGGGGGAAGAAGAACACAGAAGTGAAGCATACTCATTACCTAACTTCAGGGTACAGACAGTCAGCATGACATTGCTGATTGTGTAAAGTTTATCATATAGCCATGGTGCCATTTTGTAGATTTAACCACTGTACTGTTATCTTCCCCAAACTCCTTTTTCATACTCTAATCTTGGTATGAATTTGACTGATTGCAGCTCATGCTCGTGGGGGAATGCTTAGATTTTTTTTCTTTTTCTATAGGCTAGAGGCTTCTCTAGGGTGAGAAGCCAGTCAGGGATGGCCAGTGGTGCAACACAAAGTCTGGAGGCTGGACCAGGGAGAGCAGCAGTGTGTTTCCACTGAAGGAGTTCAGGACACTGAACTCTGTTAGGAAACACAGCACTTTCAGAGTGAGTTGCACAGTGGAAAAAATACCAATTTTCCTGTTATGCTTTATAAGAAAATTCAGCCAGTGTTCTTTGGCCTGTTTCGCTATGTGCATATGTGACTGATGGTCAGGAAGACTCAAATGAATTAATTTTTAAGGGCAACCTCCGCCCCTGGGTCACCTTTGCTAAAGAAAGATGAGTGGCTGGGTGAAGAGACAAATTAAAAACCTTGCTGCCAATAGGTTGTCTCAGTTTAGATTGAATGCCAAGGAAACTAATTTAATTTTGTGCTGTCTCTTTCTGAAGCTCTCTTACTCTGTAAGTTACAGCAACTATAAAGCTAATGTGATTTGTAGCTTCTTAAATTAATAAAAAATAAAATAGTAGCTTAAAAGTGGGTCACTGGCTTGTTAGTTGCAGATGTCTTATGTTCTATTTTTCTAAATAAAATAACATGTTTTTATATCTTCCTCAATAATATTTTTCTATTAAAGTTTATATTTGACAAAATACATATCTGAAAAAAGATCATTGGTAAAAAAGAGAAATCATTCATATATTTCAGAAATAAAATATGGTTTTAAGCCTTAAAATACTTAAATTCTCTGGAACTGAAAACATTTTTCTGGAATTTAGTTTATTTATAATGTAAATTTCCTATTTTGTTCATAATGTCCTTAAAAAAGGGAAAAAAGGGAAAATAATATATATATATATATATATATGCAAGTAATATTCCTTGTGCTTATATTAACAGTTTTTGATTATGTAAGCAATTCATGCTCCTTGGAATCACTGAATATTAAAATGAAAACTATTCTGAAACCATTTTTTTTGTACTGGGAATCAAACTCATGAACTTGCCCATGCAAGGCAGATGCTATGTTATTGAGTTATAACCTTGGCCTTTGAAACCATTTTTTAACAAACTTTATGAAGCAATTGTTAGGGGAAGTATTTTGATGTAAGTAGTTTATAAAGCACACAGACACATATATTTGGATTAGATATGCTCAGAAGTTTCTTCATTCAGAGATATAAAACGATGACAATGTTTTTCTATATACAACCTCTTAATTTAACCACAGTTTACTGATTTCTTTCAATCTAAACTTATTTATATACAGAAATTTCATCACAGAAATTTTTATTACACTCTTTTTTTGATTACTGCCATTTTTCTAGATGATCTGGCTTGTCACTTAGACCCCTAGTCTTGGAGTACCCTAATTAAGACTCATTGTTTTCTGTTCTTAGTTTTACTATTTCTGGAGGAGCTCAAAGAGTTTTCCCTCTATGGAAGAACTGGATTTTTAAAAAACTTTTACAGTAGCAGTTTTGCTCTTCTCTAACTCTATAAAATTCATAGTCTCTTTATTGCATTTATAATGTGCTTACAGTCTGTTTTGGGGGATGATTTTCATAACCAATAAATTGGACTCAAAAGATCATGAATAAAGCTTCTTAGGGTCACTATATAAATCAATTGATATTAACCTTCTCTGTTTGGACCTACACACACAAAATTCTGTCTCTGAGGCAATGGAAGTTGAGAAAAGTCCTAAACACTTCTCTGGGCAGTAATGGTGAAGATGTTTATCTACCTGTCAGGTCCAGTGTCTTCCCAGTGCTTGCATTTGCCACAGGCAACAGCAGGGGATCAAACAGAGGCCTCCATGGAGAATCACATGGTTAGTGAATCTTTTAAGGCCTGCTTTCAACCATTTCTGTAAAAGATGCAGAATGATTTTATCCTGCTTTATAAAACTAGTTGAATGAGCATCTAGGAAAGTACCTCAGTCTCTCTGTTTTTCTGTACAATTGTTTTTATTGAAGAGAAATCTGTAAACATATTTTCCCCAACAATTGTATTAAACAATAGTATTAAAATTTGCAATTTTAATACAATTGTATTAAACAATAGTATTAAAATTTGCACAGAAAATGTGGAGAAAAACTGCACTGACTCAGTTGTTAGGAGAGCTGATTTCAGAAACAATATTTTATTTCTATATCTTACATATTTCACACATGCAAGAAAGAGATAATGCCTAGCAATCCAGTTCAAAGAAAGAGTTTGTACTATTTGATAACCCTTCATCTCCCTCTGGCTCCAACTGACTTAATGCTGCTGTATTTTCATCTTCTAATCCCTATGTCTTTCTGGTCATATGTCAAAAAAAAAATACTGCATATTTACTAATATAATTAAGTTTACTAAATATTTTTCTAAATCTAAATATTTTTCTATGTATGTTTCCTTTTCTGTTTCTCTTTTCTTTGGTATGTTTTTGTTTTATTTATCCTCGAATGAAAACAAATCTCTTGAGTCTGAGAATTTGCCAAAGAAGAGTGATGTTACAGAGAGGGTGCCAGCGATTTGCCTTCAGTCTCCTTCTGTCTACTTGGCTGAATTAATTTCATACTCATTCTGCAGCTGGAAAAGAGATAAATGGGCCAGCTCTAAGCTCAGTATCCAGCAGGCTTTTTTATGTCTACTGGTGTAACATAAGGTAATGTCCTACCTGTGCTATATGAACAGACGGGATGCACAAAATGTCACAATTTCCAGTATTCACAGCTACCAGATGGTTTCTGTCTTTGCCTCCAGGTGCCACCATGGATTTATAGAGACTAAAAGTTCCAGACTGTGGATGTTTTGTGGGTAATCTTACACATTGCCATGTTTTCTGTGTATTATCACCACTGAACACAGGTGGGAACAAGTGCAGATGAGAAAAGCCCTGGACTTTGTCTCCAAACCAGTCTTCATGAACTAAAGTAACTGATGGTTTTTCTAGACATTTGGGTGATTTTCAAAACTTTAAGGCAAAAATGTCCCGTTTCTGTGGCTGCTGCTGACAGTGTGATGTGCTTGGGATCTTGTTTTTGTACTGACTTTTGACATAGCTGCTATCTGCAAAATGAATCAAAACAGCCCTTTAAGTGTGGGGTAGCTTCAACAACTGCTTCAGTATAATGTTATAAAGGTTAGATTGGTAAAAAACCTAGAGTGGGCCACTTGACTTTCTTGTGCTTATCATCACCACCTCCAAAATCAGAGACCCATGTAGTACACTGTCCTTAGAAATGTTGCTAGCAGAGTGTTAAGCCAGACAAGAATTGGCCCTGGAGATCCCGACAGAGCAGATCTGGTTACTTGCCGTGATTCCAGACAGCAGGGAGAGATGAGAGACGGTAAAGTAGGAAAGAAAATTATCCACTGTGGCCACACTGGAAAAGAATGGAAGAACTAGTGCCTTAAGCTTCTTCTCCTGGATACTGACAATAGTCATAGTATTATAGAGGACAACGATTAGAGCAGGCACAAGAAGTGTGAATAGTCAAGCAATCCTGATTAAACTGTCCTCTGTTTGATCATTATCTCAGGTCTGGTTCTGGGGGACCTTGCTGGCACCAGGAAATTGTTATTGCTTTAAGGGAGGCAGTTTTGTTCCCATTATGAAATAATTGCCTGTAAGGGTTATAATTCCTGGACTTTGAGATAAACTAGGGAGGAGAAATGACACAAATGGGGAGTGGGTCTGAAGAACATGGAAGTTCCTCCTTCTGGGAGAGCAAAGGACAATTTCAAAGGCTTCCCTTTACTGTATGACATCTACATAGTACTTATGTCTATGTTTTTTTTCAACTGAGAGATATTTGGTAAGGCCTCTGTCAGGGCTTCAGATACGGTAAGTTTCATTCTTTTTCTTTCTCCCTAAAACTTATCAAGAGAAGAGTGCAGCAGCTCATGGCCTTTTGGCCCCTGCTGTGCATGTTAGTGAAACCAGTGAGTCTCTGCTAAGTCTCACTTAGTGACAGCCTCACGTTAACTTCTATTGTTTTCTTTCTTTTCTTTTCCTCTAGTCTTGCAATCAGTGAATCTTAAATAGTTATGTAGTTTGAAATTTTGCCTTTTCTTGTGTTTTCCTGTTATCCAAAGTAAAATGCTCCCCTGTGTTTGTTTCTGTTCCACAAAAATACTAAGGTACGTGATGGGCAGATTTTTACTGCACCCTTTCAGATTCATTCCCACATATGTAAGCTCTCACTGTTGGTCAAGGGAACAATCTCTGTTTCTAGAGAATAGGGAAAAGAACTATTCTGCCTGTAGATAAACCGAATCTCAGATCATGTGACATCAACTGCCTTTTCACTTTTTCCAGAAACACTTCTTTTAAGTGTAGAAATACTCCTCACAGTGACTCTACTGTTTCCAGACTTCTCTACCGGATTTATCTTATATCAGCTAGACTGCTGTTTTGTGCCATATGCTGAGACTCTTCAGTTTGGATGAAATCACCATGTTTTTTATGCATAACTTCTTTAAGCTGCTGATTATGAATGTATGCTTTCTAGACCAGCGAAACTAGTATTAATTGTATATTTCTAAGATTTACAAAGTTCTTAGGTCCCTCCTTTATGTACTAAGTAAAAAACTCATGCAATCTGTTTTTGCTGGCTTTATTTTTCAGGTGATTTGATGAAGCTTAACAAAACAAACCTTGTAGATAACCGATTTTTTTAGTACTGCAAACTCTGTTGGAGATGGGAAGGAAGAAGGCTAGGTGAAAGAATAAACATTCTTTCAAAAATGGTCTCAGAATTTTTGAAATGGTTGTCGTGTTTAAGTATTGCTACTCCTAACTGCTTCCCTTTTGTCAGCTTTAGGACTACCCCATGTCACCAGCTGGCCTTATTCTTAGTTACCATCTGTCAATTTGTTATCATTAGAATTTTCAAAATGAATTTTGCATTGGGTATGTTTTTATCTAGCAGGGAAATGGAGATTATCACAATTGCAGTGAAATTTGATGAGAGGAAATGCTTTTGCACGTAGTTTTTTCTCTTCTGTAAAATCTGGGGACATTGGCCATCAGAGATACCACAAACCAATTTATATCTGGTTAACATCTGCTTTTTATCATTACATAAGCTAATAATAACATATTTATTGAGAATTAGATTTACTTGCTGGTTAGCTGTTGTTTCATACTTGAAATATTTATGCTTTTTTTTTTTTTTGCAATGAAGAAAAGTTCAATTGTCTTACATTTCTGAATCTTCATAAGGACCTTTAATGACCAAAGCAAATCTCTTACCTCAGAACTCTAACAAGTATTCTTAATTAAACTTTTAATTTTAACCCATGAAAAGAATTTTTTAGACTTTTGGAGAACAACCTGCTAAGCCAGTTGGTTTTATGTCATTACACAAAGCCTGCAACTGTAACCCAGCAACACACATACAAAAGCCAAAAAAAAAAAAAAGAAAAAAAGAAAAAAGAAAAAAATTGGTCCAATAAAGTGCTCTGCATGCATGCCTCAAATATCTTTTTTTTCCTCCCCTATTTTCTTTTCTTACTGATTTTCTCCCACCTGCAACAAGTCTTGGAAGATGAAAATTAAAAAAAAAAAGTGCTTCCAAATATACTGCTTGTTATATAACAGAAACAAAAATGAGAAAAAAATATGAAAGTTGGCAACGCTTAAATGCAACTGATAAAAGTGCTCATAGGAACTTTCCCTTATGTCAACTATATTACAAGCTCCCTAAGTCATTATTGGGTAATTTAGAATCTATCTAATATAGTTCTTCTTTTTTTTTTTTTTTTTTGTACCAGGGACTGAACTCACAATCTCACTCTTGCCAGGCAGGTACTTAGCTCAGGCACTGAGCTAAATCTCAAGCTCCTAATATACTTCTTATTCTGTAAAAGTTATAGCTAAAATTTTGAATTACTTGGGGTTGGTGAAACTTGTATTTTGTTATTTTTGTTATTATTTGTTTGTTTGTTTTGAGACAGGTCTCGCTATGTAGTTCGGGCTCACATTGATTTTACCGTGCAGCCAGGCTGGCCTTGAGCTTGTGGCTATCTTTTCGCCTCATACTTTTAAATGCTGAGATTACAGGTGTGTGCCACTAAACCCAGCAGAAAACTTGGCATTTTCTAAAGAGTGTCATTCAGGCTGAAGGGAAAGAGGGACAGTTTGCAATTCAGGTTTAAGTGACAAAATAAGAGAAACTAGAAAAGTCAAATAAGTAAGTACAAGAGATCATATGTTCTGTCTTATAACTTACTGAAAAACAATGACATATTTAAAGTTAAAATAATAAAGCTCCAAAATAACATTTTGCATGTATAAAAGTAAAGATTATAACAATTACCTAAAAAATTGAGTGGATGATACTTCTAATACTTGATGTTATTAACTAACGTAACAGGGAGTTAGAGACTACTTTGCTAAAAGCATGGGTGCTAGTCAGTTCGCAAGATTAAGGTTTAGGATGCGGTTTCCTCACTTCTTTCCAGTATGGCCACAGTAATATTATATTCCTTTCTTGTTGTGCTCATCTCAATCTCTCTCTCTGTCTCTGTGGGTTTTTTAGGTGGCAGAATTCAGGCCTGGGACGTCTCCTTTGTTACATCAAAATTTGAGACTATCCTTGCTGAACTCTGCACATAGACTTAAGAAGTATTTGTCTAGACCCTCTCCCTCCATTTTGACTTGTGAGGTAGTAAGTAGCTGGCAAAACCTAGTCTTTGGGGCACTGCAGAGCCTGGCGTCTTGGCCTAGAACTCTGGTAACAGAACTGGTGAGCCATGTGCTGGGTCCTTTCTGGAGGTGCAGCCAGCTTTCAGAACAAGTCACAGCTTTCAGAACAAGGCCAGCCCTGAGTGAACAACAAAAGCAGGCTCTAGGCTTAACACTTCCATTCTGGGGAGTCCTTTTCCCCAATTGGGCTCAGAAATAGCTGATATTACTTTTTTTTTTTTTCAGAAAGACGATTAGTTGGATAAATGAGCTTGAATTTTGACTTCTGGCAAGTTTTACCCAACAGTACGTGTCAGCCCTTGTTCTCTCTTTTCCTTGTGGTTTGGAGCTCTTTTGAGCCATTTGGGGACTCTTAAACTACTTTGTCTTCCTCCACTGGAAAGTGTGGGTATCTTTATAACTTTGTGGTACCAATTTTCAGGGAAAGAATTTAAAGTGAAAAGAGAAAAGCACAGTGTTTGGAAGGTCTCTGTTACGATTTGTACAAGAAGGGAAAGTATTAATTCTCTCCTAATTCTTGTGAGAAATAGTTTGGAGTTTTTATTTAATAAGATTATGAGTACATTTACCCTATAACTTAGCAATTATACTTTCAGGTGTGTATCCAAAATAAATGAAACAAATACGTCCACATTAAAAACTTACAGGAATGTGTGTTACAGCTTTATTCATAATAGCCCCAAGCCAAATTTAACTCAGAAGTTCATCAACAAAGAATAGATAATTTGTCATTTATCAATAAGAAGAACTATTACATAGAAAAGAAAAAAGAAAAAACTGCTAATTAACTTAACAATATGAAAGAATTTTTATACATACTGAGTGAAAAAAAGTCAGACAAAACAAAAGAATATCTATGAATGATTCTTATGTATGATATTCTGGAAAAACAAAATCTACTCAGAAATTCTGAAATGTGTTACATCTAATAGCTGATGTGGAAACTGGGAAAGACCCAGAAGAGAGATTAGGTAAATTTTTGAGGTTTGGAAAATAATCATTTGGAAGGCACATGGAGTACCTGGACCTATATATTATATTTTCTAGACATGTAATTCATGTTAGAAAAAATCTGATGAATATGGTGATTATATGCAAACTTTCTTTAGCATGAAGCTATTACTAAACATTAAGAAATTCTATAGGAGAACAAACAACTATATAAATAAATATGCATTTATTACAGCAGTTTTTTTCAATATAGTTACATATCTCAACTTTGAAAAATTCTTGATGAATTTCATTCCAAACTTGGCAGATTCACACATAGCTCATTTACATTGACTCCATCCCAATGTTACTAATTTCCCTTATAAGCTTTCCATACAAACTCTATTCATCTAACAGGAACAGTTTATAGTTCGCCAAACCAACAGTTGCAGCTATTACTATTGAAACTAGTAGTAGTAAGAAAATATAGTTGAGAATTATTCCAACTTAATATGTTTGATATTTTTGTTCGTATTTCACAATGACACTTCTTTTTCTATTTTACTTTTATTTCTCGGCACATGACTTACAATCTTGGATCCCAGACTATGGACGTGAATATTGTATGTGGGGATGACTTGAAATTCATATGCTCAACCCTTACACAGATCTATCACCTATAAATCTATGGTGTTCCTTCAAATAATCAGTTTTGCAAGCAAGCCCTGATTTGGTGGCTCTGAATTACAATAAGATAAGCAAACCTCTTTTCCAGAGTGGAGCTTCTTGGGTCTGGTTGCACAGTAGAATTACCAAAGGAATGTTAAAATAGGATTGACTTTTCCACATCACTCATCAGCTGTCTTGCATTAGCTCAAGACTGGCCTCTCAAGTAGGTGACCATCTAGCTGGCATAATCTTATGGGTACAAGTAATTTCATGTCCATTCACACCAGTCTGCTTTCTCCTGGTAATTATTGAATTTTTTTTCTGCTACAAATGACATATATATATATACTCTTCCTTTAAAGATTAGGCTTCAGATGAAAATTTCTCAAGAAGAGAAAGGTTTATTTCTCAATGGAGGAACTGTTAAGTGTATTTTTTTTAGAAGGGAGAATTATAAAGGAGAACTGTTTTAGCTTTCTGTTATTGTGACAAACAACTACCAAAGAATAATTTAAAGGAGGAAGAGCTTATTCGGGCTCTTAGGTATGATATTATATAATATGATATTATGATAATGTGTTATGATATAATATGATATAATATGATATGATATAATAAAAATAACTTAAAGGAAGAAGGGTTTATTTTGGTTCACAAGTATAATATGGTATTATATGATATGATTTGATGTAATATATGATAACAATATGATATAATATATGATAATATATGCTATAAACATGTACAAATTCACCAGAATGAATTTAATTTCTTACATCACAAACATGCACTAATAAAAAAGCAGTCATCTAGCTCACTTCTTCATGACCCGCTCCCTTTAACTTGGCCCCACCTCCAAGCCCTCTTTCAGCTGGGAACTCATCAGTGGACAAATCTATTGAGAACATTGGTATCATCATAATTAAGTCATTTCTGGAAGACTTTGCTTGCCTTTGAGGGGGAGATTTTAGGATTGAAACTGTAAAATGGACTACAGTGTGGGAATGGGTGTCTGTAGTTTCCTGGGATGTTTAACAATTATGTTTTCCCTTCATATTTTGTCATAATTGGGACTGCTCTGCAGGTAAGAAGACAGCACTAGATTTATATTGCTGCATGGAAGAGGAAGACAGACAATCTCCTTCCCAAAAGTTTTCATTTGTTTGAAATGAGAACCTACTAAGATATGGTGGGTTGACAGACTGGCCATTGTCAAGTTTTCTTAAAGATATGTAAAACTTGAATCTGGGTATCAGTCTTGTTTTTGTTACTCTAAGTACCTGAGGTCAGATACTTATAAAGAGAACAAGTTTATTTAGCTCATAGCTCACCAGATTTAACATTCAGGGGCATGGTACCTGCTTATAAATGGCATTGCAAGGGCCAGAGGTCATAGGTGAGGAAAAGATCAGATCATGAGATAAGAAGCCAAAAGAGGAGCCAAGACCCCACTATAACTGTGTTAATACCATATGTGTGTAATGCTCCAAAGACCTAGTGTTCTCCCACAAAGTCTCATCTCTGAAGGTCCTGTCACCTGTATACCACCATACTGGGCACCAAGCTGTGGACACAGGCACCGTTAGATGAGTTACACCCAAACTATAGCACCTTACTTTCTTTACTTTGTACTCCCAGAATCATTCATATTCTAAGAAAAAAAATGGCAACAGAATTCTCTCAATAATTTACTGGAGAACCAAGAAAGATTTTTTTCTGCTTTTAGTGCCTAACTCAGATAAATCTTTCCATCCTACCAATCAAAATATATATCTCTTTGTTTTTAGATTGAACATGCCTCAAAATTATATTGGAATTGAATTGTATTTGACAATTACCATTGAATTATACACTAGCCCAAGATTTATTAATGTCCAACCAATGCAGGTTATTGCTGCTAAACATTGGTCTAGAGATACAGTATGATTTTCTTAATAAGAAAGATATTTTGCTAATATCAAATGGTGAATGCATAATATGAATATTGTATAAAATGAATAATGTATAAGTAAATCCTTAAGCAGTGGAAATGCATGTTTTAAAAGTTGGATCAATAAGGGTCCATGAACAAAAACAAACTAGTAATTTAAATTACTTTAAAAGATAGTTCACTTTGGGAGGACTCACTTATATACCACTCCTTTTATGACCTACAGTGAGTGGCAGCAGTCTGAAATGATCTGCATTTCTCTGTAGCTTAAATGAGTTTTTTCCTTTGTTTTGCCATTGTTGTCTTTTAGGGTGGCTTCTGTATTGTTTATTGTGGCAGGCTTCTCTGCCACAGTCAGTAGATGTCAACTCATTAGGAAAAGTCTTGGAATGTCACAGGTGAAAAGCACATCAGAGATTTTTACTTCTTCCTCATGAAATAGGGAACAAAATCATGGGTGGTGAATAATGAATGTAAAGTTATTCAGGCAAGCTGAGATTTCTCAACATACCAAGAGTGCTGCTTCCATTTTTCTATATTGCCCAGTGTGCTTACCAGAAAATAGTGACTGCTAGCATTGAATGATACCCACTTTCTTTGTTAACATGACATGAGGGAATATCAAGCATGATTATTACTTAATATGGCAATTGCCATCTGGCTGGTAGGACTGGAAGGGATCTATAAATATTTAACTGCTGTTTTAAAGAAAAGGAAAATAAATGAATTTTTTATCTGGTGGAAATAGAAATATATTTTTCCATTTTTCTAAATTTTCTGCATATTATTTACTCATAAATATAATGAGATCTGTATCTGTAGGCTGCTGCTTCTTCAGTAAAGGCACATTTGTTAGTACCTCAGTATTTTTCTAACATTGACTTTGACATGTGAAGAAATATAAGACATACCCTTGGGGAGACAAAACTAACTGACTAAAAGAGTTACTTGGAAATAGTATCCCAGAGACATTCTAATTTGGAAGGTACAGATGATATATAATATGGGCTTTCTTAGGAAGCAATTTGCCTTTCAAATCAATTATTTCCCAGAGGAATAAGGATAAAATGTTATAATATTTCATTTCCCTAGCCTCTAACTCCTGTAGTTATTCAGCCAGGCTTTCTGACAGCAAGACTATAAGCAGCCTAGGTCGCTCCTTTGTTTTGGGTTTAGCATTAAACTTTCCTATGAAGCTTTTTTTTCTGATGTTTTTCTCTAATCATCCATTCTTCCAAATCAGGCTCTGATTCTGAAACTCTTCCAACTTCTGGGTGCCTGTGTTTCCCTGAGCTGCACTTTTCCAGTCCTCATCTGTACCAGATTCTGAATTTCTGATTAGTTTCCTTCCACCCTGTCATGTTCTGACAGTTGCTTTCCCAAAGGACTGTAGTCTGACTCCATAAGCTCAGTGTCATCTAGAATCTGCTACAGGATACTCATGCAGCTACAGTCTGCCAGTTGATCATAAGAGACTTTTATTCACCTGAAAAGCATCATACAACATCATCCATACTGCTAAATGCACTTACCAAGTACCCGCAGTGTTCTCCACTCCACGAGAGGGCTGTCAATGTTCCTTCTAGAAAGGAGATTAACGATTGATTCTTATTGTATAAAACCTTGAGATCTGGCCCTTGCATGCATGATTCTTTAAGGGAAAGAATTACTATTGGGCAAATGAACATGAAGTGTGAACATATTTTATTTATTCATTTATTTTTATATATTTTTTATTTAAAGAGCAAAAAACAGAAGAGTAGAAATATTACAGAATTTCAAAAAAAAGATAAACAGTAAGAAATCACTAGTTGATAAATTACATATTGTTCTTTTAGAAATAGTTGTTCAAGTTACATAATGAAAGCACACAAAGTGGACACTCAAGCAGTGAGACTGTAAACAGATCTGATGAACATATTTTACGTCTAAGTCCCTGTTCATTAAAACAGTGTAGAAAGTTTTAGCACAAAACATGTAGCAACAAAGAGCATTTTTAGTCTCAGTATTTTAAGAAAGCATTTTGTTGTCCCAGTGACTGTGTGCTATGTCCTGAAGTTTATAGCTTGGGAGAAAATAGGGCAATGAGTTTGTCAGTAACAGACAACCAAACACATGCAAGCCTCTGTCAAAATAACAAACTATCGCTTATGAACTTTTTCTTTGAAATAATGCCAAATTCACAGGAAAGTTGAAAGAGTAGTAGGGAGTCACTCCTGTGTCTTTAACTTCTTTTCCATAGTTCTCCATCATGCTCTGTTAGTCCTTAATACTTCAATGTATATTTCATATGGATATAGATGGTTTATTTCTGAAACTGTAGTAAAACTATTAAATTCAAAAAATATAATGCCAGTGAAATAATTCTAGTGAAATTGTGTCAATACTTTGCATGTATTAAAGAGGCATGTACAATATTTGGTTTATATGCAAAAAGTTTTGCCTGATTGCATTTTTCTGCTTAGATCATTTAATCTGCTGTGTACTGAATGTTATGTTTATGTCTTTGCAGAACTGCTTCAAAAAGTGACAAGAATGATGGGATAAATGTGTTTGAAGCAAACAAGAGTGATGATAGGAGGATTAATTGCAATATCTTTTTCTGGAATACATTTAAAATTTTATTTCATGTATTTTTCAATCACACTATATAGACAGTGACTTCCTTAGGGATATGCTCGGGAAATTTACTAGCAGACAAATACCATAGAGTACCTATTGCACATAAAAGGTCTTTGGTAAGAAAGACATGTCTAAATTGCTTATTGTGAATAAATGTAAAAGTGTCAGTTTTTGCATTTGTGGGGTATTCTGCCTGGAGAACAAATGGTCACATAAGCAGTCCACAAACCAAAATGACTTAATATTCAAATCATACAGATTATTATGAGATTAAAAATAACCTTATTCAGGAGACAAAGCATATTTTATTGATTTGATAGTTTGAAGTTTTGATAGGAAAATACTGCTTCATTGTGTATGGTGCTTGTCTTATTATTTAAGTTTGATGTTAAAAATCTAAAGAAAGTAATCCTAACTTTCATATAGAATCAAAATACCAATCCTAGGCAAAAGTGGGAGACATAACAATCTCAGGTTTCAACTTTTATTACTCATTTACAGTGATAAAAACAGCATGGTCCTGGGGCAAAGACAGACATGAGGGTTAATAGAACAAAATTAACAGTGCAGAAACAACCCCAGACACATTCAACCTTTTAATCTTTGACAAAGGTGCTAAAAGCATGCATGAGAGGAGAAGAGATAGCCTCTTTAACAAATAGTGCTGGGAAAATTTGCTGTCTGCATACAGAAAATAAAAGTTAGTCCCATATCTCTCATCATATCCTAAACTAAAATCAAAATGGATACAAAATTTAAATGTTAAAAACAATAACCTGCTAGAATATAAAATAGCTAAAACTCTTAAAGTCATACATAAGCAAAGACTTTCCGAATAGAACCTCAAATGCACAAGAAATATTATCAGAATTTACAAATGGAATTATATAACATTATAAAGTTTCTGCATAGCAAAGGAAACAACAGGGTGGAGAGATAAAATGCAGAATAAGAAAAAAATTGTTACTAACTATTCCCCAGAGGATTAATATCTAGATGATATAAAGAGTTCAAACAAATTAGAACCTCAAATAAAATATCCAACTAAAACAAAGTTCACCTGAGATGAATAGACACTTCTCAGAAGAAGGAATAGAAATGACCAATAAATACATGAAAACATGTTCAACATCTCTGACCATTAGAGAAATTCAAATTAAAACAACACAGATTCCATCAAACTCCAGAAATAATAGCTCTTACCAAGAAATCAAATAATAACAAATGTTAGTGAGGCTGCAAGGAAAAAGGAACCCTTCTGCATTATTTGTGGGAATGGAAACTATAACAACCACTATAGAAATCAGTATGGAGGTTCCTCAAAAAAACTAAAAATAGAAATTCTATTCAACTCAACAATTCCCCTTCTGGGTATCTTCCCAAATGAATTAAAAACATTATACATGCATACTCATGTTTATGGCAGCACATTTCATAATAGCTAAACTGTAGAAGTGGCCATTATGTTCATCAATGAATAGATAAAGGAAATATGTATGATATTTGCACAGAATGGGATACTACTTTTATAAAGAAAGATAAATTTGAATCATTTGTAGGAAAATGGATACACTCTGAGGCCATAATAAATGAAATAAATTACAGAGGGTCAAATATCCAATAGGTTCCCTCATATGAGAAACCAAAAATATAAATAAAAAGTAAAATAACAGATTTGTTATAAAAAATGGGAGATAGATTTTTTATAATGAGAAGTGGATAAAGAGATAGAGCAGGGACTGGAAATGTAGCTCAGCAGCACAAGGCCTGATTGTCAAACACTAGGCTCTGAGTTAGATTCCCAGCACACAGACACAGACACAGACACAGAAAGACAGACAGACAGACAGACAGACACACACACACAGACACAGAGATGGAGCAGGGAGAGGGATGAGAATGGAATATAAATATTAGCAATCAAGTTGTGCAACGTAGTACAAACTCTTCACAACAAATGTTATATTCCATACTGCAAACATGTACTAAAAAAGGAAATGGAACTAAACAATTATATATAAAAAAATGGTAAAAAGATTTCAGTAAACTGAAAGAAAAGGATGCTAATCAGTATCAGGAAAACTTGTATATGGTATGTAAACATTTATAATTCTAGTGTGAAGTTTGAAGACAAAATAGTTAAAATAACTATAGCTAAATTTTGTTAAGTGATTTATAATGTGAACATATGTAAATTATGACAAATACAAAAATGAAGGCTTAAAAGTGTAAAGAACAAACTTAATTTGTTGTCTTAAAATAGACTGTTATAACCAGAAGATGTTTTATGTAAGCCTGATGGTAACAATAAAGCAAATATCTGTGGTAGACACACAAAAGAGAAAGAGAAAGTAATCCAAACATTCCACTACAGAAAATTCTGAAATCACAAGGAAAGATAGCAAGAGAGGAGGAAAGGATTGAAGGATCTACACAACACCAGACAACAATAAAAATTGCAGTGTAAGTTCAGTTGTCACTAATTACTTTAAACATAAATAAAATCATTTTTCCAGTTAAAAGAAAGTGGATGCCCAGCAATCTCTGGGCAGAGAGCAGGGCCCAGAACCCAACCCAGGGCTGTGACTGTGTGCTGCAGCAGCAGCTCAGAGCACAGGGTGGACTCAGAACTCTACTCCTGGGAGGTAAGACCACTCCATATGTCTGGGTCCAGCCTGAGACAGGGGAGAGTGACTGGTAGCCATAGCTGGGCCATGCCCAGTGAACTCAGGCAGCAAGCAGGGTCCAGAATCCAACCCAGGGCCATGACCACACACTGTGAGGCATCCCAGCACACGGGGCAGACTCCAAACTCTGCTCTGGGGTGGAAAGACCATGCCCTGTATCTGGGGCTAGTCTAGAGGGATTGAAGGACCAAACACTAACTCGAAAGAGAAAAATGGCAAAACAAAAAAGCAAAATGCAACCTCAAACATCTAGGCCAACAGGAGCAAGTACAGAAGACATTGAAATAGAGGGCTCCAAAAGTAACACATCAGAAATCTATGAAAAGATAGCAAATGAAATAAAAAAACAACTCCATAAGGCTATAGAGGAAATCAAATTAGAAGTACTCTCCCATGTAAAGATAGAAATAACAACCTTAGTAAAGGAGTTGTTGAATGCAGCTAAAGAAGAAATAGAGGAAAAAGTATAGGAGCATGGGAAACTGATTGAAACCTTGAATGAACAATATAGAAAAAAGAAGAACTCATGAAACAAACTCAAAGAGTCATCCAAGAAACAAAAAATTCTATTGAAAGCATGCAAAAGCACTTAAATGAAGCTGAGGATAGGATCTTGGACCTTAAGGACAGGATCACTGCTTGTGATTAGGAAAGGATAGAACTGTTAAAAATAACAAAGCAGCATGAAATGACAATCCAGAAGCTTCAAGATGATGCCAAAAGCAACAATATAAGATTAATGGGCATTAATGAAGATGCAGGAGTCAATGCAAATAATATACATAAAATATTCACAGAAGTAATAGTAAAAAATTTCCCGAACATGGGGAAAGAATCTGATATGCAGATAAGTGAGATATATAGGATGCCAAACAGTCATAATGGACATAAATCCACACCCAGACATAATAATTAAAATCTCAGACGTACAGCATAAAAACAGAATACTAAAAGCTGTTAGAGAAAAGACACAACTCATCTATCAAGGAAAGCCCATGAGAATTACAGCAGAATTTTCAGCACAAACCCTCGAGGCAAAAGGAGCTTGGAGTGAGATATTTCAAGCCCTGAAAGAAAACAACCTTCAACCCAGACTGAGGTACCCAGCAAAACTTTCATTCAAATTTAATGGAGAAATAAGATACTTCCATGACAAAGAATAACTGAAGAAATTCACATCCACCAAACCAACCCTAGAAAGAGTGCTGAAAAACATACTAGACAGAGATGAAAATGACCACAATCCCCAGAACAACAACAGAAACTACCAGGTAAGACAAGCAATTAAATAATGGAAAAAGCAGGAAACAAACAACTGGAAAATAACATGGCAAAGTCTAGCCAGTACATATCAGTGCTATCCATAAATGTAAATGGCCTCAATTCACCTATAAAAAGAAATATATTGACAGAATGGATCAAGAAACAGGATCCCACAATATGCTGTATACAAGAAACATGTCTGACCTGAAAGAAAACTCATAGATTAAAAGTCAGAGAATGGAAAATAGTATTCCATGCAACAGGAACCCAGAAAAAAGCAGGGGTAGCTTTTCTATTTGCACACAATGTGAACTTCAAAACTAAAATGATTAAAAGAGATAGAGAAGGTCACTATATACTCATTAGTGGAAAAATTCAAGAGGAAGATCTAACAATTATAAATATACATGCACCAAACACCGGAGCATCAACTATATAAGACAGATACTAATGGACATAAAAAACCAAATACACAAGAACACAATTATAACAGGGGATCTTAACACTCCAATGTCACAAAGACATAGATCAACTAGACAAAAGGTCAGTAAAGATATAATAGAACTGAATCACACCTGTGAGCAACTGGACTTAGTAGATGTTTACAGAGTTCCAAGCACATCAGAATACACACTCTTCTCAGCTGCTAATGGGACTGTCTCCAAAATAGACCATATATTATCCCATAAAACATTCTTAAGTAAATGCAAAGGTATTGAAATTATCCCATGTGTAATATCTGACCACAGTACACTGAAATTGGTAATTAATGGCAAAAGAAATTGCAAAACTGGCAAAAATACATGGAAATTAAATAACAACCTTTTGAACTATGAGTGGGCTGTAGATGAAATTAAAGAAGAAATAAAGTAATACCTACAATGCAATGAAACTATGGAAACAAGATACTGTAATCTGTAAGATGCAATAAAAGCAGTCTTAAGAGGAAGTATACAGCAATAAATAGTCATATCAAGAAGACAGAATGAGCACAAAAAAAACCTAATGCTCCATTTCAAGCTTCTAGAAAAAAAAGAGTAAGTTAAACTCAAAGTTCTTAGAAGAGAGGAAATTGTAAAGATTAGAGTGGAAATCAATGCAATTGAAACAAAAAAATACAAAGAATTAATGAATCAAAAAGCTGGTTTTTTAAAAGAATAAACAAAATTGACAAACCCTTAGCTCACCTTATCAAAAGAAAGAAGGAAAAAACCCCAAATTCACACAATAAGAACTGAAAAGGGGGAAATTGCTATAGATTTCACAGAAATTCAAAAGATCATGAATACCTACTTTGAAAATCTCTACTCACATAAAGTGGAAAACACAGACGAAATGGACAGATTCCTAGAAATATATGAACTACCAAACATCTAGTCCAATAGGAGCAAGTACAGGAGACATTGAAATCAATAGCATTTCTATACATAAACAAAAACTCACTGAGAGAAAAATAACAGCAATATCCCCCTTTACAAGAAGATATAGCAATTCTGAACAACCCAATATTAGCAATTTAAATTGAAAATGTAATTAAAAACTTACCAACAAAGAAAAGCCCAGGTCCTGACAGATTCATGGCTGAATTTTACAAGAAATTTAGAGAAGATGTGATGCCAATACTCCTTAAACTCTTCAATGAAATTGAAAAGAGAGTAACTCTCCCTAAATCATTCCTGGATGCAACTCTAACTCTCATACCAAAACCAGAGAAAGACCCAACCAAAAAAGGAGAACTATAGGCCAGTCTCACTAATGAACATTGATGCAAAGATTCTCAATAAAGTACTGGCAAATAGAATGCAGCAAATCATCAAGAAGATTATACATCATGACCAAGTGGGATTCATTCCAGGAATGCAAGGATGGCTTAACATACGCAAATCAGTAAATGTGATACACCACATCAACAGATTCAAAAACAAAAACCACATCGTCATCTCAATAGATGCAGAAAAATCTTTCAATAAAGTCCAACACATGTTCATGATAAAAACCCTTGAGAAACTTGGAATACACAGTGTCTACCTCAACCTTATAAAGGCCATCTATGACAAACCAACAGCGAACATTATACTAAATGGACAAAAACTGAAAGCTTTCACTTTAAAATCAGGAACAAGAAAAGGATGTCCACTATCACCACTCCTTTTCAACATAGTTCTGGAAAAATTGCCAAGGCAATCAGACAAGAGAGAGAAATAAAAAGAATAGAGATAGGAAAGGAAGAAGTTAAATTATTACTATTTGCAGATGACATGATATTCTTTTTAGAAGACCCAAAAAACTCCATTAAAAGACTACTAGATGTAATAAACAAGTTCAGCAGTGTAGCTGGATACAAAGTCAATGCTCAAGATTCATTAGCATTTCTATACATAAAAATGCACTGAGAGAGAATTATGGAAATATCGCCCTTTACAATAACATCTAAAAAATGAAATACTTAGGAATCAATCTAACTAAAAATGTAAAAGGCTTATATGCTGAAAATTATGCTATGCTGAAAAAGGAGATTGAAGAGGATATTAGAAAATGGAAGGATATTCCTTGCTTTTGGTTAGGAAGAACCAACATTGTGAAAATGACCATACTCCCAAAACTATTATACAGATTTAACACAATCCCAATCAAAATACCATTGACATACCTCACAGATTTTGAGAAAACACTCCTAAAATTCATTTGTAAACATAAGAAACCTAGAATAGCAATGGCAATTCTGGGCAACAAAGGCAAGGCAGGAGGCATCTCATTCCCTGACTTGAAACTATACTACAAAGCCATAGTGATAAAATCAGCCTGGTACTGGCAAAGAAATAGACCTGAGGATCAATGGAACAGATTAGGAGATGCAAGCACAATTACAAAGACACTCAGCCACCTGATATTTTAAAAGGGGCTAAACATGTTCACAGGAAGAAGGATAGCCTCTTTAATAAATGGTGTTGGAAAAATTGGCTCTCCACATGCCAAAGACTGAACCTAGATCCATGTTTATCACTATGCACAAAACTAAAGTCTAAATGAATAAGGGACCTAAATATCAAAACAGAAACACTGAATCTACTGGAAGCAAGGTAGGTAGAAGTCTTGGAGACATAGGGGTAGGCAGAGAATTCATGAACAAAATGCAAACTGCATGGGAAACACTTCAAAGAATCAACAATTGAGATCTCATGTTATTGAAACTTTCTGCACTTCAAAAGAAATCACCAACACAGTGAAAAGAAAACCCACAGAGTGAGAAAGAATTTTAGCCAGCAACCTCTCAGACATAGAACTTATATCCAGAACATATAAAGAACTGAAAAACATCAAGCTCCACAAATTCAAAGACCCTCTCCAAAATTGTCATCTGAGATGAAAACACAGTTCTCAGATGAAGATATACAAAAGTCAAATAGATACATAAAAAATGTTCACCATCACTGGTCATTCAAGAAATTCAAATTAAAACAACATTGAGATTTCATCTCACTCCATAAAGAATAACTGCCATCAAGAAAACAAGTGATAACAAATGTTGGTGAGGCTGCGGGGGAAAAGGAACACTGACTGCCCCACTGTTGGTGGGAGTGCAGATTGGTGCAACCACTATGGAAATCCATATGGAGAATTCTCAGAAGACTAGGATTGGAAGTTCTATTCAACCCAGCTATTCCCCTCCTTGGTATTTTCCCTGAAGAACTGAAAAGTTCATATCACAGTGATATATGTGCACCCATGTTTGTAGCTGCACAATTTGTAATAGCTAAATCTTGGAAACAACCAAGATGCCCATCAACTGCAGAATGGGTGAAAAAGATGTAGTATTTTTATGCAATGGAATATTACTCAGCTATAAAAAGGATGATCTTGAGGCCTTCATAGGTAAATGGAGACAACTTGAGACTATTTTCATTAATGAAATAAATAAGAATCATATTTATAAATAGCACATTGTGTCTCTAGTGTAAAAAGTAAAAAGAACTGTAGGAATAATAAAACCCAAAATGTATAATTGCTATTGTAACAAAGAGGAAAAGAAAGTGCTTTAAGGGATAACTGCATGTATGTTTGAGTGTGTAAAATAGATGACCATATTGCTGAATCTTTATTGGATCATTGAGCAGAACTGTTAGCAGTCTCATTATTTGAATGCCTACTATGTATCCTTTAATTTTGTGAACAACTATATCCAAAATGACAATATGTAATTTATCAACTAGTGATTTCCTAGGGATTTTTTTCCCTTGTTTTTCCTTTTTTCACTTGGAATTCTGTATTGTTGCTACCCTTTTTTCTGTTTTGTTTCTTTTTTCTCTTTAAATAAAATTTAAAAAATATAGAAAGTGACTTACTGGAGGAACAAATAGGATAAAATTCTATGTTGTGTACTAGCATTTCACTCCAGCTTTATCAGTGCACATCAACTGAGAAAAAGCAATGGAAAAACATATTCCAAACAAAAAGAAATAAGAGTAAAGCAGAATCCATGCTTATATCAGACCATACTAATAACTCTAAAACTGTGACAGAGGATAGAGAAAGTTGTTATATAATGATAAAAGTGTTATCATGAGGCTATAGTAGTTGTAAGTAGGTATGTGTCCAGCATCACAGCACCTTAATATCTAAAACAACAAATTAGCATATATCCTAAAGTATTTTTTGAAACAACATTTCTTTTGTTCATTAAAAAGAAAGCTTTGTCCTTTTGTTTTTTTCTTCTTTGTAAAAAAGTCTTTTTTGTCTATGACTAGTACTCTAACATTTTGGCCGAAATTTTGTGTTTTTAAAGAAGTAAGAACAACATTATGTATTTTCTTTAATTTCTACTTGTGTTACATTAAAGTGAAAATTAAAAATTAGAAAATAAATATATAAACCAAATGTTAACATATCTGAAATTAAAGATGGTTATATTACATTAATCATAGGATGACTTCAATAACCTGCTTCCAACATATGCCTTCAATATAGATAGATGCATTACCTAGACACAAACTGAATAAGAAAACATTGGACTCAAATCATACTTTATTCAAATAGTCTTCTGATGCAGAATATTCATTATTTTTAAGCATGCATGGACACTTTACATTATAGAGCACAGTTAGATCACAAAACAAGCTTTAAAGAAGATTGAAATCATATCAAAAATCTTTCACAACTACTATGATATGAGTTTAGGAATCAATAGTAGGAAGAATTTCAGAAAAATCACAAACATTGGTAGTTAAACAGTGGGTCTAAGAAGTGAAAAGAGAATTAAAAAACATTTTGAGGCAAATGATAATAGAAACACAACATGTCAAAACTACAGCCTGCAGTAAAAGCAGTTCTGTGAGGTTATGGTGATAAAAGACTAATACAAAGAAAACAGAAAGAGCTCAATAAATAGCCTAACTTCATAGCCCAGTGACTTAGAAAGGAATGAGAAACCACATCCAAGGTTAGTAGAAGGAAAGCAATACCAAAAACAAATACAAAATATATAAGTATGGTCAGTGAAACTAAGAATTAGTTTTTAAAAAGTTAAAATTATAGGGCTTTTATCTAGATGAAAAAAACAAGAGAGGAGATTCAAAGAAATAAAACAAGAAACTAAAGAAGAGATACTACAAATGATAGCACAGAAGTAGAAAGGTTAAAAAGACACTACTGGAATAGTGATATGCTAACATATTTCATAGCTTAGAAGAAAGGGGTAACTTTCTAGAAATATGCTATCTACCAAGACTGAATAATGATTAAGTAAAAACGAACAGGCCAGTAGTGAGTAAGGAGACTGAATCAGTAATGAAATCAAAGAATAGTGCACAACCTGATGAATTCACTGCTGAATATGCCAGACTTTAAAAAAAATTGTTACCAATCTTTCCAAAGTCTTCCAAAATATTAAATGGAGCAAATACTCCTAAAGATGTTTTATGAGACCAGTATTACCTTGATAATCTGAACAAAATACGTAAAAGACTACTATAGATAAATATCCTTGATGGACATACATGCAAAAATCTTCAGCAAAATACTAGAAAGCTGACTTGGCAGCACAATAAATGGATAATTCACCCTAGTTAAATAATATTTATTCCTTGGATAGAAGAATGATTCAGTATGCAAAAATTAATAAGTTTTCATCATATTAACAGGTGAAGAACATAAAACCATATGATCATTTCAATAGATATCAAAAAGTATTTGATAAAATTCAGTATTTTTCATAACACTATCTCTGAAAAATATAAGTATAAGAGACACATACTTTAACAGAATAAAAACCACAGATGTCAAATACACAAATGCATTGTACTTACAGTGGAAAGTTAGAATCTTTTCCTCCCAGTTCAGAAAGGCAGGATTCTCACTCTCATCACTTCAATTCAACATACTACTAGAGCTCCTATCAGAGCAGTAAGCTGGGAGAAACATGGAAATCACTCATATTCAAATGAAGAAATGAAGTAGTTTGTGTTTGCAGAAGAGATCTTAAACATAGACAACTCTAAGAATTCCAGTAAGAACCTATTAGAACTAATACATAAATATTGTACATGTAAGAGATACATAGGGTGAAGAAACAGGATGGAAACCCCAGAAAGAAAGCCTCTTATACTATTTGGTAAATTACTCTTGATAAAGGCACCAAAAATACCAAGCGGCTCAGTGAGGAAAGACAATATCTTCAAGTAGTGGTATTAGGAAAACTACAGTGGAAATGAGAAAATAAAATCCTTATGCCATTTACAAAAATCAACTCAATTGGATGAATGACGTAAGATATAAGATCTGAAATTGTAAAGCTCCTAGAAAAACTCCATGAAGTTGCTATATAATGTATACTTAAGTTTACTAAATACTCCTGTAATTCAAACACAAAAAAAATCAACTAGGTGAAAGGATCGACATATGAATTAGCTTGATTAGGGTAAGCATTTCGCAATATATATGTATACCAAAAATCCTGCTGTACAAGTTGAAAACATAAAATTTTATCTGGCACTTAGAAAGAAAACAAAATACATGAAACTAGATCCATGCCTATCACTGTGCAAAAAACTAAAGTCTAAATGGATCAAAGACCTAAATATTAAAACAGAAACACTAAATCTACTGGAATACAAGGTAGGTAAATGTCTTGGAGACATTGGAGTAGGCAGAGAATTCATGAACAAATCACAAACAACACGGGAAGTACTTCAAAGAATCAACTACTGGGATCTCATATTATTGAAAAGTTTCTGCACTTCAAAGGAAATCATCAGCAGAATGAAAAGAAAACCCACAGAATGGGAAAGAATTTAATCCAACAACCTCTCAGACAAAAGACCTATATCAAGAACATATAAAAAATTGAAAAACCTCAAGCCCCCCAAATTCAAAGACTTTCTCCAAAAATGGGCATCTGAGATGAACACACAGTTCTCAGAGGAAGACATACAAATGGCAAATAAATACATGAAGAAATATTCACCATCACTTGTCATTCAAGAAATGCAAATTAAACAGCATTGAGATTTCATCTCAGTCCAGAGAGAATAACTGTCATCAAGAAATGAATTGATAACAAATGTTGGCGAGGCTGGGGGAAAGGGGAGCACTGCTCCACTGGTGGGAGTGTAGACTGGTGCAACCACTATGGAAATCAATATGGAAAATTCTCAGAAGTCTAGGATTGGAAGCCCCGTTCAATCCAGCTATGCCCCTCCTGGATATATTCCTAGAAAAACTGAAAAGTTCACATCACAGTGATATATGTGCACCCATGTTTGTAGCTGCACGATTTGTAATAGCTAAATCTTGGAAATAACCAAGATGCCCATCAACTGCAGAGTAGATGAAAAAGATGTGATATTTTTATACAGTGGAATATTACTCAGCTATAAAAAATGATGATCTTGAGGGCTTCATAGGTAAATGGAGACAACTTGAGGCTATCCTCATTAGTGAAATACATAAGAATCATATTTATAAATATCATATTGTGTCTCTATTGTAAAAAAGTAATAAGAAATGTAGGAGTAAAAAACCCTAAAATGTGTAGTTGCTATTGTAAAAAAGAAAGGAAAAGGAAGGGCTCTAAAAGATATAACTGGATGTATGTTTAAGTGTGTAGGATAGATAACCATATTACTAAGTTTTTGTTGGATCCTTGAACAGATTTATTTGTAGTCTCATTGTTTGAATGTCCATTTTGTATGCTTTAATTTTGTAACTTGAGGACAATATGTAACTTATCTAAGAGGACAATATGTAATTTATCACCTAGTGATTTCTTACTATTTATCTTTTTTAAAAATTCTGTATTATTTCTACCCCTTTTCTGTTTGTTTTCACTTTAAATAAAATTAAAACAACAACAATAACAAAAAAAAAACAAGTTTTCCTTAGGTAGTGTTATGTAGGTCTGAAGATAAGCAATGAAGATCAATAAAAATTTAATAGTCTTGGTAAAAGATGAAGCCTATCTGTGTTTGGCAATAGTTTTCCTTTATGAAGTTTTGTCAATTATTAGCATATGAGAGATTAAGCAGTTGAAGAGAATTCTATAATTTCAATCATGGCTGACAAAAAATTAGTAATTTTAATTTTTTGGTGGGGGGGTATGGGGGATTGAATCAAGACCTCACACTTACAAGGCAGGTACTTGTGCCATTAGCTATAAATCCCTGGCCCCAAATTACTAATTTTAACTGCTAATTTAAAAGAAGAATAAATTCCTGAGGGCAGAACATGACTCATTTGGTTTCTATAATCCAAATATGTGGGAAAAATGTAATTTCATCCATTTCTTTGATACATGCATTTGAATTTGTTTTATACATTTCTTGATTGCTAACCCAAGGGTAGATAGTCATTTCTGTCTACATATTCCTTGACTTAGTAATGTAAGTAAACTCTGCTTTTGTTAAGTGAAGCATATTTAGGCTCAAATCAATACCCTGATGAACTTTTGTAGGAGGTGCTACTGATTTTACCCATGGTAATTAGTTTTCTGATTGTAATCTGTCAGAAAAAAATGAATATATATGATCATGTACATATGAATATATGCTTATGTTGAGCATAAATTGTAGTCATTTACTACCTTTATTTTTAAAAAGATATTTACTAGGGATATCTTGTTTGACAATTCATTTTAATAGGAAGAAAGTATTTAATTGAACATAAAATTGTAAGAATAAAATCACTTTCTTTGGTACCTACTTGTGACTAGGTGAGTTGGGGGGAATCTCAAACCTTCCATTAACTCTGTTTCCCAAGGCAATCATATTTAAGCAACACAAGAATCAGCCCTGGAGTCCTTATTACACCCTGGATATCTGAAGGGGTAAAATTTGAAAGGATAGAATAATCTAGGATTGTACTGCAAAATAATGTGAGTACCTTACCCTTTCATATTTGTACACTTACCCACAAAGGTAGAGAAAGAAAACCCATCAGAATATGAAGTATGTTGCATGCAATCTAAAAGAGTAAAAACAAATCAAAAATCTTCACCCTTTGATATAGCCAAACAGGTACAATTCATTATGTACATATTCTTGTGTGGGATAACTTTGTCTTTATGCCTTGTGGTTCTCAGTCTTTTAGCAAGAAACAGAATAATAATAATAGGGGCAAACAGAAGCCTAATCACTTGTGTGGTTTACTTCCCCCAGGTTCCTGTGTTGGGTGCTTGCTTACCGGTGTGGCAGTGGAAGAGTGATAGCACTTTAAAAGGTCTGGGGGGTGGGAGGTCCTTAGCTGGAGAGGATGCAGCCTTGGAAAGGGCCTGTGGTAGTTCTTCTAAGTGGGAGTAGTTCTAGGAAGGTGCTGGACTCCTGAATCAGTCGCTGGATTCCTGTTTGCTGATACTGTTACTGAGGCCCTGGCTCAGTGATGGCAAACTTTTTAGTGTTCAGTGGTACAGACAGCCCACTATGGCATGTGTGCAATAGCTTTGCCACCTCTGGCCTGGCAAGAAGCTTGACTCTGGGCCTCGACTATCTGGATTCATTTGCCTGTCCACCATCAGGAGTATGAGAAAACTGATGAAATAAAAGCAAAAATGAGTTCATTCACAGTTGACCATAGCAATACTGCCTGGAGGTAGTTTATTAAATAATTAAAAAGACTAATGTAATGTATATCATGAGAAATACCCAAGAAAATAAGTATATATCAAAGAGGGCATTGGGTTCAGGTTTCTACTATTATTTACCTAGATAAAGAGAAGAGAGTATCAGGGCCCAACAGAGGGCTTCAGGGTAAATTTCCTAGAAAAAAGCATTAAATGGATGTATAGCACCCACATCTAATTTTTAGGAATTGTTTCTATTGAAGAATTATTTATTTTAATCCTTTGAGTTTTATTATATTATACAGTGTGTAAACAGGAAAATGAAATACCGAAATAAATTAAATTTTTAATGAGTAAACATTAACATTAGCAACATCAACTGTTTATTTGCTTTCAAATCTAAAAAATAATGACAGAAATAAATTCTTATGTGAACTACAATGAAAATACAAATAAAATTCTAGCACAAAAATCATCCACACTTCAGTTATCACATCTAAGGTAGCCTTCACATATGAAAACAGCATGTGCCATACACAAGCTCACTTACACTGACAGGACTTTGCTTTCCTGTGCTTTTTTGCCAGGACATAATTGTCATCTTTCTTGTCTCACTGTACTGTCAAGAGGTTCCTAATATATGGTACAATGTGCACTTAACAGGCAAATAAAATGTCAATAAAATAAAATATCAAATACATACTGAGTAGAATAAACATCAACACTTTTAAATTAACTATTTGCTTACTAATTGTAACACATTACAATGGAATTAAATTCTATATGAACTACACCGGAAACACAAATAAAACTGCCACAGAAATAATCTGTACTTCAATTATCACACAAGGGAATCTTCATACATGAAGACATATTCCATACACAAGTATTACTTACACTGATAGCATGTATGTCTTGTTTTCCTGTAGATTTTTGTAAGGAATAGTCGATACATTGTTATTGTTATTGATATATTGTTTTGCCTGCCTGCTCACTGATCTGTTTCAGAAGTTTTTCACACAGTTCCTTTGGCAGATACATATTATTCTTCCTCTTTTGTAATTGATCTTTTATCAATTTCCACCCCAATCCTTTAAGAAAATTTCTCCATGATGTTTTGCATTTGATACTTTCTTTGTAAACTGTAAAACTATGCCTGATATATTTAGAAATATATATTTATTTTTCTTCACCATATATGAGGCCAATGTTGTTCATCTGAAATCCAAAGATTGTGTATATGATTCTCTATTTTGAACTTGCAACATTTCATTGGAAATTTTTTCTTTGGTCTTGGATAAAGTTCCTGCTGGTCAACTGATGCTTTTTTTTGGCAAACGTAACATGAATGGTTAACTGGTGAACCAATTATTGAATGTCACATTTTGATGAGCTTTTGAAATAGGACCAGTAAGTCTGCTCACAACATTATTTGGTTTATTATGGCACAACAAAGACCTGATTACTGCATTTCAGGATAAATTTCTAAATTGAAGGTGTAAAATGTTTTGCATCTACCAGGCATAACATGCTTAGTAGATGCATATATATATATATATATATATATATATATATATATATATATTATAATTTTTTATTTTTTAATTTAAAGACAAAACAAAAAAGGATGAAAATGATACAGAATTTCAAAAAAATAGTAGAAAATTAACAGTAGTTAGTATACTGCATATTGTTATCTTAGAAGTAATTGTTTAGATTATAAGATTTAAGCATGAAAAAATGATCAAACAACGAAAGCACAAACTGTTCTTTTTGATGAACTTACAGAGATTAGTAGTATAGTTATCTATCTTATACGTATGTACATATACACATCAGATATATCTATATACATGTATGTATACTTGTATATACATAATCTTTTCCCTTCAGGCCATATATTTTTGTACCATATTTTGAAGGTTTATTTGGCATATACTGCCTAATGCTACAACCATGAAATGTAAGCTACTCATCAATTATCATGTATTCAGGCAGTGTGTTAGTTACTCAACAATGTGAAACAAATGTTTCAAATAATGAGCAAATAGCAGCCAAATTTTCCATGTTTTCTTTCTTGGTTGGTGCCTGTCATCAAATTGCAGGCAATTTTGAAGGAATCAAATCTCATCAGTCATTGTTACTTTACAACCTCAAGACCACACTAAGCACCTCTCCACAAATCCTTTACATTTTGACCATTAGAATGTGAAAATCCTACTATGTACAACAGGCCCATGAATGCTTTTAGTTCAGGTATTGAGTTGTCATAATAAACATATTTTTGAGTATTACTATTGGTACATATAGAGTGTGTTACTTCTGTTTAATTTTTTGTGACTTTCACAACGTCTTGTAGCGTACCCTCTTTTGCAATTTCCAACACTGAATGTGCCCACATTCTGCTCAGTAAGTTTCACTCCTGCCAACAACCTAATAACACTTTCTGACCTTCTAACTTTGGATCATTCAGGCACAAATGGTCATTTTGTAGCACTTTGACTAGTGAAATATATACTCATATTGCTATTTCCTTCCTCATCTGAATTAATGTCTTCATTCCCTGTGTCTGTATCTGTCACTTCTTGTTCCACCTCACTATTCCATGTTCTTTGGTTGACAAGTTCAAAGTCATCATTGGTGCCTGAGTCACTTGATAACTCACATTCGATCTCAACCCAAACTTGCAAATTCTGGTTTTTCATATGCTGAATTGAGCAAATTCTACAAGAAAAACCAGAAGAAGCAAACTTTTATCAAAACAAATCCCAAAAGTACAGAAATGTAACATGGAACATAGAGTAAAAACTCACCAACTGGTAACTTGACACACATGCACACACCTTGCTGTTTGACTACCAAGCTGGTGAATGCAGAAATTTCTTCCTTTTTTGTTCAAGTGAGCTGGTTGAGGCACATTTGGCTTTGCTTATGGTAAAAAGGACATATTTACATTACAGATGTATTGGAATGGTATCTGTCACCCAACAAGACAAACTGAGAATGAGATGTCTAGGGAAGGGAAGGATTTGTTCTACAGATTTAGGTTAGTGCTTCCTTCATTGATAAGACTCTAGTGATTTTGTCACTCCTTTCTTCCTGGTACACACAGAAATACACTTTCACAAATGGCAACTTGCTAATGTAGATGTAAATTTTCCTTACATAACTGAAACTTCTACTCTGTTTTCAATATTTCTGCTGTTTTCTGGGTTTGCAGTTTCTCAAAATAATCCTTATGCCAAAGAAACATATTTTTGGGTGCCTCAGTCGTATTTTGGGGTGACATATATTGCTATTTACATTTTCAAGGTGAGCAATAGTTTGTTCTTATATAAGAGGACATATCAGTACTGTATCTGGAGCACAGTTCTTCCTAATTCTATGGATGAGGTGACCATCTCTGTTTTCTACTTGACTTTATGCAAGGGAAAGATAACTCTTAAATCTTTATAGCAAGTTTCATGATATATGAATATATGCATGTATGTACTCAGGCATGTCAAAAATACAAAATATAAATAAAGGGCAAACTAAAAGACAATAGGAAATAGGGAGACGTATCTTTTATAAAGGGAAGGGGACCAAAGGATGGAGGGAGCCAGGAAGGCAGACAGGGGAAGGGGATAAAAAGGAATTAAGATGTGCTATGTGCACATACCAGCTTCCCACAAGGAATGTAATTATGTACCTCAAACATGTACTAACAAAAAATGAAAACTGAAAGAAAAACTAAGAAACAGCTGTAGCTATGAGAGAACCTCTTGTGAACCTTTGGCTTCCAATTGCTTTCCTCTGGGGCAGAATGAAATGCTGTACTGCAGAGAGCTGTAGTTTGTTTTACCCTTGATAGGTGCTGCCTGCCTTGTGATATAGTCCAGGGACTGAGCAAAGAGCTAAAGTAATAAAGGAAGCATGGTTTGTCCTCAACCACCTTTCTCCCAGGGCTTGACTTGAGAGAATGGTTTTCTCCGATGGGGTCTGAAATAGGAGAGTCAAGCATGGCAGCAGTTGGATGATGATCAAAGGCAAGGCCCGAAGTGTTGCAGAAGATGTGGGGTAAAAATTTTAGTTTTATGATATGTGGTAGAGAAAATTGAAACTGAAGGTGTTCTGTGTAGGTTAAATGTTTTCTTCTTAACAAGGAGGTATTTGGTTTGGGTCAGAATATCCTGTATATAATTAATAAATTTCCAATTGAACACACGCACACAGTTGTAATGAATTTTCTCTCTCTCTGTCTCTCTCTCTGTCTCTCTCTCATACAACTGTACACATACACTCACATACCATTTCCTTAGGAAGAATTTCTAGGAAAAAATAACTGAAGCAGAAAATAGTTGCATTTTATATTCATATCTATTGCAGATTGTCTTCAAGAAAGAAATATAAACATATTCAAGTATATAAGAATATCCAATTTATTTTTATTTTACCCTCATCAGTCCTGGGTGTTCTCTTTATTTTTTTTCTATTTCTGTAGATAAAACAAAATACTGCTTCAAATTTGCAATTAAAACTTATTCATGACACAATTTATACACTCACATTTAATTCACATGTTCATGTTTATTTGCTATTTGTAATTCTTCTGTGAGTTGCCTACTCCTATCAATTGCCTCATATTTCTACTGAGATGTATTTTTTACTTTACATAATGACTTTAAAAAGTTTTTAAAGATATTGAGAATATCAACTTCTGTGTAATTCATGATAGTTTTCTTCATTTAAAAAAATTATCTTTATGTTTTTACATGATAGAGTTTTCAAATTTTTATAGCTCAAATTTTTCTGTTTTTTGGATTTCTGTAATACAGAGATTTCCTTCACTTAAATAATTATTATTGAGACATTTTTCTATGTTTTCTTCCAATGCATTATTTTTCTTTATTAAAATTTTAATCATATATATTATATATGTGTGAAAATAATAATGCAATGGAAACTGATGTGTAGGTTTATTTTACAAAAAGATAACAATAGGTTTTAAAATATTTTTATTTTTATTTGTTTTTCCATAAGATTAAACAATTTATCCTGAATTCACAATGGCATTTGTTTAAGCACAAATTGTATTAGAATTTGGCAATTTATTGTAGGATACCATAAAAGTTTCAACCAAACCAAAAGGCTAATAAGCCATGTAGTAAACACAAACGATATTAAAATGATGTGTCAAAATATTGTAAGCAAGTTCTGCTTGGATTTTGAAAGCAAAATCAGTCTTCTTTCTATAAGACAACTAGTAACTGAAAAATCTTAATCTAAATGAAGTGTGATAAAGAAAGAAAGGTTTATTCTAGTAATTTTTTTTACATTATGATTTGAACCTGTTCTAATGCATTTCTTTTTTAGAATTTTATTTAAAGAAAAAAAAAAACAGAAAAAGAGTAGAAATAATACAGAGCTTCTAAAAAAATAAACACTAAGAAATCAGTAGCTGATAAGTTACATTTTGTCATCTTAGAAATAGTTGTTCAAGTTAAAAAGTAAAGCATACAAAGCAGACATTTAAACAGCGAAACTGCAAAAATTCTATTCAACTATCCAACGAAAACTTAGTAATAAGGTTATCAGTCTTACACACTTAAACATACATGCAGTTATATCCTTTAGAGCATTTTTTCCCTATCTTTTTTACAATAGAAATTACACATTTTGGGTTTTTTTACTCCTACATTTATTACTTTTTACACTAGAGACACAATGTGATATTTATAAATATATTCTTATTTATTTCATTAATGATGATTGCCTCAAGTTGTCTGCATTTGCCTATGAAGGCCTCAAGATCATCATTTTAATAGCTGAGTAATATTCCATCATAAAAAAATACGACATCTTTTTGATGCACTCTGCAGTTGATGGGCATCTTGGTTGTTTCCAAGATTTAGCTATTACAAATTGTGCAACTACAAACATGGGTGAACTTATATCACTGTGATATGAACTTTTCAGTTTTTCTAGGAATATATCCAGGAGGGGAATAGCTGGATTGAATGGGACTTCCAATCCTAGACTTCTGAGAATTTTCCATACTGATTTCCATAGTGGTTGCACCAGTCTACACTCCAACCAACAATGGAGCAGTGCTCCCCTTTCCCCCAGCCTCGCCAACATTTGTTATCAGTTCATTTCTGGATGACAGTTATTCTTTCTGGAGTGAGACGAAATCTCAATGCTGTTTAATTTGCATTTCTCGAATGACCAGTGATGGTGAACATTTCTTCATGTATTTATTTGCCATTTGTATATCTTCCTCTGAGAACTGTGTGTTCATCTCAGATGCCCATTTTTGGAGAGGGTCTTTGAATTTGGGGAGCTTGATGTTTTTCAATTCTTTATATGTTGATATACGTTCTTTGTCTGAGAGGTTGCTGGATTAAATTCTTTCCCATTCTGTGGATTTTCTTTTCACTCTTCTGATGATTTGTTTTGAAGTGTGGAAACTTTTCAATAATATTAGATCCCAGTTGATTTGTTGATTCTTTGAAGTACTTCCCGTGTTGTTTGTGATTTGTTCATGAATTCTCTGCCTGCTCCTATGTCTCCAAGACACTTGCCTACCTTGTCTTCCAGTAATTTAGTGTTTCTATTTTAATATTTAGGTCTTTGATCCATTTAGACTTTAGTTGTATGCATGGTGATAGGCATGGATCTAGTTTCAGTCTTTGGCATGTGGAGAGCCAATTTTTCCAACACTATTTATTAAAGAGGCTATCCTCTTTAGTCCCTTTGTCAAATATTAGGTGGCTGAGTGTCTTTGTAGTTGTTCTTGCATCTTCTAATCTGTTCAATTGATCCTCAGGTCTATTTCTTTGCCAATACCTTGATGATTTTATCACTGTGGCTTTGTAGTAAAGTTTAAAGTCAGGGATTGAGATGTCTCCTGCTTTGCCTTTGTTGCCCACAATTGCCTTTGCTATTCTAGGCTTCTTCTGTTTCCAAATGAATTTTAGGAGTGTTTCCTCGAGATCTGTGAGGTATGTTAATGGTATTTTGATTGTGATTGCATTAAATCTGTATAACAGCTTTGAGAGAATGGCCATTTTCACAATGTTGGTTCTTCCTAACCAAGAGCAAGGAATATCCTTCCATTTTCTAATATCCTCTTCAATCTCCATTTTCAGAGTTGTATAATTTTCATCATATAGGTCTTTTACATTTTTGGTTAGGTTAATTCCTAAGTATTTCATTTTTTTAGATGCTATTTTGAAGGGCAATATTTCTGTAATTTCTCTCTTGGTGAGTTTTTTGCTTGTGTACAGAAATGCTATTGATTTTTGAGCATATACCTTGTATCCAGCTACACCGCTGAACTTGTTTATTACATCTAGTAGTCTTTAAATGGAGTTTTTTGGGTCCTCTAAAAAGAGTATCATGTCATCTGCAAATAGTGATAATTTAACTTCTTCCTTTCCTATCTCTATTCCTTTTATTTCTCTCTCTTGTGTGATTGCCCTGGCCAGTGTTTCCAGAACTATATTGAATAGGAGCAGTGAGAGCAGACATCCTTGTCTTGTTCCTGATTTTAAAGTGAAAGCTTTCAGTTTTTGTCCATTTAGTATAATGTTGACTGTTGGTTTACCATAGATGGCTTTTATAAGATTGAGGTAGACACTGTGTATTCTGAGTTTCTGAAGAGTTTTTATCATGAACATTTGTTACCTTTATTGAAAGATTTTTCTGCATCTATTGAGATGACAATGTGGTTTTTGTCTTTGGTTCTGTTGATGTGGTGTATTATATTTATTGATTTGTATGTGTTAAACCATCACTGCATTCCTGGAATGAATCCCACTTGGTCATGATGTATAATCTTCTTGATGATTTGCTGCATTCTATTTGCCAGTATTTTGTTGAGAATCTTTGCATCAATGTTCATTAGTGAGATTGGCCTATGGTCCTCCTTTTTGGTTGGGTCTTTCTATGGTTTTGTTATGAGAGTAATACTTACCTCTAGGAATGATTTAGGGAGGATTGCTTCCCTTTCAATTTCAGTGAAGAGTTTAAGGAGTATTAGCATCAAATCTTCTCTAAATTTCTTGTAGAATTCAGCCATGAATCCACTCAGGACCTGGGCTTTTCTTTGTTGGTAAGTTTTAATTACATTTTCAATTTAAATAGCTGATATTGGGTTGTTCAAAATTGCTGTATCTTCTTTGTTGAGCTTTGGTAGTTCATATGTTTGTAGAAATCTGTCCATTTCCTCTGTGTTTTCCACTCTATGTGAATAGAGATTTTCAAAGCAGGTATTCACCATCTTTTGAATTTCATAGGATCTGTAGTAATTTTCCCCTTTTCAGTCCTTTTTGTGTGAATTTGGGTTTTTTATTTCTTTTTCTTTAAGAGGTTAGTTAGAGATTTGTCAATTTTGTTTATTCTCTCAAAAAACCAGCTGTTTGATCCATTAATTCTTTGTTTTACTTTTTTAGTTTCAATTGCATTGATTTCTGCTCTAATCTTTACAATTTCCTCTCTTCTAATGAGCTTTGGGTTTAGCTTGCTCTTCTTTTTCTAGAAGCTTGAGATGAAGCATTAGACTGTTAATTTGTGCTCATTTTATTTTCTTTATATGACAATTTATTGCTGTATATTTCATCTTAAGACCACTTTCATTGCATCCCACAGATTACAGTACATTGTTTCTGCATTTTGATTGAGTTGTAGGTATTATTTTATTTCTTCTTTATTTTCATCTGTATCCCACTTGTTGTTCAAAAAGTTGTTATTTAATTTCTATGTATTTATGCAGGTCTTGCAATTTATTTTGCCATTAATTCCCAATTTTAGTGCAATGTGGTCAGATATAATGCATGAGATAATTTTAATACCTTTGCATTTACTTAAGAATGTTTTATGGGATAATATATGGTCCATTTTGGAGAATTTTTCATGCACAGCTGAGAAGAATGTATATTCTGATGTGGTTAAATGGAACACTCTGTAAATATCCACTAAGTCCAATTGCTCGCAGGTGTGATTCAGTTGTATTATTTCTTTGCTGAGTTTTTGTGTAGCTGATCTATCTCTTTGTGAAAATGGGCTGTTTAGGTTCCCTGTTATAATTATGTTATTGTGTATTTGGTTTTTTCATATCCATTAGTATCTCCATTATATAGTTGGGTGCTCCTGTGTTTGGTGCATATATATTTATAATTGTTAGTTCTTCCTCTTGAATTTTTCCACTAATGAGCATGTAGTGACCTTCTGTATCTCTTTTAATCATTTTAGCTTTGAAGTTCACATTGTCTGCAAATAGAATAGTTACCCCTGGTTTTTTTTCTGGGGTGCTTTTGCATGGAATACTGTTTTCCATTCTTTGACTTTTAATCTATGAGTTTCCTTTTGGGTCAGTTGTATTTCTTGTATACAGTTCAAATGCATTTCAAAAGGCTGAAGAGTTACTGAGTTAACTCTTGTTACTAAATTTTTCAATACCCAAATTTTGGTATCCAAATATTGTACCCAAAGTAATACCTTATTGCCCTCTCCCATTATCCTAGATGTGCCTCTGCAAAACCTTCAAAAGAGGTAGTTACAATTGTTTAAACAAGAATGTTACAAAATCTTAGCTTTTAAAAATTTCAAAATAGAATGACATGTATGGCCTCATCTGGGCATTTAGATTCTGTGTTTTCTATGTAGAAATTGTGTCCTATGCTTGTAATCTCAATTCCTAGTTTGACACGAGCCTGAGCTACATAAGAGAAACTATATCTCAAAATTTTTTTTATTTTTTATTTTTTTATTTTTATCTAAAGAGAAAAAAAGCATGTACATGATAGAGATTATACAGAATTTCAGAGAAAAGATAAGCAATAAGAAATCACTAGTCAATAAATTACATATTGTCCTCTTAGAAATAGTTGTTCAAGTTACAAAATTAAAGCATACAAAGTAGATCGTCAAACAGTGAGAGGTAAATGGCTACACATACATGAGTCTCTACATGTATTTCTATCCTTTCTGTATTAGAAGGCAAAACAAAACATAGCAAGACAAAACAAAACAAATTCCTATAAAGACATGAAACCAAAAAGTCATATAAAGCCACAGTACAAGGTGATCTACAATGATTGCTGTATTGTTTCTTATTATCTTCAATAGAATTGCCTATATCATCAGGCATAAATGAATATAGCAATATAATTGAATAGAGCAGTACATAACAATATTAGTAAAAAATAAAACATTGTAGACAATATAAAACTTCAAAGGCAGGTAATAATCAAACCAGAGTGGATATTCTCGTGAATCTTGTCATCTTAAGTGCAGTTGCCTATACTCTCAGACTTGATACTATCAATCATAACAGCTTTGAATAAAATCTATCAATACAAAACAGTGATCTAACAAACCAGATTTGATTACAATCAGTTATGGTAAAACAGTGTAGGTTTTACAGAGCTTTAGATTGACTTAATAGGAAATTAAGGATGATTACTGTGCTATATCCTGTTATTTTTGGGATTACTGTTTGTACCCTCAAATCTAGTTCAGGTAGAATGACTGGAACAGAATATAATACATCTAAGCAGAGTAGTGTGAGTAATGTGGGTTTTTAAATCCTGGTGCACTATTAACAATATAGTGTATCAAGGCCATCTATGTTAGAGATTATAGCCAACCTTCTCTGCCTCATTTCTGCTATGCTATTTTTCTACCTGTTTGTCTACTTTTCTCCTTCATTCTACTGTCTGCCCCACTCATTGAGGCCTTTCTGCCACTGTTCCTAAAGTCCTGGTATTTTTTTCTCTCTCTCTAGAATGTCCTTCAGTATTCTCTGTAGGGTTGGATTGGTGGTCACAAACTCCTCCAGTTCCTCTTTGTCATGGAAGCATCTTGTTTCCCCATTAATTTCTAGTGACAGTTTTGCAGGGTACATCAATCTGGGCTGGAAGTTATTTTCTTTCAGGGCTTGGAATATTTTGCTCCAAGCTCTTCTTGATCTGATGGTCTGTGTTGAGAAGTCAGCCGTGATTGTGATGGGCTTACCTTTATAGGTAATCTGTTTCATTTGTCTGATGACTTTTAATATTCTGTTTTTATATTGAATTTCTGGTATCTTGATTATTATATGTCTGAGTGTGGATCTGTTTTGGTTGTAGGTGGCTGGGGTTCTGTATGCCTCACATAACTGAATGTCTTTTTCTTTTCCCATGCTTGGGAAGTTTTCCTTAATTATTTCCATAAAAACTTTTGCAATTCACCTGTATGTATTCCTGCTTCTTCATTCACATTTCTTATTCTTAAATTGTAGATTCTCTTATCATCTTTTAGCCTTTGTATTATTACTGCCTGTTTCCTTGTTATTTTTAAGAGATCTTTCCTTTCATAATCACACATTGCAAACTTGTCTTCAAGTTTTGATAGTCTATCCTTAGTTTCTTTCAAGGCATTTTGTCAGCTTTCAATGGAGTTTTTAATTTCCTAGTGGTCTCTTTGAATCTGCTTCATGTATTCTATATTTTCTTTATATTCTTTATTGAATGTTTCTCTCCTTCTTTTGTGTTCCTCCCTTCTACTGTCTGTTTCTTCCTGAGAGATGCTCCTTGAGAGCATTTCTTTTATTACTCTACTCATATCTTGCTTTACCTGATTTAGTATTTCAGTTTTGAGCTCGTCTACAAGGTCCTGAAGATATCTTTTAAGGTCCATTGAAGCCATGCCTGCTGTTGCATGTTTGCTGCCCTTAGTCTCCCTTGTTTTTCCCTCTCCTGGATCAGGGCTCTCAGCATTTTGGGCTGGGGGCCTCTTCCTGCCTCTCTCTCCTGTCATGGTCCTGGCTTCCTCCACACAGGTCATATTGCAGGTCCCAGCTCCCTTTCCTGTTGGCCACGCCTCCTCTGAAGCATGCTTGCGAGGGTCCTCCCCCCTCTCCTGACTGCTCTTATCACGGAGATCCAAGCAGTGGCTGCCTAAGCCTGCCCCTCCCCACTGGGCCAACCAAACTGCAGAGGCCTTCCCCTGGTTAGTGCTTGCTAGGCACAGGGAATTGATTTGGGACAGTTCATTGGGTCCCAGCTAGGGGTGTGGCCCAGTCCGAGCAAATCCCATGAATCTGTTTTGTGGAGGGAAGAACCAACTGAAGTCACTGTTCAGGCTCCTCCTGCCAGATTCCAACATGTCGCTCATTTGATCGTACACTTCCCGTGGGGGGGTGTCCCAATCCCAGCACTGACTGTGGATTAATGAAGGTCCCTTTGCCGGCTCTGCTCTCTGTCGGGCTCACCAACCCCCAACTTCAGTGCTGCTCTGCTTCCCGTGAGTCGTGGTGGGAATGAGTTGGGCGGCTCTGCTGGCCGTGGTGGATTTAGGCTGGTGCAAATTCAGTCTGCTGCAAAATTGGGTCACAGAGAAAACACTGTGTCCAGCTGTTCCAGTTGTAGTCCCAATGTATTTGATGAGCTTTTTTATGTTTTAATTTCTTCCTGTGTCAAGAGGATTCATCTCCCTCTGTCTGGGTCTCTCCAGGGTGTTATATTCTGGCATATGAGTTGTTTCTCCCGGGAGGCTCTGTTTTTTTTGCTCACTGATCAGCCATCTTGTCTTCCTCTCTATATCTCAAAATTTAAAAAAGAAAAGCTACAACAAAAAAAGAAAGATTCTGTATTTTTTCAAACATTATTTGAAACTCTTCACCATGGCCCATAGGGCTCTATATAATTTAACTTCTACATATCTTGCTACTTCACTTTTCTCTTTCTTTTAAATGAAAATGCTCAAATGTCTTTTATTTTATTTCACTTGCTTAAATGTATGCATATATATTTTTTTTTTTTTTTTTCTGATTCAGGGCATTTTTATTTACTTTGTATTCTCCCCTTACTTCTACCACATCATTCCAGTCTTATGTTAAACTTTACCTTCTTTACAATGCCTGCATGATTGTGTTGTGCCTAGTAGTATAAAATGAAACTCAGCAAATATCAAATTAAAAAATTAAATTAAAAGAAATTTCAGCTAAATAATTCACCATGTATTTTCTCTGTATTAAGAGTTCCAAAGCAACCATATACTTACCTATCACTTGTAAACTTAGGGATTGAGATAAAGTTAAAAATAAATGGATGAGAATAAAATATCATAGACAAGAAACCATTCAGTAACCACAGCTTTGATTCTGATTTTAACATTATTTCTTTGTGTGATCTAAGATTTTACTTGAAGATGTTGACCTTTAAAATCTCTTCTAGTTAAAAAGTTCTGTTTGTTTTATTATTTATTCACTATTGTAGGTTTTAATTCAAGTTATACCCAGACATAGCATTCATCACAGGTAGGCCACTCTTTGTAGAATTTCAGTCTATAGTCAACTGGTTACAAGGCAGAGTGGTGTGGCAGAGGGACATCACAGATGAGAATCAGCACATGGAGGACAGAATGCAGGAAGGCAACAAAGCAGCAAAGTAGCAAGGAAGTAAGCAGAAAATGACCAACAGTGACCCTCTCTGTCCCTTATATCCAATCTAGGCTACCTTCCTTGAGGCAAATGGCACTCACACTCAGGGTGGATCACCTTTAATCCTATTGAGAGCTATGATTGGTTAATCAGTGGGCTGATTTAGTAATCATGCCCTTAATACCAGCACCACACACTCTAAATCCAGTCACATCTGAAAAGCCCATCTGAACTGCATCAAGATTTGGGGGGACATCTAGGCACAAGCCATGAATGGAATGCATTTTAGACATAAAGGGAAATTTGAACCATGAGGTGTTTTCTTTTAGTGAACTTTAAAATTAACATAAATGCATACATTGCTATCCAAATGTATCAACAATGTAGTGGAAATTCTTCACACTTAACACTTCTGTACATTTGTCCCGGGGCAAAGCAATTTTCTCATTTGCCACAAAAAAGAATGATAAGCTTATGTCCAATTGAAATGCCTATCATTATAATTTCAAGTTGATGGTTCTTTTAAAGAAATAGAAAGAATGTTGGACAGCAAAATTTAAGAGTGGGAAACAGGTTGATATAATTCCATAGCCATAAATATAATTTTGTTAAGTAACATCTTTTTGCTAGTTGACTTTTAGCATATTTCAAAGAATTCTACTAGAATTTGGGGAACTTCATGCAAGACTTGAATCAAGAACAGACAAACAAGTAGAAATATTCAAATACGTGCAAAATAGCAAGTGAAACTGTAACTGAGATTGGATATGGAAATGAATTTAGAGGCATAGAATTTAACTTCCAGAGGGCCATTAGAGATAAACAGATTCAATTCTCCATGAAGCAGGCAAAAGATTAAAACAGTCAAATTTTCTGTTAAGAAGGGATTCTGCCCCATTTTCATAGTCTGCTCCCATTGCTACAGTTTACATAAAGAAAATGATGTAACTCGTTGTATAATTTTATATGTCAGAAATAACAAAGATGATGGTTAAATAAAAACAGAAAATAGAAGCTAGTTTCTTGCTTTCAGTGTTATATTTTGCTCTCTCTTTGTAACAAAAAGATAGGAGGTGCTTGACTGAGTGGGTAGAAAGTAAAACATTTTTATATATACAAAGAAAGGCAAATAATATTGCTTTTCTACAAAACATTAAATGAAATAAAATGAGTCTTCACTTAGTAATATTTGACAATACTAATAAATATAGTACTTGTGAGAGTTGACTGCTTTTTCAAGTTTTTGATTTTTAAAAAACAAAACAGAAAAAAGGGTAGAAATAATACAATTTTTCAAAAAAATAGCAGTGTGAAAACACTAGTTAATATATTATGTATTGTTATCTTAGAAGTAGCTGTTCAAACTACAAAATCTAAGCATAAAAAATGAACAGACAATCAAAAAATGACAGCACAACCTATTCTTTTTTATGCACTAACAGAATAGGTAGTATGGTTATCTATCTTGCACACTTACACATACATTCAGTTATACCTACAAGTTGTTCTTTCCTTTTGAGCACTTTCTTCCCATTTCATTACTATAATATCTATTGCACATTTTGGATCTTATTATTCTTTCAGTTTTTCATTATGACTTATTTTTTACACTAGGGAGACAATATGATATTTACAAATGTGAGTCTGATTTATTGCACTTATGAATATAGTTTCAAGTTGCCTTCATTTACCTATAAAAGTTTCAAAACCATCCTTTTTATAGCTGAGTAATATTCCATTGTGCAAAAATAGAAAATCTTTTTCATTCATTCTGTGATCGATGGGCATTTTGGTTGTTTCTAAGATCTAGCTATTACAAATTGTGCTGCTATAAACTTTGTTGCACATATATCATTGTGACATGGCATTTTCAATTTTTCTGGGAAAATAGCCAGAAGGAGAATAGCTGGATTAAATGGAAATTCTAATCCTAGTCTTCTGAGGAATCTTCATAGTGATTTCCACAGTGGCTGCACCAGTCTAACACTCCCACCAACAGTGGAGAAGTATTCCTTTTTCCCCACAGCCTCACCAACATTTGTTATCAGCTAATTCCTTGATGGCAGCCATTCTTTTTAGAGTGAGATGGAACCTCAAAGCTGTTTTAATTTGCATTTCTCAAATGACCAGTTATGGTAAACATTTCTTCATGTATTTATTTTCCATTTGCATAACTTCATCTGAGAAATATGTATTGATTTTCAATGCCTATTTTTGGAATGGGTCTTTGAATTTGGGGAGCTTGATGGTCTGTATATAAGTCCTTTGTCTGGGGGTTGTTGGCTAAAATTCTTTCCTGTCCTGCAGGTTTTCTTTTCACTCTGTTGGTGACTTCTTTTGAAGTGCAAAAACTTTTTAATAAGATGAGATTCCAGGTGTCGATTCTTTGAAGTACTTCCCATGTTGTTTGTGATTTGTTCATGAATTCTCAGCCTACCCCTATGTCTTCAGGATTTCTACCTACCTTGTCTTCCAGAATATTTAGTGTTTTCATTTTAATATTTAGATCTCTGATCCATTTTGACTTTAGTGCATGGCATTAGACATGGGTCTAGTTTCAGTCTTCAGCATGTGAAAAGCCAATTTTTTGAAGAAACTATCTTCCAGTGAACATGTTTAGCTCCTTTGTCAAATATAAGGGGACTGAGTGCCTTTGTAGTTGTGTCTGCATCTTTCAATTTGTTCCATTGATCCTCAGGTCTAATTCTTTGCCAGTACCATGCTTATTGCATCACCGTAGCTTTGTAGTTTAATTTCAAGTCAGGAATTGAGATGCCTCATGCCTTACTTTTGTTGCCCAGAATTGCCTTTGCTATTCTAGGTTTCTTCTGTTTCCAAATGAATTTTAGGAATGTTTTCTCTAGGTCTGTAAGATATGTTAATGGTATTTTTATTGGGATTGCATTAAATTTGTATAACAATTTTGGGAGTATGGCCATTTTCACAATGTTTGTTCTTCCTAGTCAAGAGCAAGTGATATCTTTCCATTTTATAATATCCTCTTCAATCTCCTTTTTCAGAGCAGTATAATTTTCAGAATATAAGTCTTTTACATTCTTGGTTAGATTATTTCCTAAGTATTTCATTTTTGGGGATGCTATTATGAAAGGCATGATTTCCATAATTTCTTTTTATGTGAGTTTGTTGTTTACATACAGGAAATGCTATTAAATTTTGAATGTTGATTTTGTATCCTGCTACACTGGTGAATTTATTAACTTTAGTAGTCTTTTGATGGAGTTTTTGGGGTCTTCTATGTAGAATATCATGTCATCTGCAAATATCATAATTTAAATTCTTCATTTCCTATCCTTACCTTTTATTTATGTTTCTTGTATGATTGTTCTGGCTAATGTTTCCATAACTATATTGAATAGAGTGGTGATAGTGGACATTCTTGTCTTGTTACTGTTTTTAGAGTGAAAGTTTCAGTTTTTGTTCCTTTAGTATAATGTTGGCTGCTGGTTTGTCATGGATGGGCTTTATCAGATTGAGGTAGATACCATCTATTTTGAGTTTCTCAAGGGTTTTTATCATGAACAAGTGTCAGACTTTATCAAAATCTTTTTCTGTGTCTATTGAGATGATCATGTGATTTTTTTCTTTGTCTCTATTAATGTGATGTATTACATTCATTAATTCACTATGTTAAACCATCCCTACATTCTTGGGATAAATCCTACTTGGTCATGATGTATAATCTTCTTGATGATTTGCTGCATTCTATTTACCAGCATTTTGTTGAGAATCTTTACATCATTAGGGAGATTGGTATATAGCTCTCCTTTTAGTGGCATCTTTCTCTGGTTTTGGTATCAGAGTAATACTTGCTTCCAGGAATGAGTTAGGGAGGATTACTTCCCTTTCAATTTCATTGAAGTGTTTGGGAAATTTTGCCATTAAGTCTTCTCTAAATTTCTTGTAGAATTCATCCATGAATCCATCAGGCCCTGGGCTTTTCTTTGGTGGTGTTTTTGATCACATTTTCAATTTCAGTAGTTGATAATGGTTTATTCAAAATCATTATATTTTCTTGAGTCATCTTTCATAATTCATATGTTTCTAAGGAATTTTTCCATTTCCTCTGTATGTTTTGTCTTATGTGAGTAATGATTTTCAAAGTAGGCATTCATGATCTTCTGAATTTCCATGGGATCTGTAGTAGTTTCTCTTTTTTCAATCCTTATTGCATGAATTTGAGTTTTTTCTTCCTTTTTCTTGATAAGATTGGCTAGAGGTTTATTAATTTTGTTTATTCTCTCAGCAAACTAGTGTTTGATTCATTAACTCTCTATAATTTCCTCTGTTCTATGAGTTTTGGGTTTGATTTGCTCTTCTTTTTGTAGAAGCTTGTTGTGTAACATTAGGTTGTTTATTTGTATTCATTCTGTTTTCTTGATGTGATGATTTATTGCTATCTGTTTCCTTCTTAAGACTGCTTTAATTATGTCCCACAAGTTTCAGTATGTTTTATGTGTGTTTTCATTGAATGGTAGGTATTGCTTAATTTCTTTGATTGTTCAAGAGGTTGTTATTTAATTTTCATGTATTTATTCATGTGTTACAATTTATTTTGCTGTTAATTTCCAATTTCAGTGCATTGTGGTCAGATATTATGCATGGGATAATTTCAATACCTTTGCATTTACTTAAGAATGTTCTATGGGCTAATACATGGTCTATTTTAGAAAATGTCCTATGTGCAACTGAGAATGTATATTCTGATGTGGTTGGGTAGAACACTCAGTAAAGTCTACTAAGTCTATTTGTTCACAAGTTTGATTTAGTTGTTATTTCTTTGACAACATTTTTTCTAGTTGATCTTATCTCTTTGTGGCAATTATAATTGTGCTGTTGCATATTTGGTTTTTCATGTCTGTTAGTACTTGTCTTACATAGTTGGGTGCTCCTCTATGTTTATGATTGTTAGCTCTTCCTCTTGAATTATTACCCTGACAAGCATGTAGTGACCTTCTTAATCTCTTTTGATCATTTTTGGTTTGATGTTTACATTTTATGCAAATGGAATAGTTACCTCTGCTTTTTTCTAGGTTCCTGTTGCATGGAATATTGTTTTTCATCCTTTGACTTTTAGCCTATGAGTTTCCTTTTGAGTCAAATGTGTTTATTCTATGCAACATATTGTGGGAACCTGTGTCTTGATCCATTCTGTCAACCTATTTTTTTTAATAGGTGAATAGAGGCCATCTACATTGATGGATATAAATGATATGTACTGGGTCAACTTTGTCATGTTATTTCCCTATTGTTGCTTTTCTGCTCTTTGTCCTTGTTTAATTACTTACCCTTCCTGGTTGTTTCTTTCTGTTGTTGTTCTAGGAATTGTAGTCATTTTTGTCTCTGTCTGATATGTCTTTCAGTACTCTTTCTAGTGTTGGTTTGGTGGACATGAATTTCTTCAGTTGTTCTTTGTTATGGAAGTATCTTATTTCTCCATTAAATTTCAAAGTAAGTTTTTCAGGGTACATCACTCTACATTGAAAGTTTTTTTTTTTTTTTAGGGCTTACAACACCTCATTCCAAGCTTATCTAACTTGAGGGTTTGTGCTGAAAAGTTTGTTGTGATGGGCTTTCCTTGATGGATGAACTGTGTCTTTTCTCTAACAGCTTTTAGTATTCTGTTTTTATGCTATATGTCTGGGATCTTAATTATATGTCTGGATATGTTTATTTTGGTTATGAACATTTGGCATTTTAAATGCCTCATTTATCTATATATCATATTATTTTGCAGTGTTAGAGAAATTTTCTGCTATTACTTGTGTGAAAGTTTTCCTAAGTCATTTGCATTGACTCCTACATCTTCATTGATGCCTATCAATCTTATATTGTTTGTCTTTGTATCATCTTGGAACTGTTGAATTATCATTTAATGCTGCCTTGTCATTTTTAAAAGTTCTTTCCTTTCATGATCACTACCTGCAATCCTGTCCTCAACATCCAAAATTGTATCCTCAGGTTCCTTCAAATAGTTTTACCAGCTTTCAATAGAATTTTTTATACCTTGGATTTCTCTTTGAATTTGTTTCATACATTCTACTTCTTTTCTGTATTTTTCATTCAGGTCTCAATTGTTTTCCCATGCTCCTGAACTTTTTTTTTTTTAATCTATATCTTCTCTAGCTATTCTGAATAACTCCTTTATTAAGGTTGTGATTTCTTTCTTTTTCTGAGAGATTATTTCTAATCTGATTTCCTCTATAGCCTCATGGATTTATTTCTTTATTTCACTTTCTATCTTTTCGGAAATTTCAGGTTTATGACTTTGAATGTCTTTGAGTTTAAAGTCTGCTGTACTTGTTCCTGATGGACTGGATGTTTGAGATTGCATTTTGCTTTTTCATTTTGTCATTTTCACCTCTTGGGCTAATATTTGGTCTTTCAATCCCACTAGTCTTAACTATACATAGTGTGTGTCTTAGGGTCTCACTGTGTGTTTGATGTTTGTTTACCCAGTTGTTGGGTACCACAATGAGGAGGAGAGCCAGTCACCTGAATTCCTCCTGTAGGGCCTGTTGGGTGAGTCCTATATTCTTCCTAGGCTGACTAGCCTTGGAGTATTGATGTAAGTCAATCCTTAGTTCCTGCTGTACTATGGCTTCACATTGTTCAAGGCTGCCAGATCTACCTTGCTATAGCATTTACCTCAGCTGGGACCCTACTGTGTCACTGGGTGTCTCATAAACCCTTTTGATTTCATGCAGGTTGGGAGAGGCCTTATTGGCATTCTTCTCATCCCACCTAGTAGTCTCTATATGGGGAAGAACTCACTCACACTCTTGCCCAGCTCGGCAAGGTCTTACAGCTGTGGGGAACTTTATTACTGCTCCTACTTACACACTGAGGTCCTTTATTTGAGAGGGAAACTCACTACACTGTCACAAGTACACTGAGATCCTTTGTGTGGATGAAAGGTTTCTAAGTCTCCCACCAGCCCAGCAAAGTTCTATAGGTGGTAGAAGGGATCACTGATTGTTAGTGGGCTACTGCAGTCTTTTGGGTGGAAGTGGAAGGTCGACCTAGAACAGCCACAATTGTTCTAGGTCCAGGGGAGAGGCAACCAATGATCTGTGGCAGTCCTAGGTCTGGGTAGTGAGGGAGAGGCCCTGTCGCACTTATAACCAGGCTTTAGTGATTAAGTTGGGTCAGACCACAGAGTCTTGAATTCCACACTGCTGGGGAAACATTATGAAATACCCCTGAACTTGAGAAGTTTGTGGCCTCACTTCTGTTCTGCCTCTACACTACTCCAAGCCACCTGTGCAACACCTACTTAGGAAGCCTTAATTAGAGAGTGGACTCAATGTACAGAGAGTGGGCCTTATGTACAGAGCCTGTTGTCCCTTAGCTCATCAGTTACCTCAGCCCAGGTCCCTGAACACTTACCTGAAGACAACCCAGATGATGGGCTTAAACCTCTATTTCTGGTTCATTTTCCAAACTATATCAGCTTGTCGCTGTGCCTTATAGGACGAGACAATATGACAGGACATAGTGCTGTCACATCATAGCAGGTCCCCTCTGCAGCCCAACAAAATGCACCCACATTTTCAGCTAATTCTGTTGCTTTAGCAACTTATCCTAGTTGATTATTTCAAGGTTTTACCCCATAGTATGGCATATAATAGTTCTCTAGTAAATAATTTTACTTGGAGCAGAGAGAATTAAGCCACTATTGTAATTACAAATTGAAAAAGTCATTGACATAGTTATGTTTGGATTTTGAGAAAAATCAAGTAAAAATTCAAAACTGGGCATAATTACAATGCAAAATATTATGCACCACATTTACAGTTTTATCTATGTACACACAGAATTTATATTTAAAAACTATATGTTAAAATATAGATTTATGGTTTTGTTTGGGATTATTATGGCTTAAGTATTTCTTATGCCTATAAATACAGTCAGCTCAATAAATAAGCCCTACTGTGCTTTCTATGGTATTTGTATTATTATTTTTAAAAAGAGAACCCTGCAATCTGGTAATTTACATTGGCCTACAAAAGAAACTAATAGAAACTACAAAAGAAACTAATAGCTTATATAAATGCTTTTAAATGTGTGCTGTATAAAGTAGAATGAGTGTAATCCACACTCTGAAGGTAATGGTATTTACGTAATGACGCATTTCCATGGCTTGAGGCTATGGATTATGTAGTTATCACTGATATTTCAAGTACTTGAGACTTTAAATACCTACCCATTCTCTTCATAATCAAGTCTTAGTTTTGTTCTTAAACTGCAGCCTACCATATTTAATGAAGTATAGGTGTGCACGATAGTGGTTCTCAATTTGATTTTCTCTAGTACAGCTAAGTTCCTTCAGTTTTTGTTTTGATGTCCTCAAATTGGCAGCCAACCAGTCAATATAAGAAATCCACCACTTATGTTGTACTTACTCCAGGGGGTCTAAACTACTCTAAATCTTCTCTTTTGATCTTTTTGGGAATGATTTTTATGTAAAATAACTTTGCTTTGACTCTAAGAGTGATTTAGTGCCAGAAAGTATTAATCTCAGTGAGCCTGCCTGTGAGAGTTCTAAGACTTTCGCAGGTATTGGATCCATAGGATAGGAATAAGGTTGACATTTAGTAGCAAAATTTCATGAAAATTAATTTTGTTCAGTAGTCCTTTTGAGAGCCATGTACCATTTCATTTTTTAATACTGGTGAGTGGATGCAAGTTATACTCAAGAGATTGATAACAGTGTCAGGAAGCCTGAACTCAATTGAGAAAATACTGTCGATTTCATATTTTACATTAAACTTGTATGTCAGCACAAAGAAATAGAGGGAATTACATTGTAAAGTTAGTTTTGATCATTTCAGGGTAAGTTGAGACTTAAAAAATTATTCATTTTAAATTTTCATTTATTGCATCATGTAATTTAGATTTAATTAAAAAGGCATCATACTTTTAAAATAGGTTCTATGTGTACATTTCTTGAAAGACCAGAGCATGGTCTTCCAGTCATAAACATGACTGGAAGTTAGGGAAAGATTGATTTTTAAATCAGTGTAGAGAAAGATTTTCTAACAACTGTAGCTATTAAAAAAACACAATACACTGATTTGCAGAGTAGCAAACTTCCTGCCTTTGAGATGTCAATCAAAGTTTAGACGAATACATGCCAGGGGTGTAAGAAATCTTGCTCTAGATCAGACAGAACAGCATTATGGATCATGTTCTAGAAAGGTAAATGGATCTGCACATCCTTTTGTTGTTAAATATGGTCTTGCACTCTGCCTTGAATACTTTTTTCTTGGAATTTCTACTATTCCATAAAACTGTTTCATTGCATTATTTCCTTATCCAAAGCAAATGTTTGCTTTTTCATTTTTGTAGAATTTTAATGCATACACATTAAATTGCTTTTTTAAAAATCATATCCTTGTCTTATCTCTCTTGCCTTTGGAACCTTGGGGAAGAGCAGTGCTTGTGTCCCACGTGTGTTTTAATTTCTAATGTTTCAGCACAATACTGAACACGTTGTCTATATTTAATGGTGATGCCACCAAGCCACTCAAGACATAGGGCTGGAGATACATTCTATAACAAGAGTCTATATGTTATTCTTGGAATGGACAATATTATTTCAATTTCACCAAGGAGAAAAGAAAAACAAACCCAGCCAAATTCCTGCATGAAATATGTGGCAGGAACCCTGGAATCTGAACTCAGGCTACAGTGGCACCTGAGTCTGAATCTGAACGCCATTCATTGTTTTCAGTTCCTGAGCTTCTTCCTTCTAACTGCTTTTTGAGCAGATACACTGTCAGCCTCATTTTAGGTTTTAACCAACTAAAGCTTGCAGGAGACTCATAAATACATGAAGTGAAACTTTTTGTAATAATTTGGAATAATATTTAACAAGTGACTCATGTACTGAGGACAGGGATCCTCTCATACTTTCCTGTGAAGGAGTGAGTGTGATTCACATCAGAAGTACTGGAGCTTTTATTTACCTGTCTAGAAAAACAGTAATCTGCTATTTTGTTTTGTTCATGAATTGGATGTTTTCATGGAAATAACAGACATTTTAGATGTCAAATTAAGCTCAGTTTTTCAAGAGCTGTGGTTTTGCTGCAGCTTTCTGGAAAGTCTCAGGGAAAGCTGTACAGCTTTGCTTAGGGAAGAGGAAGGACGTGCCCAGGAGACTTTGTACTGCAACATCTCCATGAAGATACTGGTGGCACCATGCTTTGAAGGTCAGACCAGTGTTTCTATTAGAAGTAGCAATGTGCATTGCTTTAGAGGAGCAGAGAATCCAGTTTTAGTATTGCAGTTTGGGATTGCAGGAGAGTAAAACTTAAATCTTGAATAACATCATGTTGTTTTGTAATTCAAGAGTTAGTCTTTAGGAAATTCTCATATTTCTCTACTTCTTCCTCCCATTTGTCAGCCAAAATGTAATTTTCCTGATTAATACCATTTTAGATAACATAATCATTCTAATATTCTCTCAAGACCCAACGAATACACATTCTAAATGTCAACCTTTCACAAACCTTTCACACACTTACTTGTTAGTTTTACAAAGGTTTTAATCTCAAATCACTCTTTGTATGATTCATTTCTTACTGATGATTTGTAACTATTAAAGTTTTAGAGAACTATTCCCTGAATGCATTTTATGCAACCCAGGTATTGACAGCTGATATTTTTGGTTGATTTTAGTTATTTTTATTAGCATTTGGAGATGACTTCAGTGCAGCATGGCATAGTGATGGTGTGAAATGCTCAGGATGGGTTGTGCACGGTGATGCAGCTCTCTGTGTTCAGTGGAACCTGATACGAATCTCCTATATGAGTCATTCAGGCATTTCTAACCCACAGAAACTGTGGATAGTAAAGTGTATATTGTTTCAAGATAACTAAGTTTGGGGTAGTTGGCAGAAGTAGTAATCAAACTAGCCTGTGCTTATCAAAATGAAAAATGTGGGGAAAAAATTTCCAGAGATAGTAACTGGCAAAAGAAGGAATCTAAGTTGGGAACTATAAACTTAACAATAACTGACTAATGAATAAGTGCATTTAAGCATGTTTTTTAGAACATTTTATGAATAGCAGTATGCTACACTGTTTTGGCATAGATAGACAAGGAACCAATATACTCTATCTTCAAAGACTAGTGACTAAACAGTAATTACTAGCACTAAGACTAAATAATAATTGGATAAAATCTATTAATTATGATAGGTTTCAGAGGAAGTTGGCTTGAGTTCATTTTATTGGAGAAGTATCATTTATGAAGCAATTGAACTAAATTTTGAAAAATAGGATGCAGAGAATTAGTGAAGAAGAGGAGAGTCTTTCAGGTTGATGATATGAGCAAAGATGCACAAAGCTATTGGGGTCATCAATTTGGGGACAGTAAGGAATTTCTAGCTAATATAGCAATCTGTTGAATTTAATGGGTGAAATCACTAATGACTATAGAAAAGAGAACAATGGTGATGTTTTAGGAAGTTTTGGCTGTGTGTAAGGGAAATTTGAGGAAGAAAGCTTGCCTTTTGGCACTTGTCTATCAATCTGAGTCTTCTCCCAATTTCCATCTTTGTTTCTACCTAGTTGCGATATTTATTTTCTGAATATTTACTGTAGATTTGCCCTTTGTCTTGGAATGTTATTTATTTATTTATTTATTTATTTTTGTGCCAGGGATCGAACTCATGACTTTGTGTTTTCCAAGCAGGCACTTACACTGCTGAGCTAAACCCCAGGCCCTGTTAGTTATTCCCCCTGGAATGTTAGTTCTTTGAGTTAGACCCTGTGGAAACTAAAGAGTATGTTTTTGATAGATGGCTGATATCTTCATTACTATTCCATTAGTCATTGCTTTTTAGAATAGCAGAACCAACAGCAACCTATTTAGTTAACGATTTCACTGGCAATCTGCAGGATGGACCTGCAGGCTACCGAGTCTGTGCAGAGCTGCTGCTGCGGTTCAAACCCCAAAGCTGTCTAATGGTAGCTTTCCTTTGCTGTAGAAGATCAGCCTTCTGTTCTAGTTAGCCCCTTAGCTGACTTGAAGAGGATATTAGGAAGGATCTGGGGAACTCAAGATTTAATGACTTAATGTTACTCTCATTCAAAAGTATTTTCAGAGAAACAGCCTGAGTAATGTTTAACCAAACCTCAAGGCACCACTGCCCAGCTAATTGACAACTAAAACTAATGATCACAGCTGAACACATATATTCATATATTGCTTAACAACAGGGAAGAATTTAGAGGAATACATTGTAAGGTGATTTCATCCTTGTACGGTTTCACAAATCCATCATTACAGCCCACTAGGCATCTAGGCTGTATGGGATAGCCTCTTGCTTCTAGGCTATAAACAAACCTGGAGAGAAGCTACAGGCAACTGTAACACAGTGGTAAGCATTTGTGTACTTAAGCTTATTTAAACACTTTTGTAAAGGCATTGTGTAGTAGGGATTTTTTTGTGTGTGATCTGGTGTTGATTGAAACAAGAAGCATCTGAAAGCACTAAGTGGACAACAGTCATGAGAGAGAGTCAATAGGTCCAGGCCATCTCCTCTGTAAAAGAGTTGCATCTGGAGCAGGCTGCACACATTTCCTTGTACAAGTTAGGACACTTTTGCCTCTTTACCACTAACTGTCATCTTATTTATGGAAGATTTAGGAAATATTTGAAGAGCACAAAGAAAATAAAAATGAGTCACACTGTATCACCATTGTATCCTTTATCCCACTTAAGAAAACAAAAATTCCTATTTCCTTTCCCTTTCTTCTCCAATGGAATCATAGAAATCTGTCAGATTCAGATTGTTGAGTAGGACAGAACTAGGAGATTTGGTGTGTACAGAGGAAATTACTTCACATTTTGTGTTTATCTTTTTTACTTTCCTTTATAATTTTACCAATTATGTTTATATCCCTTGACAATAGGTTGTTTAGTTTCCCATATTTTAGTCTTTATAAATCAAATCTTATTGTGCTAATCTTCTCGAAATTACTTGTTTCCTTAATATTATGCTCCCAAGATATATTCTTGTCATTATGGGTAGGCATAATTTATTCAATGAGTTGCATTTAACTGTTCCTTCTATGAATAAACCCCACACTGCAATTAAAGGTTTGCATTTTTTTCCTCTTTAGATATAGAGATTTTAGGGGTAAAAAAGGGTTTTGTTTTCATTTAAAAATTTTTGTCTTTGTACACTTGACATAGGCTTTGTTTGCCACAATAATTGTCATGTAGAAGGCATTACATAAGTGCTTTTAAAATGATAGAGTCTAACAGGGCATTAGTACAAATATAAAATGGTTTCTGAGACTCTAAAAGAAGTAATCTATACAGGTATACCTCCAGTCCAATTAAAGGAGAAGCTCCTACCAAAAAATTCTGGAGGCATGTTTTATCTTTATAGAATGCATTTGTGCTTTCTGGCCTTAAAATCTTGGTGATAGTTTCTGATAAGAATAGCAGAATTAGATGTTTTGGTTTGTTTTCTTATTTCCTTTGAATCAATACATTCTTTCTGGTGATCTTTATATAGTAAACTTGCAGCAGAAGAAAGTGAAGGCTGGTCTTAAACTGTTTGTACTGTTTTCCCAAAGAGTTTAGTTAACATGATGTTACATAATCTAAACTACTAATGCCTTAGCAACATGACAGGCTATTAGTCACTCAGCAGAGCAGGTAATTTTTTAGGCTTGTTCTCTGCATGAAGAAAAAAAACACACATCTTTGGATGTATTTATTTTTTCTGTTCCTGGGGTACTCTCCATTATTCTTGGAAGAGGGATGAGAAAAGATGGAGTTGATTGTAGAGCTTTATGTTTTTCATGCACAAACAGTCTGAAAATCATCACCTTCTTTACCACATATTTTGTTGTATTATATTACCCTCTCTCCAGGAAGTGCCCTTTTTAAAAATGTTTTATTAATCACAAAAAGTAAGAAATTATGTGTTTCACAATGTGTTTTTCTGTATTCAATTACTATAGCTCCTTTTTAGTCTGACCCCACCGAGTTAAAATTTAAGATTTAAACCAATGGTTTCAAATGTCTGAGCTGTGGCTCTTTCTCAAGTTAGGCTGAATTGCTACAGTCATGAATATTTTTCAACCATTTTAAATATAATTAACAGAAGTAAATTATGTATGTGTTCAAATGTAGGTAAATGCAATCATGTTTTATAAAACAAAAGATAAATTTTAAAGTGCTGCTAAACGTATGTGAAGATATTAATCATTCTTTTTATTGAACTTGAATTTTCCACACTAAATATGTGCATCCACATAATTTTGTAAAGTCAATGGGCTTATAGTGAAAATGCTATGATCCAAATACTGTGTCTTCCCAAAGTTAATATGTTGAAACCATGACCAAAGTGAGGTTTTAGGAGGGAAGATTTGGCAGGTTATTAGGTCATGGAGGAGACTGAGTCTCAAGAAGAAACTTAGTGACTTTATAAAAGAAGCCCTGACAGGTCCCTTTTATCTTTTACTGTGTGGGGACACATGCAGGATGAATTACCTATGAGAAACTATACCCTTACCACGTACCAAATAGGCCTGTACCTTGATCTTGGACTTCCCAGACTCTAGAACAGAGAAACAAATTTCTACTGTTTAAAAGATCTGTAGTCCATGCATTTTTCATAGAAGCCTGAATGCATTAATACAGAAAGCAATGACTCATATTTCAACCTTATATACTCTTAATTATACTTGTCCATACTCAGATGACCTCACAGTTTTTACTTAATTTTTAGTGCTTATATTACTTCTAAATATTAGGGATATAATTTTGCCATTTCTTTCTTTTTTAAAATTTTCAGACATTACTCATTAAATTTAAGTAAGGAAGGTAAGAGTTTAACCCTCTTTCCTCTTATCATCTGCACAAATACAAAAAGTAAAGTACAATAAATCGGGCACAAGCTTAAATACTGTATGGTGTTTCATTTGAGTGGGGGAAAGTACGCATAAAAAGCAAGGGATGGGAGTGATAGAAAGAGGTAGGAAGATGAGTCTTTTGCAAGTGAGAAAGAGCCCAGGGGAGGAGAGGGGAGGAGAGCAAAAGGGGAAGTAAAAAGATTTAAGATGTGTCAGGTACAGGTACCAAAAAACCACAAGGAAGGTAAACTTCAGCTGTCATAAACATAACCTAAAAATATTAGTAACAACAATAATGAAAATGAGGACAGGGGATTTAGAGGAGGGAGGGAGATGGTGAGAGGGGAATGAAAACAGACTCAGTAGCGGGTAAAGGACTGCTCATAACTGCAAATGAATATAACTTTGACTTTGAGTATGTTGCTTGTAGCTATTGGTGCTCTCCAAGATGATTGTAAACTTCATGTGCAACAAACACATGCTAATAAAAATGCATCACATAAGTAATCAGATTTCACATTACTTGAATCTCAGCCAAGACACACAAGAATATGATATGATTGTATTTCGATTGTCAACAGTTTTCACTGTGTTGCCCTTCTTTGGGGGATAATAAGGATCATTATTAGCATTCACTTAATTAACTCTAACTCTTACAATTAATAGTACATCTTTAACCCTTATACCAGAAGTGTATACCCATTGTTCATTAGATCTTGTTTAGTTTAAAAAGATTAAGAGGTGATATGTATATAAACCCATTACTCACAATGAATGTATTCATTATATATGGCAAAAATGTGCAAATAAAAAATCAAACATCCATCTTATGTTAATCAGCTACAATCAGCTCTAATTGTTCTCAAAATATTCTATTCAGACACCACGTTATCCTTTTCCTCTTTCTGAAAATCCTGTGTACAAAATTCTGCTTTCTAGCACACAAAAGGAACATTTTGAAATCCTGTGTATATGAAAAAAATCTTCTATATCAGAAGCCTAATATAGATACAGTGTCACTAAGAATTTTTAAAGGCATTGGTATATTTTCTTTGTCTTCTATATTTATCTAACTGTTTTAAGTCTCATTTCATTATGCATTATTTGCTTTTGCTCTTTTCTTTAGTCTTTGTCTTACCATCTCTAGAAGATTTTTAGACTCTGTATCTGTTCCATTTTCATGTTAAAGTAAGGGATCTTTAAAATTTATTGTGCAAGATGTTTTGTAAGGCCTTTCAATATATATTTTGGGCAATATTTTTAAAATAATTACTGTATAATTTTATTTTAATTTTCTCTGGTCTCTTTTTCTTAACTCCTTCATAATATGATGTTGTTGTATCTTAGTTTCTTTAACCTTTCTATTTACCTTTCTTATTTTCCAAAACTATATTTATTTTGTTTTCTAGAAGATTTCTTCAACATTGTGTTTGAATTCGTCTATGGATTTTTCAATATGATTATCATAGTTTTAAAGTCCAAAAAATCTTGTTTTTTATTTCCTGTTTTCAATGCATTGAAGCAATATACTTGCTTATTTTTCATATTTTTTCCTAAAACTTCTTCTGTTCTTTGTATTGTCTTTCTTTCTTTCAAACCCTTTCTAAAATTTAAAAAATGTCTTGTTTTATCTCTGTCTTTCATATATGATGTGTTTCTCACATTTCTAGTAAACTTCTATCACCTTAGACATTTTTTTTGTATTTCAAAGGGACACCAAAAACTGTACTGGAAACTATGTGTATGGAGGGAGTTTGTGCACAGTGATTTTCATTGCGAGGAGTTTGGGTGTGGTGTTGGACAATTTGTTGAGGACCCGAATGGCAGTCTCACTGTCTTATGCCAGAGAAAACATCTTCGTTTCCTTTAGAAATGCCTGTTTGGCATCCAGCTGCTGTGTAAGAGAAGGGATCTTACATAGTGGCTTCATTTTCAAGACAGAGGGGCCTCGGTGGTTTGTTGTTTGCTGCATCCTCTCATCCCCGAGCCCCTCAGCCCACTTCAGTGTAGTTACAGCATCTGAAACACAATTAGGATAGAGAATTCTATAGTCAGATTGCAAATGTAATCTCAAATGATGAAAAATGTCCAGGAATTTGTAATAATTCAGGGTTTCCAATCTTATTTAAAGATAAAAAATTTACTCCTGCCTTATCTGTAATCTGGAATCTCCTGTAGATTAGGGTAGGTTGGCATCCTCCCCTAGGAGAAAACAGCAAGGTCATCCCCTTGATTTCCATTAATGCCCCTCCTGCTCCTTAGTTGCAGTTATAGACTCTTCAGGAGTTGAAGGTGGTACTGTAGGAAAAGGCGCCAGGGGAGCTGGATAATTCTTGCCCCACAGATACTGTTATGAGATAGTTTTGCATTCCTTAAGACTGGTTGGGTTTGGCTCTCTTCTAGGATGGTGATGTGTGTGTATCACAGAGCTCCTCCACAAGTTTCTGGTGCTTATTTATTTGTAGTCATTTTTATAGGGACAACATGTTTTTCTAGCAGTTACCCACTCCCCCAGCCTTGAGAACTTTTTTTGATGCTGAAGCCAGATTTTACTTCTGTTTCTACCTGCTTATATAGTTCAAAAAGGCAGAGGGGAGAATCCAAAGCAGTTTTAATACCTTTCATGCCTAGTTCAGGGTTTGTGGTTGGCTCAAAACCAAAACCACAAAACAAACCAAACAAACATTGTTTGCCAAATTTCTGGCAGTTCAAGCCTGTTTCCAAATAGCAACACCTTTGCTTTGCTCCTCTATTAAAGTACCTATGCCGTGTTTCTCTGGTCTTCTGGCTGTCTTGGGCAGAGTCTCCTTGCCCCTCCTTAGTTGCTTGGCATAGTTATCTAAGGTTCATGCCAGAGGCCGTTCTCTGGGCTCCCTATGAGAATTGCTCCACATCTTTTGCCCCTAAAGAAAGTGTGACATTAATTGAACTCCACCATTAAGTCTCTTTAAAAAATCCTTTTCAGATATTTTCTCTATACTCCTGAAACTCAAGTCTTTTATACTGTTGATAAACAATGAGAAGCTTAAAGTCAGATAACCAGTTTCAGTGAATTCCCTGTCCTGGACACATTGAGAATCCCTTGGGATTGTAGCTTGTATAAACTATTAGTGACATAGTGAAAATTTGAATTTAATTTTGTATTTAAATTAATATGACATTATTTTATATAGCTCAGATGCTTTAATCCAGTTGTAACTAGTGTTGGCCATAGAATATTTCCATTCATTCATTCCACTAACAGGTCATTTTGCACCCAACCTTGTCTGACTAGAATGTTCCATATAGTACTCTCTATCTAATTGAGGAACAAAACCTTGCAGTAGCAAGTGTTTATCAAGAACTTCCAATATTAGGCGTTGTTCCAGACATTTGATATGTATTCATTCACTTAAAACTTTCAACGAATCTATGAGATAGATAAAGCTATTTCTGACTCACAAGTGAGGAAATGGAGGCTTGAGAGGTTAAGTAACTGGATGGTTTATATATCTAAGTGGTGAATCTGCTATTGAAACCATTATTTTTTTTATGTTAACCGGGAACACACACAATTTAAATACATGAGAAAAGTCCCAGAGGAGATATTTTTTCTCCAGTAAATTGAGTATTAAAAGATAATATTGATATGTCAGTTATATAATTGTCTAGAATTTGCTGTAATCTCTAACTATACATGAAAGGTAACTATAAAATATTAGGTTTCTTAAACAAATCTTTGTTGAATATTATTTTAGAAAGTATGATTTGTTTTTAGTATAGCATAAGATTATTCTAAGGTTAACTATATTGTTGATTTGGATTAATATCAGTAAAGAAAATTAAATAAAGCTGTTTCTTAAAATGATAACAAAAGCAGTGAAATCCATTGTTGACATTTTACCTGTATTTAAAACTAGAGTAAAACTATTTTGGTACAGAGAGTTAGGATTAGATGTCTTGTATCTCTAAAACTTGTCATGTGAGAAGTCAAAATCCTCTATCACATTAAAAGTTGTATTTATTTCTTGAGAATCTGGGGGTTTGCATCAACCTGGAAGATTCTGCATTTGTATTGTTGTTATTCTCACCTCTTAGGGATAGAAATTAGTACACACAAATTGGACTACAGTGAGCAACTTCATGTTGAATAATGAATTTGTTCTAGGCAAATTATAAAGTATATAAGAGCCAAAGGTATGCCTTGGTGATCTTTCTTTTTATCTCAATTAAAGGTAAAAGATTAAAACCAAGAACACTGCTGGCACAGAGATGCTACTCACAAGGATGGGCAACCTGGGTCCTGAGTGACCTCCATGGTACTCTTGTTCTGCATGTGATAACTTCTAAAGTTATGCAATGAGCTGTCCCCAAGAGCAAGATCAACTGACTTCATAAACTAACTAAATTCAGCAGGATTTCCTGTCTGGACAGAGGAAATGGCATAGGAAGAAATGATGAAGATGTTTCCTGGGGCAGAGAGCTGAAACTTTATCAAAATGAGGTGTGAATCTTCATGTTGCCCACTCTGGTGGCTGCCAAACACTGCTAAACCAAAATGCCATGGACCTGTTCTATATCTGACTTCAGTAGTTGCCATTGAAGAATTGAGTGTTTCCTGCAACAGTCTCTGATAGCTGGAGGTTAATAGCTAACAAATTTTCAAATTTTCCCTAATGATCACCAAAATATAGGACTTCTCATGTACCCAAGGACAGTTGGAACTAGAAGGCAATCATGTAGTGCAAGGCCTGACTTTTGGGTTAGAGTGTAGAGGACTGAATCCCTCTTTTTCATTTTAGGTACACCATTTATTGGCTGTGTAGACCTAGGTAATTTTCCTTTACAAAATACAGTTCCTGGATCTATAATACAAGTGTTTGAATTATATATTTTTAATGTTTAAATACAAAAATGTATAAACACAACCTATAACTAGGTTCAATAATGGAGACATTTAACTAATAAAACCATATTTAAATGACTTGTTTGCAATCCCAATTTTGGAAAGCAATAAAATAAAAAAGTTTCTAATTAAAATATATTTGGGAACCCTACTAATAGCTTCAGGATCACTCAAATAGTCCACTGACAAAGCCACAAATTTATTACATTTTCTTCTCCCCACAATTTTAAAGATTAGGAAATTCTTCCTTTCTTTCTTACTTGCTAGGAGTTGCCCAACTAAGTCATGATCAGTTTGAATCCCCATGGTTGAGATAGAGATGAAGGCAAAAGTTGAATTTCTGGAGTCTACATACAGTAATTGTTGATACTATTCATTAGTGAAGTCAGGAAAAAAATATCACTCAACTATGACTACTGAGTCTTTAGTGGAAAGGGCACTAGATTTAAAAATTAGGTGCATTAGATGTGTTAATCTGGAGAGTATATATAACTCCTCTGGGATATTTGAGGAATCCTTTTATTATTTTTTTTTAGATTTTTTTTGGTACTGAGGTTTGAATCTAAGACTTTTGCATAGAGCTATATCCCCAGCCTTCTGAAATTTTTATTTTTTTTTTAATTTTGATACAGGGTCTAAGTTACTAAATTGCCCAGCCTGGACTTGAACTTGCAGTCCTACTGCCTTAGACTCCCAAGTAGCTGAGATTACATGTGGGTATGAAATAATGTTTAACTATGTTTTTGACACAGTGTAGTAAGGATGAACTATCCATTTACATCAGTATCTGGTACACAGACACTCGATAACTGCTAGTTCTGGTATTTTTCAACCTAGTTTTATTGATTTTGTGAAACAGTGGACAAATTCTGCTCATTATATGTTGCTTAGAAAGTAAAGATAGTAATCTGAAAAGCTGCAACTAGGAAACATATTAGGGAGATGAGATTCAATTAAACGTTTCAAAAAAATGTCAAATTTGACTTTGGGATAATCAAATTTGACTTTGGGATGTATGGCTCAACCTGTGTGGCTGTGGGCTATTTGCATGAAATGGTTAGGAATGTCAGAGCTGCTATGCAGGCATTAGAATTGCACATTGGTGATAATTCTGCAGTTAAGATGCTATTGCACTGACTCTTTAATCAATCTGAAAAATCACATGTTAAAAATAGTAGCATTTATAAAATCCCGTCCTTATTTTCAGAGGATTTTAACTTACTTTTCATATTAAATAGACTTGTCATAAGAGTCAGTATTTTAGAGAAAAAAGTATTGTAAATTCTTCCAATGTAAGTTTTGTGTACTGATTGCTAATGACATAGTAAGAAACCTACCCACAGAATCTTCTGTCAGCAGTGAGAACTTTTTGACATTTGTGCTTTTAATTTTAGAGATTTTAATATAGGTTTTGGAAATTTTACTGTCTGTCTTTGAGAGATAATTTTGCAAAATTATCTCTGATGAACCTTTCTATACATTTATTCTCATGTTATTTGCCATATCTTTAAAGTAATAACAATGTTGGTCTCACTATGTAGTCCAGGCTGGTCTTGAACTCAAGGCAATCCTCCTGCCTCAGTCTTCCAACTGCTGGGATTAGAGGCCTGTGCCACTGTGCCTGGTGAGCTCAGACATCTCACTGAAGTAGTAAACTGACAGAAATGAGATCATACGAGAGTACACTGAAACTGTAAAGTGCTATATGGATACGTAGTATCTCTTAATATGTAAAGGGGTAAGAAACAAATAGCTATGATTTTTTTCTCATAAGGAAGATTTGTACTTTTTTAAGTGAAGAATTGAGTGATACTATTTTTCCTATGATGTGCTGCTATGGTTTGTGTCTAGATGTCCCCCTAGTGTGGTCACAGGGATTTTTCTAAAGTGATGAAATGTAGAGTGTATGATGCTGGGATTAAGGATGTGTGATTAGCATATCAATTCATGATTTGTTTGGCATAGTTCTGGTTAGGATAAAAGGTGTAAGTGCTACACTGCTTTCTGGCCGGCAGCCTGTATACAATACAAGGAGCAGAAAGAGTCATCTCTACTCTTTTTGCTTTTGCTGTCTGCTGCTGTCATGAATGGTTGCCCCTCGGCCATGCCACCCTACCTTGGGGCCAGCTGATATTGACTGAAACCTCTCAAACCGAGCTAAAGAAACCCTTCTTCCTTTAACTTTTGTTATTATTTTATCCCAGTGATGACAGAAAAGTGTGTATTCTGAATGGTCATTTGCCAATTTTACCTCTTGTCCAAAAAGGCCAGCTTGGGTATTCGAAAATACTTAAAATTTATTTTATCATTTAAGTATTAATGTACATAATATTATTTATTTATACTTAATAGTATTAATATCATTTTACAATTCAATATGTTCATCATATGTTGCAATAGATATATTAACTATATCCTTCTAGCAGGCAGTCATAACTGGGGACTATATTTGGGTAGGTCTTATATACAAGCATCCTGAAAAATCATGTTAGGGTTTATTTTCTGGTTAGGTATTGTTTTGGGGGAGATACAGTATAACTTTCTGAACATTTGTATAGTAGAAACAGCCTGTATTGGTAGACACTGGGTCAAAATCCAAAGCTTTTTTTATTGCATGCCATTTGAGGTAATTGCATTATAAAGAAAAGCTCTACAAAGATAGATAATGTCATCCTAGAATCATCTTTTGATTTCAAACCAGGCTGTATTAAAATCCATTTGTTCATTCCCTCCCCCATTGTTTTGGCTCTACTCTTTTTCAGACTTTTCTGGTTGTATTAATATTTTCTAGGTAACAGTCATGTTCAGTTTCTTCAATATGCATAATGTTAAATTTCTAAAACGTTACTAGATCCCAGCAGTTCCAATAATTTACTTATATTTTGATTATTTCAAACACTAATGCAAAATTTTGGTATCCTGCTCTACCCACTCATTTTGAGAATGCCATTCTGTTCATTTATACAAATCTTATATCATATCATCCAAATGGTTTTTTTTTTTTTTTTTTGTACCTGGAATTGAACTCATAAACTCACACTTGCCTGGCAGGCACTTATGCCTGCTGAGCTAAACCTGACTAACTGCTTTTTAAATAAGAAAACTGTTTATCTTGGGACTTATGACCTGAATATTTGCTGTTTTGTGAGCCATCATCACTGGCCACCTCCTCAGAATATTCAGGTGAAGTAGATTGCAGACTGTAGGGTTGTGTTTGTGACTTGAGTGTTTCTCTCTCTTTGTGTATGTGTGTGTGTGTGTGTGTGTTTCTGTGTGTTATGTTTTCAGAACATTTTCCCATTGAAGTAATGAAGAGCCCCAGAGAAATCTAAAGATATGACTTTCTCTGGATTGTGTGTTCATATGCCTTTCTGGCTTCTGCATGAAATAAACCATGCGAATATCTTCTATGTAAGCAGTACGTCATATTAAGGGAAAACACTTTTTTGCACTATATTGAAGAAATACATAAGGCTAGGAGCCTCTTATTATAATAGAAATGTAATGTGATCTATCCACCCCCCTCAAGTGTTAAAACTTAATGGCCAATGTCACGGTAATTAAGGGGCAGGGCTTTTGAAGGATGAGTAGGCCATCGGGCTTCTGCTTTGTGGATAGGATTAGGTGCTCTAACAAAAGGGAGAGAATCTTTTTTCTCCTGCCATGTGAGGACAAGCATTCTTTTTTTTTTTTTTTTACATTTTTAAAATTTTATTTAAAGAGAAGAAAAACAAAACAGAAAAAAGGGTAGCAACAATACAGGATTCTAAAAGAAAGAAAAAAAAAAGAAAGAAAAAAAAAGGAAAACGAGAAAAAGCCCAAGAAATCAATAGTTTATAAATTACATACTGTCATCCTGGATGTAGTTGTTCAAGCTACAATTTAAAGGGTACATACTAACCATTCAAGCAGTCAGACTACAAAGAGTTCTGCTCAAAGATCCAACAAAGATTCAGCAATATGGTCATTTATTTTACATACTCAAACATACATGCAGTTATATCCCTTAGAGCACTTTCGTTTCCTCTCTTTTTTACAATAGCAATTACACATCTTGGTTTTATTACACTTGTAGTTCTTATTTACTTTTACACTAGAGACACAATATGATATTAATAAATATGATTCTTATTTATTTCACTAATGAGGATAGTCTCAAGCTGTCTCCATTTACCTATGAAGGCCTCAAGATCGTGCTTTTTAAAAATGTATAAAAATGCCATATAAATTGTATAAAAATGCCACATCTTTTTCATCAGTAGATGGGCATCTTGGTTATTTCCAGGATTTAGCTATCACAAATTGTGCCACTATGACCATGGATGCACATATATCATTCTGATATGAACTTTTCAGTTCTTTGGGGAAAATACTCAGGAGGGAAATAGCTGGATTGAATAGGGCTTCCAATTTTAGTCTTCTGAGAGTTCTCCATATGGATTTCCATAATGGTTGCACTAGTCTACATTCCCACCTACAGTGGAGCAGTGTTCCTTTTTCCTGACAGCCTCACCAACATTTGTTATCAGTTGATTTCTTGATGGCAGCTATTCTTTCCGGAGTGAGGTGGACTCTCCATGTTGTTTTAATTTGCATTTCTCGAATGACCAGTGATGGTGAACATTTCTTCATGTATTTATTTGCCATTTGTATATCTTTCTCTGAGAACTGTGTGTTCATCTCAGATGCCCATTTTTGAACAGGGTCTTTGAATTTGGGGGGTTTGATGATTTTCAATTCTTTATATGTTCTGGACACAAGTCCTTTGTCTGAGGGGTTGCTGGCTAAAATTCTTTCCCATTCTGTGGGTTTTCTTTTCACTCTGTTGGTGATTTCTTTTGAAGTGCAGAAACTTTTCAATAATATGAGATCCCACTTGTTGATTCTTTGAAGTGTTTCCTGTGCAGTCTGCATTTTGTTCATGAGTTCTCTGCCTACCCCTATGTCTCCAAGACTTCTACCTACCTTATCTTCCATTAGATTGAGTGTTTCTGTTTTAATGTTTAGGTCTTTGATCCATTTAGACTTTAGTTTTGTGCATGGTGATAGGCTTGGATCTAGTTTCAGTCTTTGGCATATAGAGAGCCATTTTTTCCAACACCATTTATTAAAGAGGCTATCCTTCTTCCAGTGGATGTATTTAGCCTCTTTGTCAAATATCAGGTGGCTGAGTATCTTTGTAGTTGTGCTTGCATCCTCTAATCTGTTCCATTGATTCTCAGGCCTATTTCTTTGACAGTAACATGCTGATTTTATCACTGTGGCTTTATAGTACTGCTTCAAGTCAGGAATTGAGATGCCTCCTGCCTTAATTTTATTGCCTAGAATTTCCTTTGCTATTCTAGGTTTCTTCTGTTTCCAAATGAATTTTAGGAGTGTTTTCTCTAGATCTGTGAGGTATGTCAATGGTATTTTGATTGGGATTTCATTAAATCTGTATAACAGTTTTGGGAGTATGGCCATTTTCACAATAGTAATTATTCCTAACCAAGAGCAAGGAATATCCTTCCACTTTCTAATATCCTCTTCAATCTCCTTTTCCAGCATAGTATAATTTTCAGCATATAGGTCTTTTACATTTTTAGTTAGGTTGATTCTTAAGTATTTCATTTCTTTACATGTTACATAAAGGGCGATATTTCCATAATTTCTCTCTCAGTGAGTTCTTTGTGTACAGGAACGCTATTGAATTTTGAGCATTGACTTTGTATCCAGCTACACTGCTGAACTTGTTTATTACCTCTAGTAGTCTTTTAATGGAGATTTTTGGGTCTTCTATATAGAGTATCACATCATCTGCAAATAGTGATAATTTAACTTCTTCATTTCCTATCTCTATTCCTTTTATTTCTCTCTCTTGTCTGATTGCCCTGGCTAGTGTTTCCAGAACTATATTGAAAAGGAGTGGTGATAGTAGACATCCTTGTCTAGCTCCTGATTTTAAAACGAAAGCTTTCAGTTTTTGTCCATTTAGCATAATGTTGGCTGTTGGTTGGTCATAGATGGCCTTTATAAGGTTGAGGTAGACACCGTGTATTCTGAGTTTCTGAAGAGTTTTTATCATGCACATGTGTTGGACTTTGTCAAATGCTTTTTCTGCATCTATTGAGATGACAATGTGGTTTTTGTTGTTGGCTCTGCTTATTTGGTGTATTACATTTATTGATTTGCGTATGTTAAACCATCCCTGCATTCCTGGAATGAACCCCACTTGGTCATGATATATAATCTTCTTGATGATTTGCTGCATTCTATTTGCCAGTATTTTGTTGAGAATCTTTGCATCAATGTTCATTAGTGAGATTGGCCTATGGTTCTCTTTTTTGGTTGCATCTTTTTCTGGTTTTGGTATCAGAGTAATATTTGCCTCCAGGAATGATTTAGGGAGGATTGCTTTCTTCTCAATTTCATTGAAGAGTTTAAGGAGTATTGGCATCAAATCTTCTCTAAATTTCTTGTAGAATTCAGCTGTGAATCCATCCAAAGAATCCATCTTTGTTGGTAAGTTATAATTATATTTTTAATTTAAATAGCTAATATTGGGTTTTTCAAAAATGCTATATCTTCTTCGTTGAGCTTTGGTAGTTCATATGTTTCTATAAATCTGTCCATTTCCTCTGTGTTTCCCACTCTATGTGAGTAGAGATTTTTAATGTAGGTATTCGTGATCTTTTGAATTTCCAAGGGATCTGTAGTAATTTCTTCCTTTTCAGTTCTCGTTGCAAGAATGTGGTTTTTTTCTTTTTTTCTCTTGATAAAGTTAGCTATGGGTTTGTCAATTTTGTTTATTCTCTCAAAAAACCAGCTTTTTCATTCACTACTTCTTTGTATTGTTTTTTTAGTTTCAATTGCATTGATTTCTGCTCTAATTTTACAATTTCCTCTCTTCTTTGAGCTTTGGGTTTAGTTTGCTCTTCTTTTTCTAGAAGCTTGAGATGGAGCATTAGGTTATTTGTGCTTGTTCTGTTTTCTTGATATGACAATTTATTGCTATGTATTTCCCTCTTAAGGCCTCTTTCATTGCATCCCACAGATTACAGTTTGTTGTTTCTATATATTCATTGAATTATAGGTATTGCTTTAGTTCTTCCTCAATTTCATCTGTAGCCCACTGGTTGTTCAAAAGTCTGTTATTTAATTTTCATGTATTTATGTAGGTTTTACAATTTCTTTTTCCATTAATTTCCAATTTCAGTGCACTATTGTCAGATAGTATGCATGGTATTATTTCAATACCTTTGCATTTACTTAAGAATGTTTTATGGGATAATATATGGTCCATTTTGGAGAATTTTCCATGCAAAGCTGAGAAGAATGTGTATTGTGATGTGGTTGAGTGGAACACTCTGTAAATGTCTACTAAGTCCAATTGCTCACAGGTATGATTCAGTTATTTCTTTGCTGGCTTTTTGCCTAGTTGATATATCTCTGTGACAGTGGGCTGTTAAGATCTCCTGTTGTAATTGTGTTCTTGTGTATTTGGTTTTTCATGTTCATTAGTATCTGTCTTATATAGTTGGGTGCTCCTGTATTTGGTGCATATATATATTTATAATTGCTCGATCTTCCTCTTGAATTTTTCCACTAAGGAGTATATAGTGACCTTCTCTATCTCTTTTAATCATTTTAGGTTTGAAGTTCACATTGTCTGCAAATAAAATAGCTACCCCTGCTTTTTTTCTGGGTTCCTGTTGCATGGAATACCGTTTTCCATCCTTTGACTTTTAATCTATGAGTTTCCTTTTGGTTCAGATGTGTTTGTTGTATACAGCATATTGTGGGATCCTGTTTCTTGATCTGTTTTGTAAATTTGTTTCTTTTTATAGGTGAATTGAGGCTATTTGTATTTATGGATATCGCTGATATGTACTGACTCAACTTTGCCATGTTATGTTCCAGTTGTTTCTTTCTGCTTTTCCCCTTATTTAATTGCTTGTCCTACCTGGTGGTTTCTTTTTCTTGTTGTTTTGGGGATTGTGGTCATTTTTATGTCTGTCTAGTATGTCTTTCAGTACTCTTTCTAGGGTTGGTTTGGTGGACATGATTTTCTTCAGTTGTTCTTTGTCATGGAAGTACCTTGTTTCTCCATTAAATTTGAATGAAAGTTTTGCTGGGTACATCAGTCTGGGTTGAAGGTTGTTTTCTTTCAGGGCTTGAAATACCTCACTCCAAGTTCTTCTTGACTTGATGTCTTGTGCTGAAAAGTCTTCTCTGATTCTAATGGGCTTTCCTTGATAGGTGAATTGTGTCTTTTCTCTGACAACTTTTAGTATTCTGTTTTTATGCTGTATGTCTGAGATCTTAATCATTATATGTCTGGGTGTGGATTTATGTTGATTGTGACTGTTTGGTGTTCTATATGCCTCAGTTATCTGCACATCACATTCTTTCCCCATGTGTGGGAAATTTTCTGCTATTATTTCTGTAAATATTTTACGTATGTCATTTGCCTGGACTCCTGTATTTTTGCTAATGCCCATTATTCTTATATTGTTGCTCTTGGCATCATCATGAAGCTTCTGGATTGTCATTTCATGCTGCTTTGTTATTTTTAAAAGTTCTATCCTTTCCTCATCCTAATTGTGATCCTGTCCTCAAGGTCGGAAATGCTATCCTCAGCTTCCTTTAGGCCAGTTTTGCATGCTTTCAATAGAATTTTTTTGTTTCTTGGATGTCTCTTTGAGTTTGTTTCATGAATTCTGCTTGTAATCTATATTGTTTATTCAAAACTTCGATCAGTTTCCCATGCTGATGTACTTTTTTCTCTATTTCTTCTTTAGCTGCATTCAACAACTCCTTTACTAAAGTTGTTATTTCTATCTTTACATGGGACAGTACTTCTAATTTGATTTCCTCTATAGCCTGAGGGAGTTGTGTTTTTATTTCACTTGCTATCTGGTCAGAGATTCCCAGTGTGTTACTTTTGGGATCCTCTATTTCAATGTCTTCTATACTTGCTTCTGATGAACTATATGTTTGAGACTGCATTTTGCTTTTTCGTATTGTCATTTTCACTCTGCCTGATGTTCTCTATGTGTAGGAGGGGAGCACACACACTCTTGTTAGACTCACCAAAGTCTTACAGTTATTTGGAAGGGGTTTTACTACTGGCCCTATTTATCCACTGTACACCTCTATTTTAGGGGCATACTCACCACACTGATACAGTCAATCTTCTGTAGTCCAATGTTCGCTGCCTGGCAGCAAAGTTCCAAATTTTTTTCACAATAACTGGATCCTCCTTAGATCTTCTGATGTTCCAGGTGGGAGGATGGGCCCAACAGAAGCAGTCCAGGGCAGTTTTCATTCTGGCGCGGGCTTCCAAGATGTTCCAGGTGGCAGGGTGCACCCACAGGGGAGGTTCCAGCCAGCCTCTGCCTAAGGTGGGCCTTCTGGATGTTCCAGGTGGCAGGGAAGGCCCTCAGGGGAGGCTCCAGGCAGCCCACACCTGAGGCGGGCCCCCTAATTGTTCCAGGTGGCAGTGTGGGCCCACGGGGGAGGTTCCAGGCAGCTTACCCCTGATGCAGGCTCCTGCTAAGTTCCCAGTGGCAGGGTGGGCCAATGGTGGAGGTTCCAGGCAGCTTGAGTACAAGCATTCTTCCCCACCAAATAAATCAGCCTGGAGGACCTGATTTTAGAAGCAAAGATCAGACCTTTGTTTTCATTTTGAATTTCTCAACCTCTAGAACTGGAAGAAAAAATCCTTTTCTTTAAAAATTACTCAGTCTTTGTGTTTTACTATAGCAGAGCAGACTAAAACAAAATGTACTCGTCAAAATTTGGCATTAATAACAAAATTTAATTCTAATATTATTTCTTCTTTCCTTACTTTTTATTAATTATTCTACTCCTGCAAAATATATTTAATATCTGCAGCACACAAAGCTTCACTACTGGTATTGTGAGTGTTATAAAGACAAAACAACAACAACAACAACAACAACAACAGAAAAACAGAAAAAAGAAAAATCTTATGAAAATCTGCAAATAATTCAGCATTTTTGCTTACTTATTATGTGCCAACCATTCTCCCACATACATTAACTTTTAAAATTTTTTTTTTAAATTTTATTTTACAAAGAATAAAAAGAGGACAGAACAATAGAAGAAACACAGCACTTCACAACAAGACCATTGAATATCAACAGTAGCTACCATAATATCTCTTTCTTTGAAATAGTTGAGCATAGCTTCACAAACAATAATTTCAACCATAACAAAATAGAATAAAAGCATTCAAGAGAATGAAACTATTACAAGGAATTCTGAACCAAATAACAGAAAATGAACAATGGCTACTATAATAATCTCATTTTGCATAAAAAATTTGTCTATATTATTACCCATATTAAAATCCAGTAAGAAACAACATGATAGAACCAATGGTAATAGAAGAACAAAAGCATGGTAGGACTTCAAAGCCAAATTGTTAAGTTGCCCAGGCTGGCTTTGAACTCATGATTCTCCTGCCTCAGCCTCCTGAGAGCTAGGATTAGAAGTGTGCATCACCCTGTCCACCTCCTTAAGTCCACATTCTTATTCTGTACTCACTATTTCATTGAACTAAACCTAGTAGGAAAAGTAACAGTCACACACATACATGAAACATAAAACAGTGGAACAGATGCCATGAAAGACTGTTGTACAAGTGCTGCTGGAGTTCGGAGGAAGGGAGCAGCCTCAGATGGTACAGCAATCTTCATAGATGTTGATGATGGGGGGATTTTTGAGACAGGAAGGAAAAGTGAATATTCTGGCAACAAAGAACATTTCTGGATCCATGGATCAGCATGGGAATACTGAGAGTCTGAGAGACTGTTTACAAGTTTGTATGAAAGACTAGAGGCTTGAGTTCAAGTATTGGTTTTGGAAATGAGAAGGGAAGAAACATATGGATAGTAAGATGCTCTGTTGATGTATCCTAGGATTTGACAACCACTTGTAGGCATAGTTATTGTAATTCCAAATATTGTGTACAGGCACCCAAGTATTGTAATCCCTTTTCTAGTTTTCCTCATAATCCAAAAGTTATATTTACAATCCCATTGAGATATTATTGGAATGCCAGCAAGTTATTTCCAATCTACCACCTCCAATGCAACCCCACAGCAAGAGTAAAGACACCAAGATATATTCCAAATTAAGGGCAACCAAGGGCTCCTGCATTCAATCCCTGTGAGGATGTGCAAAAAAATGTCCTAATCCTAGGCCTCTCCCAGAATTTATTATCTTGTGAAGAAGGGGGTAGCTCGAGGTTGAGTCACAGTGAGGATGGTAGGAATTAGATTAGTAACTTGAGCTGGCTAACCAGGTAGGGAGAAAAGCACCTCTGCAAAATGCAGAGATAGGGATATGCAGAAGGATCAATTTGCATAATTCAAGTAAGGTAGCAACTGAATTGCTTTTGAAGGCTGTTGCTTCAGTTTCTGATATGTAAACATTTGTGCCCTGGAAGTCATAGCCTCTTTACCTTGAGGATCATACCCAGTTAACATTTCCTGGAGCTGACTGACTCTACCATCCTACTGTGCTTATATATTTTAGACAGCACTCTGCTAGGAAACAAGAGAGTCTGAGAGCCTTAGAGATTACATACCAGTACCTCAACTAGCCTTATTTGCAAGGCTTAGAACCAATTGAAGAGAGAAGGAAATACCATTGCCAATCAGTTTCAATATAATCAAAGTTGCAGCAATTGTTCTGCATTCAAAGGGAGTCACTCCAGTTGTCTCCCACAATAGTGATGCCTACAGTTTCTGTATAGGCCATAATGCTTGAGGAAAGTGCTGATGCCACACACTTGCATAGTATGCGGGTTTGGAGGAAGCAGAATGTACTTATATTTGTGTACTACTTGCATGTGTCTGAGAAAATAACTGAGTAAAGTTAAAGTCAAAGGGTTTAGGAGGTGTGGATTGTTTTGCCTTTTTGTTCCCCTTTTCTGTGTAAGGGAAGAGTTTCAGTATTCCTGAACAATCCAAGTTAAAAGTGTCCTCTGGGATCAAGGCAAAGTTTTAGTCATGAACCCCTTAAGAGAGAAATGGAAGGGGACTAGTAATGAATCAGACCAAAGTGAATCCCAAAAGAACATAAATAAATCCTTTAGGTCATGTGGTTTTACATTTGGTTTTTTTTATCAAGCATCTAAGGTAAGTTATGAGTTGTAAACTCCCAAGGACTTGGGGAGCCATGTCTTTATGGCATTGCCTTTTACTGCCCACGTGGCCTCTCTTGAGGTGGTTCTGCTCACTACCTATGGCCTTCATCATCAGGTGATCCACATTTCTGGCATCTCTATTTTCCTGAAATTATCACTGCACTTTTGCCTTCATTGTCTCAGCTTCACAGATGCCCTCCACAACACATGGCCTGGTATCTCATATCTTTTTTTGAAATCTTGGCAGAGGTCTCCATGACCCCAAAATTCTCTCATTCTACATATCTGTAAAACCATCACCATATGGATGATGTCAAAGTCTTCCACTGACTCAGATGGGAGCCAGATCCCCTTGGATCATGACTGCAAAGCCTTCTACATGCCTGGATGATGAAAGTCTATAAATCAATTTATGGGGAACCAATTACATAGGGGACATTTTCAAATGGGAACCCCGGGACTCTTCTCAAATGAAAGCTTTACCATGTTGCATCCCCAAGCTGAAAAAGGTGGAGTCGTGTTGATTCCTCTGATGTTGTGAAGCCAGTTTTTCCTATTGTTCTGATGCAGAGCACTTGGCTTCTTAGTGACATTTTTTTCTGCAGTCATAGTCTCCTTAGCCCTATCTATGCAGGTACTTCTCTCCTGATGAACCTGCAAACATTACACATAGCTTTCTTGCTCCAGGTTTCCACTGCAGATCTGAGTAAAAGCAGCCAGCAGTACCGATGTCACAGTCTAAGCATTGGGCTGCTTTGAAATTTCCTTTGCCTGATTAATTAGTTTGCTGACCTTAAACTCAGTCACCTGCTAGTCTGAGGACATGGGCAAAATGAAGAGAAATTTCCTGCCAGAGGAGTGTAACAAAATGGCCTCTAGATCAACTGCTAATGAAGTCCTTAGTCCCAGCTGAAACTTCTTGAGTCTGGCCTTTACTCTCTGCATTCTCATCAGCATGCTAATATTTTGTGATTTGATCAGAATCACCTACTAATTTTCTTACAGCATTCTAAAGCTTTTCTAGCTGGCATTTTCAATTTTTTTCCAATTTTTTCCACAAATCAGTTCTAAAGAAAGGCTTTTGAACCACATGGTCAGGTATAGTTGTATCAGTGACCCTGCCTCTCAGTTACTGATAAATATCAGTGATATAAATGTCTTATTCACATTACTGTCACTGGAATAATACCTGATACACAGGAGAATTTTGCCTTATAGTTTTCAAAAGCTTCTGTCCATTGTAGTCTAACTCCAAGGCAGAAATAGTGCAGTGAAAGGGATGGCAGAAGAAAGGTGTTCAATCCAGGGCAGCCAGAAAGCAGAGACAGAAGGAGGACCTTTGGACAAGATACCCTTCCAGGTCAGGCCTATGTGATCCACCTCTGGACAGGGTTCCACTCCTAACAGCACATTCAGCCACTGAAGTCACCAAAGGATTAGTCCACTCTTGACAATAGTGCCCCCATGATTGACTCAACTTCCAGACACATAAGACTATGGGAAGATATGTTGGATCAAAACCAGAACAATCTTCATGGTTCAGAACCTTTGGTAATAAAAATATAAATTTCAACTGAACTTAGTTAAAAGAAATTGAAAGCAAAATCAAAATTCAGCCCAACCAGAACACAGTAAGTGAACCAACCACCTTGTGGTAGATTAACTAATGGTCAACTTGTTACACTCAGCTGAACTGAATAAGCATAGCACAGGGTGTGGAAGGCCTGCCTGATAATTGTTGTAAACAGCATAAAGATAACTGGGGGGGAAGATGGTGTGCTAATGATTCTCCTGGAGAAACTCATCATGCTAGTTTTCCTGCTATGAACTTGGTTGGCTTTTTCATTGCAGGAGCTCAGGACCTCATTGTTTCTGAGGATGGCTGTGGTTCACTTTGGGGGAGTTCTGGTCCTTACTTGGAGCTTCACTTCTTAGCTCCAGTGCAGATCTCTCAGTGTACTGGAAAAGTTCTTTCATCCCAGGGGCACAGACTTTCTAGCTTCCACCACTGACCTTTGGGCCTTCCAAGTACAGATTCTTGATACAGACTTGCATGAGATATTGTTATGAGTTCTAGGTCTCCAGTTGGACTCATGGAGAACATTTCCATGGGCTCCAGGTCTTTAGCTAGAATTGTGCAGGACATTGCCATGGGATCTAGGCCCTCAGCTGGATTCTTTGAGTCTCTATGTGTGAATGAATCTCCCACACTCTTTTGTGTTTGACTTTTTGGGTGAATATTATAAAATAATCCTATTAATTATGTGTTTTGGATTAAATCTTTTACCTTGTAAACCATGGCTACAACAAACCTTGAAGCTAGAGGAATAGGGAAGCAATCCTGTACCATGTAGCCATTATAGAAAGCAAACTGGAACTACACAGAAAAAAATGTTCTCTCCATTGATCTCCAGGGATTTTATGTAATGCCCTGCCCATGAAAACTCTTTTTCCAATTATCAGAGTAGGATCTGTGGTCCACAGATTAGATTGGATAAAACACAGTTGTTGAGTAAAGGACATCAGAAAGGTCTGTTTTTCTGGACTGGACAAATAGAAGTGAAGGAACTGTGCAGAGATGCCCTGGTGAGAAACATCAGCACATTGTTCTGAAAAATCATGTCACAGTGTGCAAGTGCAGGATGCTTAAGGATGAATTTATCATATTCTCAGATCTTATTAGCTGTCTGCTAATGAAATAAGTGGAAGGAAAAGTCTTTTTTAAAATTCTTTTGTTCAATCTATAAAATTTTTAGTAAAATTACTGCCTACAAGTATTTTAATTTTGAAATTCATAGGTATGGAACAGATTTCACACAAAGTTATTTTCTCAATTAATGGATTCATTCTATCAATTTGAGACAATATCAAGTATATTGTATGTGAGGTTTTTTCTCCTCTAGATGTGCTATAATTCAGGATTAGTCTGTGCACATAGCTTTGTCTTATGTTTTGCCAGTTACCTCTTTACCACCTATTTCTGTCTTTCACAACTATCTTTACACATCATTCACTGATCTATTGTGTGTGCCCTTTGTAGTAAATATGATCATAAGTCACGTTGCTTAGCATACTTTTTAGGCTATGAATTGCTTAGGGATGAGAACCTTTGTCTTTCATCTGATTATTTGTAATCCTTACCAATAATTCTGCTTTGTAATATCAGGGCAAGTGCCACTCTGCTAGGCAGTCTCTTGACTCCTTTCTGCTCTGGTTGAGTTCTGACTCTTATTCATCTCATCTGGCTCTTATTCATCTCAACTGGTATTAAGACCCTGACTCTGACTGCAGAGGCTGTGGCATTTCTTTTTCTTTTTTTTTTTTTTTTTTACTTTTATGACTTTGCATTGTTTTCAGCACATAATGGAATCCTGAATAAAGACCTGCTCATTGAACAAAGAAAGGAACCACAAGGAAATATTCATTTGCATTGTGTTAAACATACAGGCTTTGGAAAACTGACTCATATATTACTATGGATACAGTTACAAAGTGAGTTCCTTTTCCAGGCTTTCCCCCACTCCCCTCTCTGAATCATCTTCCTCCACACCAGTACTCTTCATTTGGTCATTGCTTCAGACTCAGAAAGTGTCCATTGCTTCTGTTCCTATCCATGCCTCCATTCTTCCATTCCTGTGGTAATAGCTAGTTATCTGTAAAGGAAAAAGAATCTTTTAATTCTCATAACATAACAAAGAATGAATAACTTACTAGTACAATGTTTCCAAATCTAGTAAGATTGAAAAAAAATTGATGAACCAATCCCCAATAGTAACATTTGGGGAACCACTTGAAAAAACTAGCTTATCCCCAAAACCCAGTCTGTGATCTGTGGCACTCTGTGTTTGGACAGAGGCAGTTCATTGGGAAGGGTGTGCATCAGAATATTCATGTTCAGCTGCCATCTCTGGTTTCTCAGACATTCTGGGAAAGAATGTATGTGAAATGCTTAGTGCAGTGCCCAGCTCATGGAAAGAGAGGTGGGTTCACTTCAGCTTTGTCTAGGCCACTTTGCTCTGCACACCCTTTGTTCCAGCCCTCTGGCTGTGCTTAGCTGTATATGTGCAGCCACACCTTTTGTGGCCCGAACACACCTCATCCTGTTTTTCAGCAGTATCTCCCTACTCTCCACCTGATCTGCTTTTACTCACTGTCAAGGTATTTGCTCAAGTATCACCTTCTCCACTGTCCTGTAAGTAGAGTAAATAGATTTTCCATGTGCTTTTGCAACATTTTACCCCACTGTTCTAGGAATAGGAGGAGGAGGCACAGGCAGCATAGTGCACTGAATACTTGGACTTGAGTGAGACCACCCAGGTTTGAATCCCAGTTTTGCTAATTAGTGGCTCTGTAAATTTCAGGGGATTTTACTTAACTGCTCTATGCTTATCATATGTGGGGTTTGTGATTAAATGAGATAAAAAACTTAAAGGATTTAACATTCAATTTGAAGCATAATATGAAGTATATTTATATATATTATTTGTATGGTTTTACTGTATTTGTAATTTTTATTCTTTTTTTGGTAATTTGTATCCTTATAGGAATAAGTTTTCCTCAGGTTTTTTTTTTTTGTACCAGGGATTGAACTCACAACCTCATGCTTGCCTGACAGGTGCTTGTGCCAATGAACAAAATCCCTGGTGGAAATAAATTTTTCATAAGAACAGTTTGGAACTATTTTTCTTATGGTTATATACTGCAAAATCTCTGCAGTGTACATGAATATCCTCCACAGAGGCTGAAACCCTAAATTCCATTGCTAGCTGGGAACAGGCACAGGCTCTGACAGTGAGAAGCATCCTAATCCTGGCATGTGAAAGCAAATTAAAAATTTGGGCAGCAGCAGCTATGGAGCAGCTAATGGGGCAGGCTTCTGTGTAGTGTTCCTTTGCAGTGGTAGAGGTGAAAGCAGGCTTCAGGGTGTTCAAATTAACACAGGATCCAGCAATAGTGCCAGTAGCATTCTTTAATTTTGAATTTTTGTGAAACATACTTATTATCCCATTTCTCCACATCCTGCAACCCCACCATTCTCAAAAAAAATTTTAAGCTATTACATTGTACAGATCCAACATTTTCCATTGAGATACCTAGTATGGAGCCTGCTTTCTTAAACATGCCTTAGACAAAAGCGTATTACAATTGCAGAAGCCCACATCAGGCATAAGCTGCCTGGAACCTCATATGGGCCTGCCCTGCCCTGTGGGCCCTCTCTGCCACCAGGAACATCGAAGAAGCCCGCCTCAGGAGTAAGCTGCCTGGAACCTCCCCCATGAGCCTGCCCTGCCACCAGAACATTGAAGAAGGTCACTTCAGGCATAAGCTGCCTGGAACCTCCCCTATGGGCCTGCCCTGCCACCGGGAACATCATGAAAGTCCTCCCCAGGATAAAAACTGCCCTGGAATGCTTCTGCTGGGCCTGCCCTCCCACCAGGAACATCAGAGACCTCAGCAGGCTCCAGTAAGTGTGAAAAAATTTGAAACTTCACTGCCAGGTGGCAAACCTTGGACTGCAGTGGATTAACTGTGTCAGTGTGGTAAGCATGGCCCTAAAATAGAGGTGTACAGTGGATAAATAAGGCCAGTAGTAAAACCCCCTCTGACTAAATTTAAGACCTTGGTAAGTCTGAAAAGAGTGTGTGTGATTCCCTCTTACACATAGAAAACATCAGGCAGAGTGAAAATGACAAAACAAAAAAGCAAAATGCAGTCTCAAAATATAGTTCACCAGAAGCAAGTACAGGAGACATTGAAATAGAGGACCCCAAAAGTAACACACTGGGAATCTCTGAAAAGATAGTGAGTGAAATAAAAACACAACTCTATCAGGCTACAGAGGAAATCAAATTAGAAGTACTCTCCCATGTAAAGATAGAAATAACAATCTTAATAAAGGAGTTGTTAAATACAGCTAAAGAATAGAGAAAAAAGTGCATGAGTATGGGAAACTGATTGAAACCTTGAATGAACAATATAGAAAAAAAGCAGAATTCATGAAACAAACTCAAAGAGACATCCAAGAAACAAAACATTCAATTGAAAGTGTGCAAAACTGCCTAAAGGAAGCTGAGGATAGGATTTCCGACCTTGAGGACAGGATCACAATTAGGATGAGGAAAGGATAGAACTTTTAAAAATAACAAAGCAGCATGAAATGACAATCCAGAAGCTTCATGATGATGCCAAGAGCAACAATATAAGAATAATGGGCATTAGCGAAGATACAGGAGTCTAGGCAAAAGAAATATGTAAAGTATTTACAGAAATAATAGCAGAAAATAGCAGACAAGTGAGGCATATAGAACACCAAACAGTCATAATCAACATAAATCCACACCCAGACATATAATGATTAAGATCTCAGACATACAGCATAAAAACAGAACACTAAAAGCTGTCAGAGAAAAGACACAATTCACCTATCAAGGAAAGCCCATTAGAATCAGAGCAGATTTTTCAGCACAAGCCATCAAGTCAAGAAGAACTTGGAGTGAGGTATTTCAAGCCCTGAAAGAAAACAACCTTCAACCCAAACTGATGTACCCAGCAAAACTTTCATTCAAATTTAATGGAGAAACAAGGTACTTCCATGACAAAGAACAACTGAAGAAAATCATGTCCCAAACCAACCCTAGAAAGAGTACTGAAAGACATACTAGACAGACATAAAAATGACCACAATCCCCAAAACAACAAGAAAAAGAAACCACCAGGTAGGACAAGCAATTAAATAAGGGGAAAAGCAGAAAGAAACAACTGGAACATAACATGGCAAAGTTGAGTCAGTACGTATCAGTGATATCCATAAATATAAATGGCCTCAATTCACCTATATAAAGAAATAGATTGACAAAATGGATCAAGAAACAGGATCCCACAATATGCTATATACAACAAACACATCTGAACCAAAAGGAAACTCATAGATTAAAAGTCAAAGGATGGAAAACGGTATTCCATGCAACAGGAACCCAGAGAAAAGCAGAGGTAGCTGTTCTATTTGCAGACAATGTGAACTTCAAACCTAAAATGATTAAAAGAGATAGAGAAGGTCACTATATACTCCTTAGCGGAAAAATTCAAGAGGAAGATCGAGCAATTATAAATATATATGCACCAAATACAGGAGCACCAACTATATAAGACAGATACTAATGGACATGAAAAACCAAATACACAAGAACACAATTACAACAGGAGATCTTAACAGCCCACTGTCACAGAGATATATCAACTAGGCAAAAAGCCAGCAAAGAAGTAACTGAATCATACCTGTGAGCAATTGGATTTAGTAGACATTTACAGAGTGTTCCACCCAACCACATCACAATACACATTCTTCTCAGCTGTGCATGGGACATTCTCCAAAATGGACCATATATTATCCCATAAAACATTCTTAAGTAAATGCAAAGGTATTGAAATCATACCATGCATAATATCTAACCATAGTGCAAAAGACATTGCAAAACTTGCAATGTCTTGCATAAATACATGGAAATTAAATAACTACTGTTTGAATAACCAGTGGGCTACAGATGAAATTAAAGAAGAAATAAAGCTATACTTACAAGTCAATGAAAATATAGAAACAACATACTGTAATCTGTGGGATGCAATGAAAGTGATCTTACGAGAGAAATATATAGCAATAAATTTTCACAACAAGAAAACAGAACAAGCACAAATAAGCAACCTAATGCTCCATCTCAAGCTTCTAGAAAAAGAAGAGCAAGCTAAACCCAATGCTCAAAGAAGAGAGGAAATTGTAAAGATTAGAGCAGAAATCAATGTAATTGAAACTAAAAAAACAGTACAAAGAATTAATGAATCAAAGAGCTGTTTTTTTGAGAGAATAAGCGAAATTGGCAAACCCCTAACTAAATATCAAGAGAAAAAAAGAAAAAACCAAAATTCATGCAATAAGAACTGAAAAGGGAGAAATTACTACAGATCCCATGGAAATTCAAAAGATCATGAATACCTACTTTCAAAATCTCTACTCACATAGAGTGGAAAATATAGAGGAAATGGACATATTTCTAGAAAAATATGAACTACCAAAGCTCAAACAAGAAGATACAGCAGTTTTGAACAACCCAATATCAGCTATTGAAATTGAAAATGTAATTAAAAACTTACCAACAAAGAAAAGCCCAGGTCCTGATGGATTTAGAACTGAATTCTATAAGAAATTTAGATAATATTTGATGCCAATGTTCTATAAACTCTTTGGTGAAATTGAGAAGAAAACAATCCTCCCTAAATCATTCCTGGAAGCTAGTCTCACTCTCATACCAAAACCAGAGAAAGACTCAACCAAAAAGGAGAACACTAGGCCAATCTCACTAATGCACATTGATGCAAAGATTCTCAATAAAATACTGGCCAATAGAATGCAGCAAATCATCAAGAAGATTATATATCATGACCAAGTGGGGTTTATTCCAGGAATGAAAGGATGGTTTATTGTATGCAAATCAATAGATGTGATACACCACATCAACAGAACCAAAAACAAAAACCACATGGTCACCTCAATAGATGCAGAAAAAGCTTTCTATAAAGTCCAACACATGGTCATGATAAAAACCCTTGAAAATCTTGTAATACACAGTGTCTACCTCAACCTTATAAAGGCCATCTATGAGAAACCAACAGCCAACATTATACTAAATGGACAAAAACTGAAAGCTTTCACTTTAAAATCAGGAACAAGACAAGGATGTCCACTATCACCACTCCTTTTTAATATGTTTCTGGAAACACTGGCCAGGGCAATTAGACAAGGGAGAGAAATAAAAGGAATAGAGATAGGAAAGGAAGAAGTTAAATTATCAGTATTTGCCGATGATATTATACTCTATATAGAAGACCCAAAAATCTCCATTAAAAGACTACCAGAAGTAATAAACAAGTTCAGCAGTGTAGCTGGATACAAAGTTAATGCTCAAAATTCAATAGCATTCCTGTACACAAAGAACTCACTGAGAGAGAAATTATGGAAATATCGCCCTTTACAATAACATGTAAAAAAATGAAATACTTAGGAATCAACCTAACTAAAAATGTAGAAGACCTATATGCTGAAAATTACACTATGCTGAAAAAGGAGATTGAAGAGGATATTAGAAAATGGAAGGATATTCCTTGCTCTTGGTTAGGAAGAATGAACATTGCAAAAATGGCCATACTCCCAAAACTGTTATACAGATTTAATGCAATCCCAATCAAAATACCATTGACACACCTCACAGATCTTGAGGAAACACTCCTAAAAATCATTTGGAAACAGAATAAACCTAGAATAGCAAAGGCAATTCTAGGCAACAAAAGCAAGGCAGGATGCACCTCAATTCCTGACTTGAAGCAGTACTATAAAGCCACAGTGATAAAATCAGCATGTTACTGGCAATAAATAGACCTGAGGATCAATTGAATGGATTAGAAGATACAAGCACATCTCCCAAGACACTCAGCCACCTGGTATTTGACAAAGTGGCTAAATATGTCCACTGGAAGAAGGATAGTCTCTTTAATAAATAGTGTTGGAAAAATTGGCTCTCCACATGCTGAGAACATAAACTAGATCCAAGCCTATCACCATGCATAAAACTAAAGTCTAAATGGATCAAAGACCTCAATATTTAAACAGAAACACTAAATCTACTGGAAGACAAGGTAGGTAGAAGTCTTGGAGACATAGGGGTAGGCAGAGAATTCATGAACAAAACGCAAACTGCATGGGAAACACTTCAAAGAATCAACAATTGGGATCTCATATTATTGAAAAGTTTCTGCACTTCAAAAGAAATAACCAACAGAGTAAAAAGAAAACCCACCAAGTGGGAAAGAATTTTTGCTAGCCATCCCTCAGGCAAAGGACTTATATCCAGAACATGTAAATAATTGAAAAACATCAAGCCCCCCAAATTCAAAGACCCTCTCCAAAAATGTGCATCTGAGATGAACACACAGTTCCCAGATGAAGATATACAAATGGCAAATAAATACATAAAGAAATGTTCACCATCACTGGTCATTCTAGAAATGCAAATTAAAACAAAATTGAGATTTCACCTCACTCTGGAAAGAATAGTTGCCATCAAGAAATCAACTGATAACAAGTGTTGGTGAGGCTGTGGGGGAAAGGGAACACTGCTCACTGTAGGTGGGAATGTAAACTGGTGCAACCATTATGGAAATCCATATGGAGAATTCTCAGAAGACTAGAATTGGAAGCCCCATTCAATCTAGTTATTCTCCTCCTGGATATTTTCCCAGAAGAACTGAAAAGTTCATATCACAGTGATATATGTGCAACCATGTTCATAGTGGCACAATTTGTGATAGCTTAATCTTGGAAACAATCAAGGTGCCCATCTACTGCAGAGTGGATGAAAAAGATGTGGTATTTTTATACAATGCAATATTGTTGAGCTATATAAAGATGATCTTGAGGCCTTCATAGGTAAATGGAGACAACCTGAGACTATCCTCATTAGTGAATTAAATAAGAATCATATTTATAAATATCATATTGTGTCTTATTTAAAAAGTAAATAAGAACTATAAGTGTAATAAAACCAAAATGTGTAATTGCTATTGTAAAAAAGAGGAAAAGAAAGTGTTCTAAGGGATATAACTGGATGTATGTTTGAGTGTGTAAAATAGATGACCATATTGCTGAATCTTTCTTGGATCTTTGAGCAGAATTGTGTGTAGTCCCACTGGTTGAATGCCTACTATGTATCCTTTAACTTTGTAACTTTAACAGCTACATGCAAGATGACAATATGTAATTTATAAACTAGTTATTTCTTAGTGTGTTTTTTCTCTTTTTCCTTTTTTCTTTCTTTCTTTTAGAATTCTATATTTTTGCTACAATTTTTCTGTTTTGTTTTCTTCTTCTGTTTAAATAAAATTTAAAAAATGTATAATTGCTATTGTAAAAAAGAGGAAATAGGAAGTGCTATAAAAGATATTACCATGTAAGATTGAGGTAAGATTGATAACCGTATTTCTAAGTTCTTGTTGGATTGTTGAACAAATCTGTTTGCACTCTCACTGCTTGAGTGTTCACTTTATGTGCTTTAATTTTGTAACTTGAACAACTATTTTTAAAACAACAATATGTAATTTATCAACTAGTGATTTCTTACTGTTGATCTTTTTTTTGAAATTCTGTAATATTTTTATCCTTTTTCTTTTTTTTCTCTTTAAATAAAAAAAAGAGTATCACAGTAAGAACAGAATGCTCAAATATTTAAGAAAGCAGCCTGATGAATGTGATATACATGTTTCTTATGCATTGTAGGTGGGTAAGAAAGTTTATTTAATTATCCAACAATATTTATTAAAAAGACATTTTACACCAGACATTAGTCTTAGTCATGATGTAATCATATGGAATTTTTTGGTGTGTGCTTTATTTCAAGAAGTTCTGGAATATATCTAACATAGCTTTATCTATTTCCCATATACTTGTAAAGTGGTTGTGAACTTCACGTATGTGGAGATATTCTGTATTCCTACAACACAGGGAATTTTTTGTCCCTATTTCTTGAGCACAGCTACATTTTATATCTGGCTGTATATTCTTATTTTCTTTGATAGGTCATAAAACTCTGATGTAGTTTTAGATACAATGTCAAAATTATGGACATACTATAATCCATTTTAAGTATAAAATTACTAATATTTCTTATGTGACTGAGGTAACCATATTTTATGCTAGAAATGTACCAGCAGTGCTATTGCACTATTAGAATGGTATTCTGTTTTTGGAAACTACATAACTTTTATTAGAAACTAAATCTATTTTAGAAACTTTCCTTTTTAAACTACCACAACTAAACATTACTGGTGATTCTTATTTTTGAAAGTAACATTTTCCATGTAATCATAGCTGAATAGCTTTTCTGAGTTCTGAAGAAAAATCTATCCTTAATGCAATGTTTTCACTTTGTCTCTACTTCTTTCCATCTTACTATGTCAGACTTTTCTTATGTCTTTCTCCTTTTAGTGACAAGATGGTTCCCTGCTATATATCACCATCCAGGAAAATACTAGGCAGAAATCTCAACACTTCTATGTAGGAAAAATGCAATAACAAACTGTAGGTTCTAGGAAAGCTTTCAATAAATTTCTGGTCTGAGAGTTAGGAAACTGAATTATAATGATACATCTTCTCTTACTTCCATTAGGGCCTGCACTGAGTTACCTCTTTGTACTTCACTTTCACCAATTAATAAAGACAAATTCAGATAGGATAGTTTAAAGTGTGAGGTTGGGTTCTGAACTTCAGCATGTGGATTTGTCTAGTGTTATGGTTTAGATCTCAAATGTCCCCCATGTATCTCATACATCTGGAAGATGTTTGGATCATGGAACTGTACTCATCAGTGGATTCATGCATTGATAAGTTCAGTAGCTGCATGCACTGTCAGAAGGTAGGGACTAGCTGGAAGTGGATCACTGGAATGTGACCTGGAGGGGTGTGTTCTTGTCCCTTCGCCTTCTTCCCTTCTCTCCTGCTTCCTGCTTGTCATGGGTTGAGGATCTTTTCTTCATGCATTTCTGCTGCGGTGTTTCTGCCTTGAAGCCAAACAACCATGAATTGAAACCTCTGAAATGTGAGTTAAACAAAAAACCTCTCCATTTTTGAGGTGCAGGTGTTTGGTGTTTTGTCCCAGTGACAGGAAGGCTGACTAATGCAGATTATTGGTACCAAAGAAGTGGGGTAATTGCTGTGAGTATACCTAGTTGTGTGGTTTACAACCCTTTAAAACTGGTCTGTGAAAGGGTGCAAAGGATTGGAAATGCTGGCTAGAGAAACATTAATTGTGTAAGCTGAGATTCTAGTCAACATTCAGAAAACCAAAAAGCTGATTGGAATGTGGATAATAAATGCCAGGCTACTGAGGTTTCAGTTGGGAATGAAATCAGCACAGAAATCTGGACTAGAGGCAACACAGGCTTTATTCTGTCAGAGAACTTGTCTTCTTTTTGTTTGTGTCCTTTGATTTTTGTGTAAGGTTGCATGTACAGGTGATGGACTAATTGGTGTGGTGGAATAAATTTCAAACAACTCAGTGTTCAGTCTGTGGCATGAGTACTACCAGCTGCTTTTAACCACATCTATAGTGAGAAATGGGAGAAAAACAATAGAAGTAAATAAAATGAAAAATTTGCAATTTTGTAAGAAAAGAAGTACCTGCCAAATTGGGGGCCAGAGAAAGCATGGTTGCTAAAATTGTTAGCACAGAAAAGAGCCAATTACTTTATCTTAGGGCAGTAGGAAAGAGAGATTGAAGGTGCCACAGGAATTGTGCAGACCTCATTCATCATAGGCTAAAAGTTTAAAAAATACAACCCTTTCATTTGAGAAGAGGGCCGTTGGGGTCCCTGTTAGAGAAGGCCCTCTAGAGAATTAGTTGTTCAGTTCTAATTTCTAGGGCTTAGCAGTCTGGATGCTCAGATCCCACTGCAGCAGCTGTGGTCCAAAGGGGAACTGTTTACTGTTTGAGCTAGTGGTAGATTTTGATGTCATTTATAATGTGGTTTTATAAACATGCACAATGTAAGAGTTATGGGCTCAGAGAAGTTTCCACCCACATTTCAAAGGACAACTTGAGGAGCCAGTCAGTGTGCCCTTGAAAGGGCAGTAGATAAAGCTCTGATAATAAGTTTAAAGGTTCATTGGAAACCTCAAGAAATCTGAGGATGTAGGGCCTGCTCAGGGATTTAGCTCAGCGGCATAAGTGCCTGCCTTGCAAGTACGTGGTGGTGAGTTTGATCCCTAGTCCAAAAAAAAAAAAAAAAGAATCTGAGAATGCCACAAATGTGATATGACTGCTGAGAAACACTGAAGCCAGTGACTGGAGCCTGTCCAAAAGAGCCATGTAGACTATAAGCAAGGCCATGGGAGCAGGGCTTTTTAAGCCCTTTGAAGCTCACATCTCACCACAGATTGCCCTGGGTGCTGGATATGGAGTTACAAGATTTAATGCTTGTTCTAAAGGGATTCATTCATGATTTTTTTTCTCATTTTTCTATCCCCTATTTCTCCCTTTTGGAATGACAATATTTATTGTGTGCCTTTGAGTGTTGAAAGTATTTAATTTTCTTTTATCTTTTTACAGCGTTTCACAGGTAAGAGTTTGCTTTGAGTATCAGAGGAGGCTTTGGGCTTCAAATTGTCACCAATAGTGTACATGTTAAGACTTTGTTGTTTCTTGATATGGACATTTAAATGCATTTTGCATAATGAGATGGATATGATTATTTTGTGGGCCAAGACCAGAACCTTATGATTTAGATCTCATGTGGTTGGAAGTTGATTGGATTCTATGGGTGCTGTATTCATCAGTGGATTCATCCATTGCCAGTTCAGTAGTTGACTATGCCATTAGCATGTGGTGTCTGGTTGGATGTAGGTCACTGAGGCATGACCTCAAAGAGTATAGTTTTGTCCCTGGCTCCTCCGTTCTCTTCTGCTTTCTGGTTCTTATGGCTTAGCAGCTTTCCTTTGTCTTGTCCTTCTGTCATGCTGTTTCTTCTTTGGAGCCAATTAACCGTGAACTGCATCATCTGAAACATGAACTAAACGAAACCTTTCTTTTAAATTGTAAGTGTTGGATATTTTGTCCCACTGACCAGGAAGCTGACTAATATTCCTTGATTGTCCCATGATGGAGCCATGGTATTGTTGCTACAGTGTCATCAAGAATTCGGGATCCTTCTTTTTTATTAACTATTATCCTCAATAATGTCATAACCTAGGTAGGAAGAAGTGTAAAGAGAAAATGAAAAAGAAAATACAGGAAAACAGAATTTTTAAAAGCCAGATTGATGCTCCAGATAGACTCTGTTTGTAAGGGGAGTACAGAATGGATACCAGTTGGGTCTAAAACATTAAGCAAATAGTAATACCATATCATTCTTAATGTATTTATTCATTATTCATTTATTCAGCTGTTGAATACTCCTTCAGGGCCTTGTATGCATCAGATACTCTCTCTATGCACTGGGCAAGTGATGGCAAATACACAGGTGATGCCTTTCCTTCATCAAGCTTAGCAGAAGTGACTTGAATTAGTACAGGATTTATACATAAAAACAAACCAAGAAATAAATATACAATTGCAACTTATGCTGTAATCTGATAAAACATTGAATGTCCCAAGAAGATAATGGAACTATCAATTTTGTTTAGAATGTTAGATTCCATATGACAAAGAGATATTTCAATAGAAGTTGGGCCCTCAGGGTAAAAGAGGGTAGGTAAGAACAGTCTTAGAGTAGAAATAATCTAAATCTAAAAGCCTTGAGCTGTTAGAAACTATGAAAGTTACAGTGTGGCTGGAACATTATGGAGAGGCGTATGATGATGAAATGAGACAGGCCAGCAGACAGGGCAGAGCAAACAGGCTAAGAAAGTAGGGTGACCCAAGCTGTCCATCAGTGGGTACCTTGACTGATTTCACATTTTGGCTACTGTGAAATGAGCTAAAATAAGCAGAACTGTGCAAGCATCTCTTTGATATATTAATTTTAATTTCTTTGGCTAAAATTTCCTTCTTTAGTATAAAAGGAAGCCATCTACCATTAGTGCCTTTCCTCAGTGTGTCTTTTTGTGAAGTAATAAGTCCCAGAAGTGATCACAACCTTTGAGATTTCAAGCCTTGGTTCTGAACTCTCTAACAGTTCTCTACAATTAACATAGATGTCCCTTGTGAGGTATGTGGGGGTCAATCACAATGTGAGTCCACCTGTCTCTCAAGAAAATAAAAGAAGTTTAATTATTCTCTACTGTACTTTTCTATTACATTTGTGCAAAATTTTCTATAGATTTTGAAGTTATCTTTGTGTTTTCTTTACATGCCTGTAAATCTGTAATGTCTACTCTCCAAAGCTTTTTCTCAGCTTTTCTTTCATCGGTACTGGTAAGGAGGAATCTTTTTTGTTGCTGACAAAGTTTTCCTAGTGTTTGGCACAGGAAGTTTAAACAATTTGCACAAAACCACATAGGGAATTAGTTCTAGAACACAGAACTTTAAAAGGCAAAGAATTGTGATGGTTAATTTTGAACATCAACTTGGCTAGGAAATAGTATCTACTTATTAAGCAAGCACTACTCTAAATGTTACTGTGAAGAAATTGGTAGATGTAGTTAACAAGTTATTGTACGTGAAGATTATCTTTGATGACACAAGTTAACTTCTTTAAATTGTTTCAAAACTTTTAGAGCAAAAATTCAGGCTTCCTGGAGAAGAAACTGCCTCAAAACTGCAAGTCAATTCTTGTCTGTGGCCTGCCTGATGGATTTGAGTCTAACCAGACCTCACAAATTCATGAGCCACTATTAAAAGTCTGCCTTTTCACTTCTGTCTGGAGCTCCATGTGTGTGTGTGTGTGTGTGTGCATGTGTGTGTATGTCTGCAAATTCTCCATTGGTTTTATTTTTCTGGAGAAACTCAGTAAAGAAGAAATTCATTCAGGCTTTTTTTACTGCTTGCTGAAGGAATAAATGAGCGATATTTCGGAAAAAGGTAACTGATGGTAAAACCTCAAGTCACACAGTGGCCTGTAAATAGAATACATTTATATGAAACCAGAATGCTTCTTTGTTAAGAACAACAAAAGTTTTTACTATTACTGGGGTCAGATTCGTGAAATCAAAAGAATGCAAAACTACTTAGCATAAAAGAAGAAAAACTCTTCAGTTATTATAAAGATCACACACATTCATAGTTTTCTGTCCCCTCCCATCTCTTGGTCTCTTCAAGTACAGAATTGTGATTTTGGGGTTTCTAGGTGAGTCATAGTTATAAATTTAAAGCCCATCTCAATATTTTGGAATTTCCTAGATAGTATGAAAAAGAAAACAACCAGGAAATAATGAAAACTATTTTCAATAGCTGAAAGAAAAAGTTAATATACTTTTCTGGGCTGGGATAGGGAAAGTCAAATTTTCTAATGCAATTTTTTATATAATTACATAAAATTTTCAGGACTACAAATTTTCAAAGAAAGGAACTTTTCTTTGCTATTTTGAAAAACTAATGTGTCTTTTATTGGTATATTTTTTCCTAAGAAGTTTCCAGTAGCTCTTATTACTGTTTATTATCTCATTGTGGGAATTTTTTAAATGGGAAAAAGGGATTGCAATGGACAGTATCATAAACTAAAATGTGCATTTACAAATTTAAAGCTTTTTTTTTTTACTACAAAGTAGCATCTGCTTGATGACCTGATGGAGTGACACAACTTTTGGGTCAGTTATGTTACTTACAAATAAAAATTCATTTCAGAAGTAAAACTGTCTCTTTCCATCATCATATTTTAGTTGTGCAGCTGCCTCCTCACTGCTTCAGTAAGAAAGTCTATTTTAGAAAAATAGAGTCCTGTGTCAGTTATTTCCTGTAATTCTCCCTAACAGTGTTGAAGCAATCTCAGAAGTGCACTGATTCTGAGTAGCCTTGATCCTTCTTACCCATGATAACTCCTTGCTGGGTTGCTTTCTTTTTTAGTTAGAGCTGAAGGTCATAACTATTTAAAAGACTATTACTTGTACAATGATGGTAAGAGATTGCATTGGTTTTTGAATCTTTTTTTTTTTTTTGGTGAGTTACATCACAAGTATTCATAAACTATTTGTCTCTAGTTGTGCAATCTATAATTATTTCTTTCTACTATTTTTGACAATTAACTTTTTTCTTGTTAAGCCTCAGTTATTAAATTTTATCTAGTAATTTCAGTATCATAGATTAAATTTACTCAGTATTGTCTTTGACCTAAAATCATACTCCACACACAAGCACAGGCACACACACACACACACACACACACACAAATTGTCATACTCTACTGGAAAATCATAAACTGTGGCAGTAGAGAACTTGGATGGGTGTCCTAGATCCATCACTTTGTATGTGCATGACCTTCAAATCTCTTGATCTCTCAATCTCAGTTTCCATTACTGCAATGTGAGAATAGTAGGCATACATAATGAGTAAAAATTGGTTTGACAGCTATTAAAAGTGATTTCTTTTGCTTTAATGGAACAGAAAAAGCAGGCTCAGTCAGGAATATGCATTTATGAAAGTTGCAGTGGCCCTTCAAAACACTGAACATCACCTTGGTGCAGTGTAGTTGGTTACAACAGTTAAAAATGCAAGACACAAAGCCTCTGTGCTTTAAATAATGTGAATTATTCCTATTTATTCTGGATGACATAAATACATTGTGACCTGAAATGCAGGTTCATGAGTTTGATGAGTACAATAGCTCTCAATAGCCCTTCAGTTCTTGTGACTCTAAAAAGGCCATTGATGTGGTCCTGTGTATGTGATAGTGGTGGTGGCGGGGTGTATCAAATGCATAGGCACTCAGTGATTTTCTCCTCTGCAAAATTTCATAACAAGTTTTTTGCAATAATAAAACCCTTAGCAATGATGTGTTGAAGCATCAAAGTGACTATTCCTTTTGTAGAGAATAAACATCAGATTTTGTAAAATACTGGCTTCTTTTAAACATCTCTTACTGAAGTGAGATCTTATGAAAATACTGACTACCTAGTCAAAGGCTGGGAAAGAAAAAAGGAATCTGAGTAATTATTATTTTATGTGAAGAACAAAACATATTTTATGCTACTCATTTTCTCTTATTCTCCTATAAGGGGAAAAAACTCCATTATATCAGCTATCCACAAAAGGCCAAAACCTGTGCTTATAATGTTCCAACAGTCCTTAAATATTTTAAAATAACACTGTGTTATCTTTCAGTGCCAGTGTCCTTGGTTTTATTTACCCCTAGTTAATTTTCATTGCCTTGCCAGCCTGCTCCCATACCCCTCTGCTGTTATGTCCCTAAATAGTTTTCCTGCTAAAGATGTTCCTATATACCCACTGCAATAATAAAAGTTAGGCTGGAATTTTCAGAATATATGGTGGGCATATTTTATTAGTAGTGTCGAAGTAATGGTATTTTTTTTTTCATTTCCAGCTACTCCATAGCTCTGATTTGTCTCACATTTAGTGTGTGTGTCTTAGTTACTTTTTTCATTGCTGAGACACAATAATGACACACACAAGTTAAAGGAGGAAAGGTTTATTTCAGTTCACAGTTTGTAGAGGCTTCATTCCATAATCGACTAACTCCAAGGCAAGAGTGGCATGGCAAAGGGGCATTGTAGAGTAAAAATAACCCATGGCAGAGCAGACAGGAGGCAGCAAGTAGCAACCGCTCCTTCTTTCTGTCCCTTTATATTCCATTCATGTTACAAGCCTATTGGCTGGGTACACCCACATCCAGGGTGGGACTGTCATTATCCATATCCAGAACTTGCTAAATCAATTTATTTATCACACATCCTTCATCTATAGCCACACATCTTGGATCTAGTGACCTGCAAAAAGCCCCATCTATGACCAAATAGGCTTTGTAGGGGACATCTAGATATAAGTCATAACATTGTGACTCTAGTTCCCAAAATAGTCATACACATTTCTTTGTGAAAAATAAAATTAATCAGTCTCTAAGAGCTGTGAATGTCCTAACAGTTTCAGAATTGCTGAAAAGTGTAAATATAAAGTTGTCTCTGAGGTTTAAGGCAAATTCTTAGATGCAAACCCCTGTACAAATGAAAAGAAAGTTAAGCTCTTCCAACATACATGGCGTGAAGCAAATGTTCCATTCCAAAAGGTAGATATAGGAGGATAACAATGAGATGAAAGTGAAATCTGCAGCACAAACACCAAGTTCTGTAGATCTATTTCCAGCATCTGGGATAATCCGTGGGAAAATGTGAACTCCAAAGGGCTTGGGCGGCTTCAGCGCTATGGTACTGCTGGTGGCTGTCACTGCCTTGGTTTCTTTTTTGAACTGGCATACATTCCTGGCTTCTCCAACTTTCTGGAGTCTCCACTGCACTTTTGGCTTCACACTTACAGCTTCATACACTGACCTGTCAGGGACACACTGCCTGGCTTTCCAGGCCTTTTGAAATCTAGAGGGAAGTATTTCTGACCTCACAACTCTTACATTCTGCACACATCTACAACCAGTTTCATGTGGATGACACCAAATCTGCCACCAGCTGAAGACTAGCCAGGGTTCCTTCTGTCTTGGCTGCAGGGATTGAGTACCTGCATTGTAGAAACCATTCTCAAGAAACAAATTCCCCAGGTCATGGTCATTCTGGAACATAGTGTCTTGGGGCTCTCTTCTCAAAAACAGTGTCTTTCATCTTTGCAATTTAGAAGCTGCAAAGGGTGGAGTCTTACTGGTTCTTGTGGTGTCTTCATGCCATCTTTTCTATTGCTTTCTTTCTTCTCAGTATCCAACCTTCTGTGCTCTTTTTTTTCAGGCAGTGCTGTACTGAAACTTCCTTTCTGGACAAACTCAAAATGTTTAAAATCATCCAGGTGGACTTTTTGTCTTGATTTCCACCACAGATCTGGTTAAAAGCCTCCAAAATTAGCCATGCCACCGCTTCAACATTAGACTCTGTGGCAATTTCTTTGCCAGATTAATTAGTTTGCTGTGCCTAATCTCAGTTTTCTGGAAAGTCTCTGAACATGAATTTTCTGCAGACTAATTTTTCTGCCAAAACATAACACATACAATCTCCAATAATCAAGGGAGTGCTTGCTCCTAACTAAAACCTCCTGAGCTTGGTCTTTACCAGCTGCGTCTCTATTAGCATTCTAGTTTTGTGAACTCTGACCAGACATTCCCATCAAATGTGGCTTACAGCATTCTGAACTTGCTGATACAGCTGGCTTCTCCAAACATTTCCAAATTCTTCCTCCAAATCAGTTCCAAACATGTCTGAATCAAGTGGACAGGAAGCATCACAGCAATGACCCCACTGCTGTCTTATTTACTTTTCTTGTTGCTAAGGCAAAATACCCAACACCCACAAGTTAAAGGAGGAAAGGTTTATTTCAGCTCACAGTTTGTAGAAGTTTCAGTCCCTAGTAAACTGGCTACAATGCAGACTGGTGTGGCAAAGGGGCATTGCAGAGAAGAAACAGTTCATGGCAGGCCAAGCAGGATGCAGCAAGCAGTGAGCCTGCCTTTTTTCTGTCCTTTTATATCCTATTCAAGATCCAAAGCTAGAGATTTGTGCCACTCACACCCAGAAGGTTATTTCTAGTGCAAAGATTTTGGTCTAAAGTTGATATATATGAGGTTCTAGACATTGTATTTATGTTCTAAAATTGCACTATTAAGACATATAAGAGTGATATCCATTTTAAATAGGGCCACAACACCCAGCCACCTGCTTCCAAGGAGAAACCATCACTCCACTTAAGGAAATACCTACTCCTTGTTTCTATATTGTTCTTAATTATGAATAATTTTCCAGTGAGCATTCTACTATGTGGGCTAGTCTGGTTAAACTAAACAACAGGAAGTGGGCCCATTTGATTAAGTGTGATCAGTCAGATGAGGCAAACATACTGTATGAGGTGAGTGAACTCCTCACTGTACTGGACAAACCCAGCTGAACAAATCACATTACTCAGAGGATGTATCTTAGAAAACTTTAAGTTTTCTTTTTAGTTTCTCCTTGGTCCTGGGCATTGATCCAAGTATAGTAGGATATACCTATGATTATACATGCTCCCTCTTGCTTGCAAGGGAAAGGCAATTCTGTTACCCATGACAACATTCGCCAGTGAATTAAGGTTGGTCTGAATGTCTTCCAGGCCCCAAATAGTGACACTGATTGCTTTAGGAAAAGTCAATAGACAAATGTCATACTTTTCCTAAGTGACTGATCACATTGTAGGAATAATTGCCTACAGCTTGCTAATAAATAGCAAGGCAGATACCACTCCAGGAAGCTTCTCCAGGCTAGCATATCTCCATTATAGTCTGAGAACTATGTAATCTACCCATTATATTTTCCTAAATCCTTGAAGATCCCTCATTCTGTCTTTAAGGCACAAGCTAACACATCTGAAGGGTGACATACACTCATCAAAGACACATTTTGGCTGTGTGTGGAGAATGGGCAGGGGATGAGTAACAGTAGAAAGATGATAGCCAGGTAGAAAGATTCTAAAGCCTTGAGATAATGCTGATATACCAGAAGGGCACTGTGTAGGTGGAGAAGGGTGGACAATTTGGTATAACTTTGAAAGAGGAGAACAAAGTGATTGAGAAAGTTAGAAGTAACAAAAAAGCAACTATGTATACAAGGGATAATTAAAATATACAATGAACATTTACATTTAAAAAATTTACAGTAAAAGGTACATTACCAAAAAATATAAAGTAAAAAAGAAAGGAAAAGAAAGGGCTCTAAGGGATATAACTGCATGTATGTTTGAGTGTGTAAAATAGATGACTATATTGCTGAATCTTTGTTGGATCATTGAGCAGAACTGTTTGCAGTCTCACTGTTTGAATGTCTACTATGTATCCTTTATATTTGTAACTTGAACAACTACATCCAAGATGACAATATGTAATTTATCAACTAGTGGTTTCTTAGTGTTTCTTTCAGAATTCTGTATGGTTGCTACCCTTTTTTCTTTTGCTTTTTTTTCTCTTTAAATAAAATTTTAAAAAATATTAAGCTTGTTCAAACTGTGGGGAAATATTTTGAGTATTTTAAGGGGAATTGATGGTAATGTGTCTTTTACTGCAATATTTTAAAATTTAAAAACCATTCTTTTTATTATACCTGATTATCAATTGTGATTATGGTAGTATCTGTGAAATAAAAACATGATGATGTGTCCTCATTTACTGTATTTACCAGATCTGGCACTGTTTGATTTCTGGCTCTTCCTCAGAATTAGAGTGACCATGAAAGGCAGATACTTTGAGTTACTTCAGGTCATCAAGGCAGAGGTGACAGTATAATAAATGACATTCACTAAACTCTTCCAGAATTATCTCAAGAATAATGGGATAGTGTGTTCACAAGGAGGGAGAGCATATCGAAGGGATTGATGGTGATGTATCTTTCAGTGTAATATTTATTTAAAAAAATTAAACATTGGCCATAGGATAAATATGGCAGAATGGAGGGTAAAAGATTAAGAATCATAATGAAGTCAAGCCCTGTTCTATGGTGAAGGGCTATGTGGAGACAGAAAAATGTTTATGACTCATTGACTTTTTTTTCTTTTTTTTTTAAGAAAGACTCACATTAGCAGAAACTTGGATTATTATGGCATTGAAACATAATTTCTAAGGCACAGTTTCCTTATTACCAATAGCTTACCATCAACATCTGTCTTAACTTCCTGTCTAATTCCTTATGCTGTAGATTCTAAAGGGGCTCGGTGTCCTCAAGTCTGTTAGAAGTACCATTCGTGACATGAAGCTTCCTGTAGAAAATGAACCAGGCTTAAGTTCATTGTTAATAGGTGCTGCTTCAGATTTTTCCAGCTAAACAAGAAAACAGAAACAGCTCCAATTGTTTGTGATTATTGGACTATCTATAATGTTCATCTAAAATGCCACTTTTTAGTGCAGACTTTCCCTGAGAAAGAAGAGAATTTGACCTGGCTTGTTCATAGTATTTTATTTTGATGATGATACTCTCTACTGTTATAGTTGTGGGTTTATTTGCGGTCTTCTACAGCCATCCATGTCCATTTAAAAAATGTAATTTAAAAGCAACAGCTTCTGTATGTACTAAAAATATTTATTAAATGGAAAATGTTCATTTTTTCCCGATGCAAGTCAGAGAGAACCTATTAGCATCTAGTTTAAATGTCACTATTGTTTATATAAAGTGAAGGTTACAGAAAGTATATATATACTTCTCCCTCTTTGTCTGTGTGTGTGCATACACACAAATTTTAAAAACTTTTTATTGGTATATCTGTGCAGTATACAATGATTGCATTCCTTGTGGAGAGTTGGTCCATGTGCATAACACATCTTTATTCTTTTCTTTATCCATTCTCTTCCTCCCCATCTCTCTCTGTCTCTTTGTTGCTTCCTTTCTGCAAAAACACATACTTCTCTATTTCTCAAAGAGCTCATGTTGCGGGTTAGTTACGGAAGACCTCCTTGGGGAGCAGGGTAGAAGTGGCCTACCGTGTCACTCTGGACTCAGCTCAAATGAAAGAGATAGCTTTTCCTTAGCAAAAGAAACTTGAGAAGTCAGTTTGAAATAGAATGGAAAATAGGAGAGAATAAATAATCAGGTCTGTGAACAAGAGGTGTGTGTTGGCAGAGTTAAAGTGACCGGGTCCGTAATTTGTTGCCACATCAATGACAGGTTAAGTGCTGCTCCCATCCAGTAACACAAAGAACATACTAAGAAGGCAGAAAAGAGTTTGTTACCATATGTGAGACTTTCTGGGAAAGCAAGGAGGCACCAAAGCTTGCCCCAAATAGCTTAATTGAGGTGAGAAGCAAGCAGTTTGGTTTTATCACGGTTAGGGTGTCAGAGGACAGAGTTTTACTGTGTTTTGAATTTCTGTACCTGTGTGAAAGAGTGCAGCTCTGGCTCAGAATTGGGTGGAGATAGAGAAGAGTTTGTCACTAGAGTTCTAGGCCAAAGGCCTAACTCTTGGAGTCTTAAATGACCAGAATCAGCCACCTGTTGCGTCAGGAGTTCAGCAAGCAGAGGTAGAGGTAAAACTGATGAGAGAGAGAGGAAGAAAGAAAGAGAGAGAGACAAAGACAAAGACACAAACACAGACAGAAAAGGGAGAGAGAGAAAGACAAAGACAGCAAAGAGAGAGAGAAATAAAGAGAAACAGAAAGAGAATATATATATATATATATATATATATATATATATAGAGAGAGAGAGAGAGAGAGAGAGAGAGAGAGCGAATGAGTGTCAATCAGTTTATTTGGCTGTAACCATACTGGGAAGACAGTGATTCTGATGACTTCTAAAAATCTGTCTTCCTCACACTGACAATAGCTCCAGGTTAAATATGGCAGAGCCAGGGCAGTGAGGGGTGAGAGGCATGTAGAGCTATCTGTGGGTCAGGTTGGTCTGGATCTCTGAAGATCTTCTGGGTCCTTCTGGGACCTGGGATACCTTATTGCTGGGGCTGGAGGTGGTTCAGTTTTCATGGCCAGGATGACAGGAAGACTTACCTGCAGGGCTCACTTTTCCTGGAATTTGAAATAAACTGGGACATAAAAATGATTTTATGAATGGAATAGAATTTGAGGCAGCAGATTTCTGTCTATGCAGGACCAGTACCAGCTCTGTACTACATTGTCTAGTGCCTACAAAACTCAGTTATGCTATGTTTACAGGCTGTAGATATTTGCGTGCCCTACAAAGTCACATCCTTGTTTTAACTTCCCTTTCTGAAATGGATTCCTTGGTCCACCAGCATCATTTTTCATCCTCATGACCAGCAAGTGTGGGCCACAACTGCTGATGAAGTTGCAGGACAAATGTTAATTTTACACTTGCAATCAACCAGCCCATTGGATCAGGTCACTCCTGTGATTCACTTGCTCTTAGTAATGTCTTCTGCTCCCTCACTGCAAAAGTCTGCTTTTTGGAGTGATTTAACACAATCCCAATCAAAGAGTCAATAGCATTTTTCACAGAACTAGGGAAAACAGTCCTAAAATTCATGAGGAATTAGAAGAGATCTGGAATAGCAAAAGCAATCCTGAGTGACAAGAGCAAAGCATTATAATCTTGCACTTGAGGTTGTATTGCAAAGCTATAGTGAACAAAACAGCATGGTACTGGCACAAAAACTGACTCATGGATCAATGGAACAGGATAGAGGATGCAGTAACAACCCCAGGCATATTTAGCTATTTGATCTTTTTCTCCTAAAATTTATACTCAAATTTAACCACACTTTGTCATTCCAGGTAATATATCTGAGAGTGCAGAGAGGTAATTTTATAACATAACAGTACAGCTCCCAGAAAGAACTTGCACCTCTTGATTGGTGGTAATTAAGGCAGAGATTCACATGTCCATGAGCTTAGAAATTATGCCTAGTGGTTGGTTCAAACTGGGCAACTTTTTCCGAGGACACAGAAGTTTTAGAGGGAAGTTTTTAGCAAGATGTAATTTTTTAGCAATGCAGACATAGTCAATGAGAATCTAGTTGCTTTCAAACTACAGAATACACCAACTTATTGAGCAGCCAGGTGTCAAGCAAAATGAAAAACAACAGTTTTGGGTGGATATAGAAAGTGTGTCACATATAAGCTAGTGATTCCTTTTGTTGTCATTGAAAATTGCCAAACTTTGCTAGGAAAAACACTTTCTCAAATGTCATTTTACTAAAAACAATTAGGATGAACTCATGTTTTTTCTCCAGATGCAACAAATTTATTGTGTAATATGTGATTCTGTTTGAGAGATCTTTCCAAAACCATTGTATGCTTGCAGGCCTTAGGTCACAGATGTTTTCTTTTTTTTCTGCAGTTGAAACAACAGACTGCCTCGTAACCCTGGGGTAACCTGAGTACACCAGAGGCTAGGTCTGCGAAAACACCACAAATCTGGGAAACTATTTCAGAATCTGAAAAGTAGTTTGTTTTCTAAGTTTTAAGCATGTAAATTTCCTCAATGATAATCTCTGCTGTTCTGTTAACTTTTTTTCTATAAAAAACGACTTTCTTGAGAGATGTACCATTTTATTGCTGTGACTTCAGAGGTCCATTCCAGTTCAAAGACTCTGCAGCTCTTCAAATAGTTCAATTTTATCAGGATGCTAAGAACATATCTGTGAGAACAAGCAGAATTAAAATCTAAGGACAGAAAAATCAGTACATACTTCATTTGAACTTTATCTCACAAGACCAAGAGAATTTAACTTCTGACTTTAGTTCCTTTGGGTTTTAATAACTCTGGACTTTCAATTGCAAATGAATTTAATTTTGAACTTTAATTTCCCCTGAGAATTTCATAGTGGGAATATTTTACTTGCAAATTTTAGGCAACATTTTAATATTAGAATTATTTTTGGAATGACTTACTCTTATCATTGATTTCATTCCAAATCTTTGAATAGATTATGTTGGATTGTATGGCTTTGCATAATTTGAGGTGAGATTTCCATCTCTCATTCAAGACTGCAGTGAGCTTTTGGCCATCAGCACAGAGTGTCTATAAGTTTAAACAAATTAGTTTTCTTTTCATAATCCATTTTAGAGGCTCCTGGGCAAAATCAGTGAAGCCCACAAATGGTCCTGTCAAAGTGTTGAAAATAATACAGGTACATAATAGGTACAGAAGAATTGTTTGGATTTTTTGCAGGTGTCATCCCAAAGAGAAAAGTAACATGTTTTATACATAAAAGTCTTCATGACGAAGCTCAGTGAATAAACAACTGGAAAGACAGGAGTGGGGGAAATGCTTCTTTCTGTCTATCTTTCAAGGAAAGCGAATTCATGCAGAAGACTGTATCTAGACTCATATCCATCCCATTGCACCAAAATAAAATCAAAATAGTTGAGAAACATAGATATTAAACTAGAAATACTTAATCTGCCTAAAGATAAAATAAAACTTTTGAAGAGGCACAGTAAAGGACTTTCTGTACTAAATCAAATGGTAAAATAAATAACACCAAGAATCAGCAAATAGGATTACATCAAATTACAAAGTTTCTGTATAGAAAAAGAAAGAACCAATGGAGTGTACAGACATCCTACAGGATGGGAATTTTTATTATTATTATAGTTATTATTTTGTTAGCTGCTCCTCTGCCAGTGGACTAATATTTAAAATTTACAGAGAACTACAAATATCAGAATACCCAAATAAATGACACAAAGTAAAATATGGGCAATTGAAATGAATGGATATTCTCAGAAGAAGAAATATAAATGGCCAACAACTAAAAAAACACATTAAAAATGCTCAACATCTCTGGCCACCAAAGAAATGCAAATTAAAATAATATTGAGTTCAATCTTACTCTAGAAACAATCCAACAAACAAACATCAAAAACAAAAAAACCATAGCAAATGCTGGTGAGATTGTGAGGGGGAAAAGGCATTCTTTTGCATTGTTGGTGGGAATGTAATCTGGTACAACCACTAAGGAAATCAGTATGGAGACTCCTCAAAAAACTAAAAGTAAAAATTCCATTTGACCCAGCTATTCCTCCTTTAAGTATCTTTTCAAAACTATTAAAAACATCATGCCACGATGATTCAGGCATACCTATGCTTATAGCAGCACAACTCATAGTAACTAAACCTTAGAAGCTGCCTATATGTATGCTTATATGTATATTAGAAGAATGGATAAAGAAAAAAGTAGTGTTTGTACATAAAGGAGACTAATCTGCCATAAACATGAATAAATTTGAATCACTTGGAGGAAAATAGTTGTACATTGAGAACATAATATTAGGTGAAATAAATCAGATGCACAAGCTTAGATATCACATAGCTCTTTTATATGAGAAACTCAAAATATAAATGATTTCAAAAAACACAATGAAAAATAGGTAATAGGAAACTGGAAGATAGATTGGTTGCAAATGGGAAGGGGATATGATAGATAGATAGGAGATGAAAGAATATGTTAATGAAAGAATATGTACCCTCTCCATAAGATGAATGTAAACATTAGGTAAAATGTGTACTAATAGAAATATTTTTAAACTCCATTAACCTATGGACTCCCTCCATCCTATCACTCACTGCAGTTGGGAGGCTCCATATATGAGTCGTAGATTTTAGAGGGAAAATGGGGTGTGTGTTCTCACAATTCTTTCTGCTGCCTTCTCTGGGTCTGAGTCGGTCTTTAGACTCTTACATTGACCTCACTCCCTTTAGGTTGAAAGTTGTCCAGGTTTCTCAGTGGTGCCTTTAGTGTTTTGGAAGCCAGGTTCACCTAATTCTGGATTCAGTATGAACCTGTTACTTGCACATAGGTAGAAGCCACATTCCATTTTTATTAATAGTAAAGATGGGATGTTGACCTTTTAAATGGATGATTCTTTTACTCTGTATCTTAATCCATCCCTTGCACTGATGCTACAACTCACTATGCCAGAGATGCTATCGTTGTACACTTCCTTTTCCGCCTTTACCCACTCTCGTTTATAGACTTAAAAGAAGGCCCATCGTAACAGAAATATTTGATGAACACATAGGATTCAACTGTGTCGGGACAAATTTACTACATATTTAACTTCTTATTTTTTGGGAATCAAGTCTTGTTCTTTTCTCCTTATGGTCTCCAATTTCTTTTTGTCTTTTAGCCATAAACTGGATACTATGTCATTGTATGAACTGCAATTTTTAAAGTTTTTTAACAAACCAAGAACAACAACATCATCTTGCCATTTTCTTAAATACCACATAAATGTCACAGTGTGGAGTTCACACTGTAGCTTTATGGAGTCTGTTGAATTAGACAGCTTTACATACCTACCAGGCAATGTTTTAAATCTTGGTTGTCACAGAAGGCATAAGTCCCCCAGTTCTGTTTTGTGTTCTGACCTTCTTGTTTCTAACACTAGTGCTGCCCTTACTACTGAAACTTTTAATTTGACTCTTTAGAATGCCTAGGGGAAAGAAATTCCATCGACACTCTTAAGTCATGAAATGTTTCAGGAATATTAAAGATGTTCAGAATTATTGCTAATCAACTAAATAAAAATTGAAATAAAGAATTGTGACTTAATATATTAGACAGACAAAATTTAAAAACCAGACTAGGATCAAATGTTGCTAGAAATATGTAGACATAGGAACTGCCTTGCATTGCTGAGGGTAATGCAAGGGTCTATTACAGAGAACAGTCTGACAGTGCTTAATCAAGGCAGAGTATATGCACTTCAAACCAATAATACTGTTCTTGTGTGTAAGCCAAGAAAATTCCCACTCAGTCCCAGAGACACTGCTTTTGCTGGAAGGAACCTGGTTATATATTGAAACAAGCAGTTTTCTAGAAAGAAGAAATTCTTTGTGACAGTAATTTTAATTCCATCTAAATAGTACAATAAACACAACTTACTGGCTCCCTTCCTCACATAAACTCTGATAGTTCTAAGAAAAGCAGGCAGACCAACATGGATTCACACTAAAAACTGGAACAAAACTATACATTCCAAAGCCTGATGCTCAATAAATTTTAGGATATGAAAGGATCCCACAGTAAAAAATGATGTGATGTCTAGAAAGTACTGTTAGGAAAATACAACACAGTAACTTACACTAAAGTAAACACTCCTAATGGATAAGACACAATGAAAAACACTAAAATAATACTATATCATCTTAGAAGTAAGAGCAATGATAACAAAAAATAAGAACAGGTAGTCATGAAGAACTAACTGCAAATATTGAACACAAAAAATATGCTTGACAAAATAAAGACAATAATTTGAAGAGGAGGCAGTATTTGAAAAATAACACAGAAGCATTTTCCAGAAGTAAAGAATGAAACAAATGTACACAAGGAAATAGACTTTTAAAAAATCACACTTAGGAACATCAAAAACGACAAGAAAATCTTAAAAAATCTTTATTGTGAGAAAAGTATCATTATCAAAGAAATGAAAACCAGACTTTTTTATTTGACAGAGATTTGTATGACACTTCTTGTGAGCTAAGAATGTCCTGGATTCTTAAAATAATTTGTGCTCAAATCTACTAAGGAATCTGCCTCTTGGAATTAAACATAATAATAGTGGTGAAACCTAAGTAAGCTTGTAGCAGCCACGTGGAACAGGGCCTTTGCAACTTAGACACTCCAGGAATGAAGAGGGATCTTACATAATATAATAAAGGATGATTGAGCTCTGTACAGACATAAATGCAAATACATTTCATCAAATAGGTAGCAGAAGAACAAAGTTATAAGTACTAGTGACAGTCTGTCCAGTTGCAGAAACAGAGACTGTATATGTGTTTTTGCCTTGATTTATTATTTATTAGTATTTACCCTTTTTCCTAATTTTTCTTATTTTTTCCAATATTTTCTATAAGATGAGTGGTAGTTGTTATTATTAAGATAAAATTATGGCTGAATTAGAGAAGAAAATAATATCTTGCACAGAAGGATGTACTGACTCTTACAATACTGTTATTGTCCCAATGTTCAGAAAGTTAGTTGCAGTTTTATTTATACAGAGGAAGTTGATGATCTATGCAGTGAAAGAACAAGCTATCATCTATTTCCTCATTTACTTGCTTGTTAACTTTTTAAATGGCCAGGTACTACATTCCAGGTACAGTTATAAGCACTGATGGTATTCCAGTTAATAAAACCCAGTTTCTGTATTCATGGCTCTACACTTCAGTGGGGAGAGAAGACAATAAATACCATCAAGTGGGAAGAACTATTGTGTGCCTGAATGATGCTGAATGCTATATAAGTAGAAAAGAAAAACTGAGAATTCCAGAGGGAAGATGGGAGGTTGAGGGGGATGCAGCTTGAATGAGTGGATTGTGACAGAGATCATTGACCTGGTGACATTTGAAGTAACATACTGATGAAAAAGAGGGTAAGAGCCATGAAAATGCAAGGGAAGATGTTCCCACCGGAGGGCAGGCAGCAAGACCCTGAGGGCCAAAGGTACTTGACACCTTTGAGGAATGACTCCGAAGCTAGCCTGGATGAACATATTGGTGGGGTGGGGGCAGGGAGGCAGGGACATTAAGTTAGACAAATAGAAAGGAGCCAGGTAGCTACTTTTTCTTACTCTAATGACTTTAGAATTAAACTGGAGACAGAGACTCTTAAGCAAAGATTTTATTGCTGTTGTTGAAATTTAGTAAAAGAATGACATATATTACCTTACCAAAGAGATGGACCACAGAAGATACCACAGACTGACTTAATCTAACATCATCCCAATTACATTCTGTTGAACTTTTTGTTTATTAAAAGGCTGAAACCCACAATTTCTCACTCAGGTTTGCTTAGAGCTCTGTTCTGGGATATGGGTTTGGTTTCTGACATTCATGTTCATTCATGCAGAAACTGAGTTTGGAGCTGTTTCACCTGGGGAAGCTATGTCAGCTGAGATGACAGTGCACACTGGGGAAAATGTGCTCTGGGGACATCAGCTGTGACAAGTGCTTTTCAACCCCAAGACAAATGCTAAGGCAGCATATTAGAGGGGTCAAGAGTTGCACTGAAGTCTTTCTCATCCTTATATTCTACTGAGGACCAGGTCTCCCATCAGCAAGCAGCCCTACCTACTCACCCTGGTCTCCCACCCACAGCTGAGGTAGTGTCTGTAAAGCAGCAGTTAAACTGAGTGCTGCCAACTTGAAGATCAGTTCCCCTCACAGGGTAGCTCTGTGACGTAGTTTCAGCTGACATTCCTGGAAATCCACCCAAGAGTCTGTTCCCCTGATTCTTACAGTATTTTGGAAGTACTTAATTCCTTTGGCATTTAGCAAGGGGCTTTCTTTCTTTTTCTTTTTTAATTTTTTAATTTTTTTTTTTTAGCAAGGGTCTTTCTATTGTTTTATTGCTTGAGAGCAAACCCTGGGATAACCAAGAGAGCTTAAAATTTCTTTCATTCTTAAAGATGCCATATGTGGTGCTCTCAGAAATTTGAGCCTGCTGAAACCATTTCCAAGATTTTAAAAGAAAAGGAAAATAGAAATGTCCAAAGAAGTAGAATTTGAACACATGGTAAACCATGACAATATAGAGCATCAAAAGTAGTAAGAATAAAAAATATTATATTAATAAACGCTCAGAAAAAAATGAACTCTCAACCCAAAAGATAAAAAGAAGCTTTACTTGTATGAATTCTTGAGCTTTGGACAAGATAGTGCAATTTTCTGCTAAGCCACAACAGTGTTATGTCTAGTCAGGTGTCCAGATTTTGGTCTTTGATATTTTTCTTTAATTAGTTTAAAAGCTTTTTGGAGAATAGTTATTTCTATATTTAGAACAGAAACACTCTACATGAGGCTGCAGTAGTTGTCTTGCATTTGTCAGAAATACAGATGCGTTTATAATTGCTTCAGATAATATGTGAAAAGGTAAAAATACATATCTGAGGAGAAACTTCTAGAAGATTAATAGTGACAAACTGAAACAGTGATTAAATTAGAACTGGTCTATGAAGATACTTGGAGAAAACAAATATTAACTACACAGTATTAGTGAAAAACTGGCTAAGCACTGTCAAGAACCTAAGAGTTCACACTGTTTAGCCCCTCTCGAGTTTGGTAATGATGACGGAAGATCAGATTGCTGAGTCAGAGACAGGAGACTGTGTGGCTCACAGTGTAGGAAGTGGCATGTTTTCTTTCTCTTTGCACAGGCTTCCCTTGTCCCCCAGGAGACAATGCTGGGTCCACGTACACATTGCATACATTGTCCAGTGTCACAGCAGTGGGACCTGAGAATGAGGAAGCCTTCATCGTTAAAAGGGACTGCTAGTGAGCTCATCTAACTTCTGCCTCAGTAGACATTATCTAAATTATCTCAGCGGGTAGCAAATCTGCTTTCTGTTCCATGGGAGATGCTTATCTCTGCTTCCACATCTGTCTTCTCTGCTATCCTCATTATAGACTTTTTCCAAACAAGTTAGTACAAGATATAAAAGAATGTCATGGAGAATTATCTTCCAAAAAATCACACTTACACATGTGTGTGATATGCCATGAAGATGAAAAACTCAAGTTAGCCAGTTGTCAAAGAGGAATGATGTGGTTTGCTTTTTTGGGGCCAGGATTGTGCACTTTATCACTTTATCACAGAACTATATCCCTTGCTCTTTTGAAAATAATTTTTATTTTGATGTAGGTTCTCCTTAAATTGCCTGGACTGGGACCAATTCACAACCTTCACAGAACCTTCTCCGAACCTGGGATTGTTACAAGCAGGTGCCCCCATGACTGGTAGCATGCTTTGCTTTATTTGACTGACAGAATCCTTTTCCTCTCTGAATAGTTCAGCATTTGTTTTAGAATTTTCTTTTTTGCATGCAACTTAGGTTCTGCTTGTGCTGCTATTGTGGGAATACGGAATTTCACATTGGAAGAGGATTAGGAATAAACTTCAGTAAAGTCTAAATTCCAGACTCCTGAAACCAACCTACTCAAATATTTAACAATTCTCACCAGAAGCTTAAGGGCATATTTCTTGGCATAAAAACTACACCTGGGAGGAGGTAGACATAATATTGTAGATTCACAGAAGTAATGTAGTTGTCTGGGATAATGTACCCCACAGGGATGGTAAGGTGCACTCTTATATTCAGAGGAATCATCCATTGTCCTGTCACTATATATCCATTTAAATATATGCCACTGTGAGTACATAGGGGAAGGGAAGTCTGCATTTCCTTCTGAGGATTGTTTTTATTGTCTTTTCTTTATTTAATCATTATAATTTCCATAGTCTTTGCTATTAAGGCAACTTTATATGCATTGATTGTAACTATCATGTTTTAACATTTTTTAAAAAAAAAATGCCATTGTGTTACTCTCTGCAGTCCCAGTTCTAAACTCTGTGTTCTCTGTGTTGTACATCATTCAGTGCTTTCTATTTCCACATCATTGTTCATCCAACACACCATTCATTTCTCTCATCACCAGGATATAGGATCATCCATGAGATCATACAACACCAAATGTTCCCTAAGAAATAGCTTAAGGAGAGAAAGAATAATGTTGTTTAGGCTGATTTCCTGCTGATCTGTGAGGCTGAAGCCTCAGACAAACATCATTCGGGCAATTGGTGTAACTAAGACTTCCTTGATATGTCAAGCCGTGATTCCTGTAAACATAGTCATGTACTAGTAATCTTTACAAAAGGTGACCAGTGTATGTCTCAAATAGTAATTCCAAAACAAGACAATGTTAATGTAGTGGTATTATAATGAAATGTCTTTCAGTATTTTTTATTGTATCTTTTTTTCATGAATTTTTTTATCATTTTAATTTTTTTATTTAAAGAGAAAAAAACATGTAAAGGGTAGAGATAATACAGAATTTCAAAAAGAAAAAGATAAACAGTAAGAAATCATTAGTTGATAAATTACATATTGTCCTCTTAGATATAGCTGCTCAAGTTACAATATTAAAGCATACAAAGTAAATATTCAAACAATGAGACTGTAAACAGCTACACATCCATGAGTCTCTACAAGTTTTTCTATCCTTTCTGTATTAGAGGGAAAAACAAAACCTAGCAAGACAAAACAAAACAAATTCCTATAAAAACATGAAACCAAAAAGTTGTATAAAACCACAGTACAAGGTGATCTACAATGATTACTGTGTTGTTTCTTATTATCTTCAATACAATTGTCTATGTCATCAGGCATAATTGAACATAGCAGTGTAGTTGAATATAGCTGTACGTAACAATATTAGTAAAAATAAAACACTGTAGACAGTATAAAACTTCAAAGGCAGGTAATAATCAAACCAGGGTGGATATTCTAGTGAATCTTGTCATCTTAAGTGCAGTTGCTTATACTCTCAGACTTGATACTATCAATCATAACAGCTTTGAATAAAATCTATCAATACAAAACAGCAATCTAACAAACCAGATTCAATTACCATCAGTCATGTTAAAACAGAGCTTTAGATTAAGTTAATCAGAAATTAAGGATGATTACTGTACTATATCCTGTTATTTTTGGGATAACTGTCTGTGCCCTCAAATCTAGTACAGGTAGAATGACTGGAACAGAATATACATCTAAGCAGTGTGGTGTGAGTAATGTGGGTTTTAAATCCTGGTACACTATTAACAATATAGTGTATCAAGGCCATCTATGTTAGAGATTATAGCCATCCTTCTCTGCCTCATTTCTACTATGTTATTTTTCTGCCTCTGTTTGTCTACTTTTCTCCTTCATTCTACTGCCTTCCCCACTCATTGAGGCCTTTCTACCACTGTTCCTAAAATTCTGGTATTTTTTTCTCTTTCTCTAGAATGTCCTTCAGTATTATCTGTAGGGTTGGATTGGTGGTCACAAACTCCCCCAGTTCCTCTTTGTCATGGAAGCATCTTGTTTCTCCATTAATTTCTAGTGACAGTTTTGCAGGGTACATCAATCTGGGCTAGAGGTTATTTTCTTTCAGGGCTTGGAAGACTTCACTCCAAGCTCTTCTTGATCTGATGGTTTGTGTTGAGAAGTCTGCCATGATCTTGATGGGCTTTCCTTTATAGGTAATCTGTTTCTTTTTTTCTGATGACTTTTAATATTCTGTTTTTATACTGAATTTCTGGTATCTTGATTATTATATGTCTGGGTGTAGCTCTGTTTTGGTTGTAGGTGGCTGGAGTTCTGTATGCCTCACATAACTAAATGTCATTTTCTTTTCCCATGCTTGGGAAGTTTTCCCTAATTATTTCCGTGAATAGACTTTGTAATTCACCTGTTTGTATTCCTGCTTCTTTGTTCACATTTCTTATTCTTAAATTATAGATTCTCTTGTCATCTTCTAGCCTTTGTATTGTTACTGCCTGTTTCCTTGTTATTTTTAAGAGATCTTTCCTTTCATGTTCACACATTGCAAACTTGTCTTCAAGTTTTGATAGTCTATCCTTAGTTTCTTTAATGAGTTTTGCCAGCTTTCAGTGGAGTTTTTAATTTCCTGATGGTCTCTTTGAATCTGCTTCATGTATTCTATATTTTCTTTATATTCTTTATCAAATGTTTCTCACCTTTTTTTGTGTTCCTCCCTTCTTCCATCTGTGTCTTCCTGAGAGATGCTTAGCATTTCTTTGATTAATCTACTTACATCTTGCTTTACCTGATTTAATATTTCAGTTTTAAGCTCGCCTACAAGGTCCCGAAGATATCTCTTAATGTCCTTTGAAGCCATGTCTGATGTTACATGTTTGCTGCCCTCAGTCTCCCTTGTTTTTCCCTCTTCTGGATCAGTGCTTTCAGGGGTCTGGGCTGGGGGCCCCTCTTGCCTCTCTCTCCTGTCATGGTCCCAGCCTCCTCCACACAAGCGTACAGTATAGGTCCCAGCCCCCTTCTCTGTTGGCCATGGTTCCTCCGAAGCATGTTGGTGAGGAACCTCCACCTTCTCCTGCCTGCTCTTGTCACTGAGGTGTAAGCAGGGGCTGAATATGCCAGCCACTCCCCACCGGGCCAGCCAAACTTCAGGGGCCTTCACCAGGTTAGTGGGTGCTAGGTGCACAGAATCAATTTGGGACTGTCCACTGGGTCCTGGTCAGGGGCACGACCCAGTCCAAGCAAATCCTATGAATCTGCTCTGGGGAGGGAGCAACCAACTGAAGTCACTGTCGCTCCCAATTCAGGCTCCTCCTTCCAGATTCCAACATGTCACCCATTTGGTGGCTCCCTTCCTGTAGGGGGTGGTCTTATTCCCAGCACTGACTGTGGACTACTGAAGGTCCCTTCGCCAGCTCCACTCTCCATTGGGCTCATCAACTTCTGACTTCAGCACAGTTCCTGTGAGTGGCAGGCGAGAACAAGTTTGGGCAGCTCTGCAGGCTGGCACGAACTTGCAAATTCAGGTAATTTTAGCTGTTTCAATTGTAGCCTCGAGACTTTGTGTTTGAGGAGCTTTTTTACATTTTAATTTCTTCCTGTGTCAAGAGGATCCATCTCCCTCTGTCTGGATCTCTCCAGGATGTTTTATTCTGGCATATGAGTTGCTTCTCCAGGGAGGCTTCGTATTTTGTTGCTCACTGATCAGCCATCTTTAGCTCCTCCCTTTTTCCTGACTTTTAAGACAGGTAGCAGTGCCAGGGATTTAACTCAGTAGCATAAGTGCCTGCCTTGCTAGTGCACAGTCATGAGTTCGATCTCTGGTACAAAAAAAAAAAAAAAGAAAGGATACATTTTCTGTTTCTAGATGACAACAATGCTACTTTTACTTTCTAGCAAGAGTCTTAATTACATTTAAGAGCAAAGTTACTCCTAAATCAGCAGAGAAAGGAACTTGATTTTTTTCTTTCTTTGAAATAAGGTATAAAAATATGACTTCAAAAAAGACAATATCTAGCCTCACAAACAAAAGATTTCTTGAATTTGTAAAGTACTTTTGTAAATGGAGATATCAATCTTTGAAAACATATGCAGATATTCTCATAAAGTCCACAGAACTAATTTTGTTAGTCATGCATTACATTGGTTGCATATAAAAGGAAGAGATGTGTATGATGACATACACTGTGAAATGACAAAGGGCACTAAGAGAAAACAGAACTTGTGATCAAATGTGTGATGTCTGGTGTGAGACTGGGGAAATTGCAATCCTGTCACTCATAAGACAGGACCACAAACAAATTACTTGTATGAACCTCCATTTCCTTATCTAAAAATGTGTACTATTTCTTTTTAAAAAGGAATATGCATTCAATTGGTTGCTGTAGGTATTAGATGCATAAGTCTTTGTCAGACAATCAGAACAGTATGGGGTTCATCTATTTGTATAGAATATTTCTGTATCTTTACAAGAAGTTTGGTAAATGGAGACAATTTGAGACTCATTAGTGAAACAAATAAGGATCAAATTTATAAATATCATATTGTGTCTGTAGTGTAAAAAGTAAATAAGAACTACAAGAGTAATAAAACCAAAATGTTTAATTGCTATTGTAAAAAAGAGAGGAAAAAAAGTGCTCTAAGGGATATAACTGCATGTATGTTGGAGTGTGTAAAATAGATGACCATATTGCTCAATCTTTGTTGGATCTTTGAGCAGAACTGTTTGTAGTCTGACTGTTTGAATATTTACTATGTATCTTTTAACTTTGTAACTTGAACAACTACATACAGGATGACAGTACATAATTTATAAATTACTGATTTCTTAGTGGGGCTTTTTCTCATTCCCCTTTTTCTTTCTTTCTTTTAGAATTCTGTATTGTTGCTACCTTTTTTTCTGTTTTTGTTTCTTTTCTTTAAATAAAATTTTAAAAATGTATAATTGCTATTGTAAAAAAAGAGGAAATAGGAAGCGCTATAAAAGGTATAGCTGCATGTAAGTTTAGATGTGTGGGATTGATGACCCTATTTCTAGGTTCTTGTTGGATTGCTGAACAGATCTGTTTGCACTCTCACTGCTTTAGTGTCCACTTTGTGTGCCTTAATTCTGTAACTTGAATAACTATTTCTAAAAGAACAATATGTAATGTATCAACTAGTGATTTCTTACTGTTTTTCTTCTTTTCTTGAAATTCTGTAATATTTCTACCTTTTTCCTGTTTTTTCTCTTTAAATAAAAAAATGTATAATTGCTATTGTAAAAAAGCAAAAATAGGAAGTGCTATAAAAGATATAAATTCATCTATATTTATGTGTGCAGGATTGTTACCCATATTTCTTAGTTCTTGTTTGATTGTTAAACAGATCTGTTTGCAGTCTCACTGCTTGAGTGTCTATTTTGTGTGCTTTAATTTTGTAACTTGAACAACTATTTCTAAAAGAGCAATATGTAATTTATCAGCTAGTGATTTCTTACTGTTTATTTTTTTTGAAATTCTGTAATGTTTCTCTCCTTTTTCTGTTTTATTCCTTTAAATAAAAAATTTTAAAAAAAGAAAATTATTTGTAATAGAAGCACCGTCCTTATGTTTAGTAGCCCACAAAATTTTCATAAAATGTTCTTTTTTAAATTTAAATATTTTTTGGATAATACATATTTAAGATTTTCCCTAATAAATAATTTTATATTTTTTATGTTTGTTTTTTTAGTGTGCTATTTTATAGAACATGAATTAATTTTTTAGTAGGGCCTCTGCAACCTAAATATTAAATATGAACTTAAACAAAAAGTTTTGGACATGTAAATAAAGATAACATAATACCAAGCAGTTCAATGACATTATGAAATCTTTCAGAGGGGCTCTTGTCTATTGAAATGTGGAATCCTTGTGTCCACATGAGGATGAAATGATCAGGTCTGAGTATGTGTGTGGTACCTTGGAAAAGGAACGAAAAATGACTCGTTCTAGTTGCCAGGGTTGGCATTGCCTGCAAGTATTCAGGAATCAGATAGCTGAACCACAAAGAAGAGAATGGAAGCATCTAAATTTGAAGAGCAGAAATAGGTGACACAGAACTACTGAAGAATTCTGCATTTTGGAAAGGCTTCCTACCATCAGCTTTTACTCAAGACAGGAGAACCAGTTGTTATTGTCAGGGAAAGGAATGAAACAGAGCTGGCCTAGAAAAAAGCTAAAAGTTAAGTCACTCTCATTCTTGCCTGAAGGTTTATTATCTCACTGCTCTGTGATTCAAACCATCTATTTAATTATCACCATCTCTTCTCCTTTTGGTACTACAAAGGCATCAGAACAACTTGTCCTAACCTAATACATATATTTGAAACCTTCTTTATTCCCATCTTCCTATTAAGCATAAAACATTCTGTAATGAGCCTCTGTCTTCCAAATATCTCAGTGCCTTGTCTTCATTTGAAGGCACTTGACATTTTATCAAGTAGCACAGAGGAAATGTCTTTGCCTCTTGCTATCAGAAGCCAGGTGCTAAATGATCATATTTCTTTTGATGGCTGTATTTAAGAGAACTACATGCTTGGCATTTGGCAGTAGGCTGACATGAATTGAGCTCTGGATGGGTCACTGGTGGCCACACTTGAGCTGCTGCTCCCTGTCTCTGTCCCCAACATGACACTGGTAAAGATTTAGTGTGGTAGGAACACAGTGGTGGCCAAATCTCAGGAAATATGCATCTCCTAGTATTATCATTTGATTAATGGTTAAAAAATAAGAGTTCAAAATAATAAAATGGAATCCTTGTGTGGTGAAGAAGTGACTTCAATCACTCTCTGAAGGACAGCTAAAAGTCAGTCTCATTTTTATAAGTAACAAATGTGATTTGGATTTATATTTCATTTAATCTATAAGTTAAAAATTTCTCAGTGCCTTGTAAGCTTCAGACTTCTCTTATTTCCATCCTGTTTGAGGCTTTATGCTTTTGAACTCTCTTCCTTTTTCATTAGCCATAGCAAAGCAAACAAAGCGTGGGGCTATCAAGTCCTCCACTGGTGATAGTGAGTGAGGAATCCCTTGTCTATAGGCACTGCTAATATGAGTCTGTCTGGGGACCACTGTTTTATGAAATGATCCGGCCTGCGGACCAATGCGTGGGTTTTCCCCTAGAGGAAGGAAAACGGGGCGGGGGCAGGGTGAAGAGAGAGAGACGGAGGCAAGTTGAAGTTTTCCAATCAAACCTCGTTTATTGAGGAAGTGTCCCTGGCTTATAAAGAAGCGGGGGCAGGAAGTTACGGATGGGTCACTGTCATTTCTTGGGTGGGGCGA
>PVLA01003785.1:16244-45313 GCA_004027455.1 Hydrochoerus hydrochaeris | reverse complement strand
ATGAAATGGAGAGCCTTCTAGGACACCAAGTAGGATGGACTCTCATGTAATTTAAATGGCAAAATTGATCCTATGATCTGTGGAATTTTCCTGTGTTTGGAACACGTATCAGAATGTTAGACTTCCTAACTGTTTTGTTTTAGGTGTTTGTCCTGAATCACATTAGTTGCAAGCTTGATATATATAGGTTTTATATCCCAACATACCTTATTATTATGAAAACAGGAGTTCTATTTGCTGAATAGATTTTTTAGACTGTGTAAAATAAGAGAAGTGAAATTGGGATGATATTCTTGGGATACAGAAAGAAAACACTCAAGTGTGGTGTTTATTGTGTTGACTCAGAATCAGTGTCTCTCTAAACTTTATATTCTGTCTCTTGATCTTCTTTTTTTATTTTTTTTATTTAGAGAAAAAAATGAAACAGAAAGAGGGCAGAAATAATACAAAATTTCAAAAAAATAAAAACAAAAACCAGTAACAAATCACTACTTGACAATTACATATTTTCCTCCTAGAAGTAGTTGTTCAAGTTACAAAAGTAAAGCATACAAAACAGACATTTAAACAGTGAGACTGCAATCAGATCTGTTCATCTATCAAAAAAAAAAACTAGTATTATGGTCATCTATCCTACACACTCAAACATACTTGCAGTTGTATCCTTTAGAATATTTTCTTTTCCTCTCTCTTTTATTACAATAACTATAATCAATTCTTGTAAACTGTTTAGAAGTTCTACACATGTATAAGTCTCTACATTGCAAATCTATCTTCAAGTTTTGAAAGTCTGTCTTTAGTTTCTTTTAAGAAGTTTTGCCAGCTTTCAATGGAGTTTTTAATTTCCTGATATTCTCTTTAGATCTGTTTTGTGTATTCTAGATTTTGTTTATATTCTTCATCAAAGGCTTCTCTCCTTTTTCTGTGTTTCTCCATTCTTCCATTTGTGTCTTCTTGAGGAATACCCAGTGTTTCTTTTATTAGTCTTCTTATCTCTTGCTTCACCTGAGTTAGAATTTCAGATTTAAATTTGTCAATGAGGTCATGGAAGTATTTCTTTATTTCCAATGAGGCCATGTCTGATACATGTCTGCTGCCCTCAATCTCCTCTATACTCACCCCTCCTAGGCTTATTTTCCCTGGGCTGGTGGTTGAAGGCCTTTTGCTGTTTCTCTGTCTTGTCATACTTCTGGTTACTTTCAGACAGGTGAATGGTGGAGTTGTCCAGACCTTTATGTACTGCCTTAAGTCCCTCTGCAGCTTACTGGCTAGGGGAGCATGGCCCTTCCATGTCTGCTGTTGATCTGTGAGGTGCAGGCAGGGGTGGCTGTGTGGGCCAGCCCCTCCCCTCTCAACCAGTGAGTGACTTCAGCACATTAGACTGTGCACCGTGGATGTCATAGGTTCAGACAGCCTCATCCCTGGCTATTGAGTCCTAATCAGGGGTGTGGCCCAGCCCAAGCAGATCTCACCAATCCACTTTGGGCCAGGAACCACCCACTGAAGCTACCTCAGCCCTTGATTCAAGCCTGACTTGCCCAAATCCAATATGTTGTCCTGCCAGTGATCTTGCTCTGCACTCCAGTTCCCAGCACTCACCAGAGTCCATGCAGCTCTGCTTGCTGTGTCCACTCCCCACTGCAGCACCTCCTCCCACCAAGGGTCTCAAGCTCAACAACCCCCACTCTCAGCAGGGCCATGACCCCAGCTCAATTGTGAGTTGCTGGACTCCAAGATGCACCCAGCACAGCTTCTGGAGCATGCCCGGCTCCAGCCCTCCACCCACACTACTTCTTCTTCTTTCTTCTTTCTTCTTTCTTCTTTCTTCTTTCTTCTTTCTTCTTTCTTCTTTCTTCTTTCTTCTTTCTTCTTTCTTCTTCTTCTTCTTCTTCTTCTTCTTCTTCTTCTTCTTCTTCTTCTTCTTCTTTTTCTTCTTCTTCTTTTCTTCTTCTCTTTTTTTTCTTTTCCCCCAGTTTCTTCCTGGGTCACAAGAATTCCTCTCCTTTTGTCCAGTCCTCTCCATGGTGCCAGATTCCAGCATTTGAGTTGTTTTTCTCAGAGAGGCTCTCTATCATGCTACATTTCAATTAACCAACTTGGATCTCCTATATCTTGATCTTCTTTAGTTCCCTTTCTCTTCTGAAGTACAGGGATGTTTTCTTACTTTTCTTATCTACCTTCAATCTTCACACTGAAATTGTATCATCTAGGATGAATTAACCACTAGATATGGGGTTGAAAATCAAACACTATAAGAACCTAGAAGAACTAAATTCTAGTCATTTTTTTGCCCATTTATTTCCTTTAAAATTTGCCCATTCATTCTCTTTAAAATTTATTTCCTCCCAGTCTAAAGTTGTCTGCACCCTTCCTTTCTTTCCCCATCAGGAGAGTTTTTAAGCCTCAATCATTTAGATTTTCTTTGAGTTTCACAGTTTATGAAACTCCCCTGCACATATTTGTATTAGTAAACTTACATACTTCTTTTCCAATTGATCTGTCTATGGTTAGTTTATCAGTTACTTCACAGGCAAGTTTGAAATTTCCTGCTTTGGGGTAGCCCCCACACAAGAGCAAACACCATGAGAAGTTCACTTGTAGGAGCTGCTGTGACACTCTGGATAAGGTGCTAGATTTGGTGACTCTAGAACTCTTTGTCTTTAACCAATCACCTCTCTCACCTTCCCTAAATCCTGGCATCCAGTGTATATTACATAGTACAGATAGATAATTGAAAGTAAGGAGATCTTTTTCCAGTGGGAAAGGGAATAAGAGATGGAGGGAAGGGAAGGAAGATGAGGTAAAGAAAAAGAATTGATGGAAAAAAGCAGAAATAGAGTTCTTGCAAATAGGAAAGGGACCAAGAGATGGAAGAATCAGGAAGAAGAAACAAATAAAAAAAAGGATGAAGAGGTCATATGTGCATGACCTACTCCCACCATAAATATAATCATTATGTACTGCTAGTATGTAATAATTAAAAAAAAACATAGCTCATTTTAAAACATTTCCAACTCACAAGAATTTAAATAACCTGCCACCATAGCAGATCATTTTCTTTCTGCCATCTATTGGACATGAGGAAGAAAAATTGACCTATAAGCAATACATATGACTGCCTTAACCATCTGGTGAAATATGGAATCTAAAAGAACAGTGTGTTAGAAGAACGAGCAATGCAACAGAATTTCCTGTATGAAAGAGGTTTGGTGAAGAATGAGGATAAAGCTGATCATAACAGACAGCTACATCCAGTTCTATTTCAAGGTCATTGATGAAGGAGAAAAGAAAGAAATGAGCTGGTGATCTCTGCCTAAATATATGCCTGAATACTTTCGTGGTTGTCAGAGAGAAGCTGGTATTTACAAAGACCCCTAGGAAAGAACAGTAAATGTGCTGCTGAGTATGACTTGCTCTTTCTCCACAGTGGGGGCTAGATCTGTTTCCTCATAATGACCAGAGATTGTTCCTGGTGTTCTTTGGTGAATGACAGTGATAGGAGGTGAAATGTGTGAGGTGCCCTGAACAGCACTTGGCATTATGTTATGCTCAACACTCAATACAGTTTTGAAATATCATTGTACATATTAGTGCATATTTATTAAACTAATACTTTTTAAAATACTAGATTGATATAGGAGAGATGTTGAAATTTTTTGAGCTCTAGGTGGCAGATAAACAGAACACTATGTTTGAGTAGACAGGTAAATAAGTCTAGTTAAGAGACTTAAAAAGCTAGCAGGACAAAAGTATGAAGCTATGAATATATTGGATGAATACATGCATTAATATACAATGTGATATATACTGTGTTTAAATGTAGAAAGTATGAAAATATATTAATTTTAAAGAGTTTATGAAATTTCAAATTCATGTCTATATAATTGGAAAAGAAAGTCCTATTTTCTTTCAAGAGGTCAGAATATGATGAATAAAATAGCATATGAAATTCTCACTAAAACTATTAAGCAACACTAAAAGGAGGAGGGGAGGTTGGGAAGAGGAAAGAGAAGTAAATGAATTAAGATGTGTTGTATACATGGACCAACTTCCCACAATGAATGTAATCATTATGCACTGTAAACATGGACTAGTAAAATTTTTAAAAAGAAAATGTTTGAAGTGGAAAAAGGGTAAATAAAGTTTGAAGAATAAAAGCTAATCTTCATTAATACAACTTCAATTAATTAGAAAATGAGAAGTTAAAGATGAAGAGATTGAGGCATATGACAAAATCAAAGAACAAAAGTAATTTTTACAGATAACTTTAAAGCTATTAGTAGTGTTCTTGTACAACAGTAATAAACTCATTGAGAAAAAATTAGGAAAAATAATACCTTTTACAATAACATCAAGAAAAAGGAATATTTAGGAACTAAGTTGACCAAAGAAATAAAAGACATCTATGATGAAAACTATCATACTCTGAAAAAGGTGATTGAAGAGGGCATCAAAAACTGGGAAGATATCCCTGTTCCTGGATAGGTAGAACAATCTTGTCTAAATGGCCATATTTCCAAAAATGATATACAAATTTCGTGCAATCTCAATCAAATACCAACAGCATTCCTCAAAGAACTAGAGAAAACAATCTTAAAATGGAACCAGAAAGAACCTGGGTAACAAGAGCAAAAAGGAGGCCTTGCAATTGTTGGTTTAAAGTTACAGAGGAAAGACAACTTCTTTCCTTTTTTTATTTTGAAAAGAATAAAAGCAAATGAGAAAAAAATCACAAAAAACCAAAATGGGGTCATTCAAAACAAAAGGATGGACATAGTACATGATTTAAAATCACAATATAAGGTGATCTACAATGGTTGACATTATGTCCCTTGTTATCTTCAATAGAATTACCCATATTATCAGGTACAATAAAATTGAGCATAGCAGTAAGGAACAAAATCAATAAAAACAAAACATTGGACTTTAAAAGAGGGTAACAGTCAAACTGGAATAGGTATCATAATGAATCTTACTGTCTTCAGACTAGTTGCCTATACTCTCAGACTTGATACTATCAAACATAACAGATTCGAATAAAATCAGTCACGACAAGACAGTGTTTAAAAAAAACATTCAAATAAAGGTCAGTCGAAGCAATACAGGGTTTCTGACTAAGTTAATAGGAAATTAGGAAGTTAGGAAATTAAAAATGGACAAGATTAACAATGACCTCTGCCTTCCCTATTTAGACAATTCCTCCCCTTTCACCTTGTCAGGATACTTTGTACATTTTGTATCTCACAAGTGCTTTAGTTTTTAGATTAGGGAGGCAACCTGCTATTTACCTAAGTGGTTCTGAACCTTTTTACCCCTGAGTTTGGTCTCAAGTTCTGTCCATTTACCTACAAGGGCCTCAAGGTTTTCCTTTCTTATAGCTGAATAGTTCTCCACTGTATAAAGTGTTATGTCTTTTCAATGAATCTGTAGTTGATGGGCGAGCTAACCCCAATTTTTCTGGTTCCCTGTCATATAGAGAATTATTTTCTCATCTTGGACTTTCAGTCCACAAACCTTCTTTCAGGTTAGTTATATTTCTTATATGGAGCATCTTGATGGACCCTATCTCCTGATCCACTCTGCCTGTGTCTCTTTTTATTAGTGTATCAAGGCCATCCATGTTAGTGATTATGGCCAACCTTCTCTGCCTCTTCTCTGCAATGTTATTTTTCTGCTGTTGGTTGTCTACTTTTCTCCTTCATTCCACTATCAGCCCCATTCAGTGACCCCACTCTGTCACTGCTCTTGAAACCATGGTCTTTTTTTTCTCTCTCTAAAATGTCCTTCAGTATTTTTTGTAGGGTTTGATGGGTTCCAAGTTAAGTTCCTGTTTGTCATGGAAGCATCTTGTTTCTCCATTAATTTTGAGAGATAGTTTTTCAAGGTACATCAATCTGGGTTGGAGATTATTTTCTGTCAGGGCTTGGAATACTTAACTCCAAGCCCTTCTTGATTTGATAGTTTGTGTCAAGAAGTCTGTCATGATTCTGATGAGTTTTCCTTTACAGGTGATCTGTTTCTTTTTTTTCTGAAAACTTTTTTTTTTATTTTACAGAGCCTAAAACAAAAGAGGACAGAACAAAGCAGATCACAACAGAACAATGTAAGCAACACAGCACTTCACAACAAGACAATTGGATATTAGCAGCTATCATAATGTCTCTTTCTTTGAAATAGTTGAGCATAGCTTCACACACAATAATATCAAATATGACAAATTAGAATAAAACTATTCAAGAAAATGAAAGTATTAGAAGACATTCTGAACCAAATAAAAAAAATGAACAATGGCTACTATTAATATCTTATTTTCCATAAAAAATGTGTTTATACTATCATACATATTAAAATCCAATAAAATACAGCATAATAAAACCAACAGTAATAGAAAACAAAAGCATGATAAGACTTCAAAGCAAGATGACATTAAATCAGCAATGGCTGCCATATTGTCTTGTTTTCTTCAAAATAACTGTTCATACCATCCCACATAATAAGATTGAACAAAACAGAATAAAACCATTCCAACCAATGAATGAAAACATTATAAGACATCAAAGCAATATAATGGTGAACCATGATTACCATAAAATCTTATGTACTCTTACCATTTCTTACACTAGGGAGACTATATGGTCTTTATACATGTGAGTTTGATTTATTTCACTTATGAGTATTGACTCAAGTTGCATCCATTGATTTATAAATATCTCAATGTGATCATTCTTTATAGCTGAGTAGTACTCCATTGTATAAAAGTACCACAATTTTTTATCCATTCCTCAGTTGATGGGCATTTAGGTTGTTTCCAAGATCTGGTTATTACAAATTGTGCTGCTATAAACATGGGTGCACATATATCACTGTGGTAAGATGTTTTCAGTTCTTTTGGGAGTATGCCTAGGAGTGGAATAGCTGGGTCAAATGGGACTTCAAATCCCAGATTTTTGAGGAATCTAGAGACTGACCTTCACAGTGGTTGCACCAGTCCACACTCCCAGCAACAGTGCAGTGCAGTCCACACTTCTCCCCCACAGTCTCTCCAGAACTTGTTGTTGATAGTTTTCTTGATCTTGGCCATTTTTTTGTAGTGAGATGGAATCTCAGTGTGGTTTTAATTTGTATTTCTCTAATGACTAATGATGATGAGCATTTTTCATGTATTTATTTGCCATTTGTATTTCTCCATCTGAGAAATGTGTGTTCATCTTGGATGCCCATTTTTGGATTGGATCTTTGAATTTCAGGGGTCTGATTTTTTAAAATTATAAGTTCTAGACAGAAGTCCTTTGTCTGAGAAACTGTTCACTAAGATTTTTTTTGCAAGTTTGCTTTTCTCTATGCTGGAGATTTCTTTGGACACGCAGAAATTGTTTAATAAGACAGTTATTGATTCTGGGAAGTATTTCCCATGCAGTTTGGTTCTTGTTCATGAATTCTCAGCCTACCCCTATGTTTTCAAGATTTTTACCTACTTTGTCTTCCAACAGATTTAGTGTATCTGTTTTAATATTTATATCTTTGATCCATTTAGATTTTAGTTTAGTACATGGTGATAGGTATGGGTCTAGTTTTACTGTTCATCATATGGATAGCCAGTTTTTCCAGCACAATTTATTAAAGAGACTATCATTTTTCCAGTGAACATGTTTGTCCCCTTTGTCAAACATAAGTTGGTTGAGTGTGTTTGTAGTCATGGTTGTATCTTCTAATCTATTCCATTGATCTTCAGGTCTGTTTTTATTCCAGTACCATGTTGATTTTATTACAGTAGCTTCGTAGTATAACTTCAAGTCAGGGATTGTGATGCCTCCTGCCTTGCCTTTGCTGCTTAGAATTGCCTTTGCTATTCTAGATCTCTTCTAGTTTCAGATGAATTTTAGGAGTGATTTCTCTAGATCTATGAGGTATGTTAGTGGTATTTTCATTGGGATTGCACTGAATCTGTATAACAATTTTGGGAGAATGGCCATTTTCACAAGGTTTGTTCTTCATATCCATGAACAAGGGATGTCTTTCCATTTTCTGAGGTCCACTTTGATTTTTTTTCAGGTTATTATAATTTACCTTATATAACCCTTTTACTTCTTTTGTTAGATTAATTCTTATGTATTTTATTTTTTTGTATGCTAGTGTGAAGGGAGTAGCTTCCCTTATTTCTCTCTCAGTGATTTTGTTGTTAGTGTATAGGAATGCAATTGATTTTTGAGTATTAACATTGTATCCAGCTACATTGCTAAATTTATTTATTATATCTAGGAGTCTTTCAATGGAGCTTTGGGGGTCTTCTATTTAGAATATCATGTCATCTTCAAATACTGATAATTTAACTTCCTCTTTTCCTATCTTTACTCCTTTTATCTCTCTCTCTTGTTTAATTGCTCTGGCTAGTATTTCCAGTACTATGTTGAATAGGAACAGTGATAAGGGACATCCTTGTCTTGTGCCTGATTTCAAGATAAAGGCTTTAAGGTTTTGGCCATTTAATATGATGCTGGCTGTTGGTTTGTCATAGATGGCCTTAATCACATTGAGGTAAAAACCATCTATTCTGATTCTCTGTAAGGTTCTTATCATGAATGAGTGTTGGATCTTATCAAAAGCTTTTTCTGCATGTATAGAAATGATTGTGTGATTCTTACTTTTGGTTCTATTGATATGGTGGATTACATTTATTGATTTATGTATGTTGAACCATCCCTGCATACCTGGGATGAATTCCACTTGGTCATGGTATATAATCTCCTTTATAACTTGCTGTATCCTATTTGCTAATATTTTATTGAGAATTTTTGCATCTATGTTCATTAGGGAGATTGGCCTGTATTTCTCTTTTTTAGTTGGGTCTTTCTCAGGTTTTGGTATCAGAGTAATATTTGCTTCCAGGAATGACTTAGGGAGAATTGCTTCCCTTTTGATTTCACTGAACAGTTTGAGGAGTGTTGGCATTAAGTCTTTATATTCCTTATAGAATTCCAGAGTGAATCCGTCTGGGCCTGGGCTCTTCTTTGTTGGTAGGGACTTAATTATATTTTCAATTTCATTAATAGAAATTGGATTATTCCACAGTTTTAAATCTTCTTGATCCAGCTTTGGTGGTTCATACGTTTCTAGGAATCTGTCCATTTCTTCTGTGTTATTGAGCCTATGAGAGTAGAGTTTTTTGAAATAGGTGTTGTTGATTTTCTGTATTTCCACAGAGTCTTTAGTTATTTCACCTTTTTCATTCCATATTGCATGAATTTGTTTTTTTAAATAAGACTGGCTAGGGGTTTATCAATTTTATTTATTCTTTCAAAGAACCAATTCTTTGATTCATTGATTCTTGGTATTGTTTTCTTGGTTTCTGTTGCATTGATTTCTGCTTTGATCTTTATAATTTCCTGCCATCATTTGGCTTTGTGCTTGACTTGCTCTTCTTTTTCTAGATGGTGGCGGTGTAGTGTCAGTTTGTTTATTGGTGTTTGTTCTGTTTTTCTAATGTGGGAACTCAGTGCAATAAATTTTCTTCTGAGGACCGCTTTCATTGCATCCCACAGGTTCCAGTAAGTTGTATTTGTATTTTCATGTACTTGTAGATATTGTTTGAGTTCTTCTTTAATTTCCTCTGTGACACATTCATTGCTCAAAAGTGTATTATTCAATTTCCATGTTTTTGTGGATTTCAGCAATTTCTTTTATCATTAATTTCTAGTTTCATGGTGCTATGATCTGACAACATGCATGGGATAATTTCAATTCTTTTGCATTTACTTAAATATGTTCTTTGGGTAGTATATGGTCTATTTTAGAGAGTGTCCCATGTACTACTGAGAAGAATGTATATTCTGACGTTGTTGGATGGAACACTCTGTACACGTCTATCAAGTCCATTTGTTCACAGGTGTGATTCAGTTCTGTTTTTTTGCTGATTTTCTGGCTAGTTGATCTATATCCCTTTTTGTCAATGGCATGTTAAGGTCTACTGTTATAATTGTGTTATTGCTTATTTGATTTTTCATATCTGTTAACACTTGCTTTGTGTAGCTGGGTATTCTGGAACTTGGTGCATATATACTTAAGATTGTTATCTCTTCCTCTTGAAGTTTTCCCCTAACTAGTATGTAGTGACCTTCTTTATCTCTTTGATCATTCTTGGTTTGAAGTTTACATTGTCTGCAAACAGAGTAGCTACCCCCCTTTTTTTTTCCAGTACCAGGGATCAAACTCACAACTTCACACTTGCTAGGCATGCGCTTATGCCACTGAGCTACATCCCCAGCCCCTGCTTTTATTTATTTATTTATTTTTTGAGTTCCTGTTGCATGAAGTATTTTTTTCCATCCTTTGACTTTCAGTCTATGAGTTTCTTTTTGGGTTTCTTGTAGATAGCCTATAGTTGGATGTTGTTTCTTGATCCATTCTGCCAGTCTCTTTCTTTTAATTGGTGAGTTGAGAGCATTTACATTAATGATTATAACTATAATATTTTGGTTTATTGTTGATATGTTATCTTTCTGTTGTTTAATTGTCTGTCTTGCATAGTGGTTTTTCCTATGTGTATCTAGAATGTTTTTCAGTATTCTTTGGAAGGTTGATTTGGTGATCATGAAGTTCTTCATATGTTCTTTGTCATGGAAGTATCTTATTTCTCCATCCATTTTGAAGGACAGTTCTGCAGGATGCATCAGTCTGGGTTGGAAGCCATTTTCCTTTACTATCTGAAATACTGAACTCCATATTCTTCTTGACTTCATTGTTTGTTTTGAGAAGCTTTCTGTGATTGTGATAGGTTTTCCTTTATAGGTGATCTGTCTTTTCTCTCTAACAGCTTCTAATATTGTGTTCTTATGTTGGATTTCTGGGATGGTGATTATTATATGTATATGATTATTATATGATATGTATCATTATATGATATGTATTATATGTTATGTATTATTATGATTATTATATGATTATTATAATGGTGTAGCTTTATTTTGGTTATGGCTGTTTGGAGTTCTATATGCTTCACTAATCTGTATGTCAGTTTCCATTCTCATGTTTGGGAAATTTTCAGCTATTACTTCTGTAAATAGCCTCTTGATACCATTTATTTTGTCACCTTCTTTTTCACTTGTCCCTGTTAATCTTGTGTTATTTCTCTTTGCATCATCTTGCAGCTGTTGAATGGTTATTTCCTGATTCCTCATTATTTTTAGAAGATCTTTCCTTTCCTGTTCACTAGCTTCAATCTTATCTTCGAGGTCTGAGATTTTGTCTTCAGTTTTGTTGAGGTGGTTTTGGCAACTCTCAATAGAATTTTTGATTTCTTGTATATCTCTTTGAATACACTTCATGTATTCTGTTTGTTTCTTATACTGTTCATTCAGGTGTTCTATCATTTTGCTTTGTTCTATTTTTTTTAGCTGTGTCTTCTTTAGATGCATTCAGTATTTCTTTCACTACTTTTATCATTTCTTCTTTTACCTGGGAGATTATTTCTGATTTGAGTTCTTTCATATCTTCCCATACTTGCTTCTTTATTTCAGTTGATATCATTTCATATGTTTCAGGTTTATGACTATTATTTTCTTCTATGTATATGGCTCCTACATTTTCTTGGGATGGTCTGGGGTTTGAAATTGCATTTTGATCTTTTGTTTTGTCATTTTCCTATATTTCTGTGCTTCCATCTATGTTCCAAAGCTTTCTTTAGGTGTGTTGGAAATCACCTCTGCTCTTCTGGTGCCTTCTGCTCCTGGGACTCACACAGCCTTGGCTCCCCTTGCAGTGTGGGCCTGGCTATCCCTGATTGAATGAAGGTCTCTGGGCATGGTCCACTCAAGCCTGTGGAGCCTCTGAAGCCTAGTCCAGTGTCCTGGGGGGCTGGGCAGGTACCAAGTCACCAAAAGCAATGATCCCAAACTTCCTGGGCCAGCACCAGTGATCTGGATCTCACCTCTTGGTTTTATGGGCCTGGCTCCCCTCACACAGCATGGGCCTGGTTCCCCTGGTTGAATGAAGGTCCCTGGGTGCAGTTCACTAAAGCCCATAGGACCTCTGCAGCCTAGTCCCATGTCCTAGGGGGCTGGGCAGGCACCCAACTGCCAGAAGCAATGGTCCCAAACTCTTCACAGGCCAGTGCCTGTGAGCTCAAACCTCTGGCAACTTTTAATATTATGTTTTTGTGTTGAATTTCTGGGATCTTGATTATTATATGTATGGGTATAGATCTATTTTGGTTGTAGCTGGCTGGAGTTCTGTATGCCTCATATATCTGAATATCATTTCCTTTTCCTATGCTTGGGAAGTTTTTCTTAATTATACCTGTAAATAGCCTTTGTATTTCATTTGTTTTTATCCCTGCTTCTTCATTCACATTTTTTATTCTTGTCATCCTCTAGCCTTAGTATTGTTACTTCCTGGTTCCTTGTTATTTTTAAAAGGTCTTTCCTTTTGTGATCACACATTGCAAACCTGTCTTCAAGGTTTGATAATCTTTCTTTAGTTTTTTTCAAGTAGATCTGTCAGCTTTCAATGGAGTTTTTAATTTCCTGGTAATCTCTGAATCTGTTTCATATATTCTAGATGTTTCTATATTCTTTATAGAAGGTATCTCTCTTTTTTCTATGCTCCTCTATTCTTCCATCTGTGTCTTCTTGAGAGGTATTTAGCATTTCTTTAATTATTTTTCTTATATCTTCCTTTACCTGTATTACTATTTCTATTTTTAGTTCTTCTATAATGCCATGAAGACATTTCTTTATGTCAGATGCTGCTTTTTCTGAAACCTAAGGTATGCAACCTCAAATCTCTTTGTGTTTACCTCTCCTGGGCCAGTACTGTTTGGGTTGGAGGCTGGAAACTTCCATTTGTTTATTTTTCTTGTCATGTTTCTGGTTTCTTCCAGACAAGTGGACAGTGGGGGTGCCTGGCACTTCCTGTAGTGGCCAGAATTACTCTGAAGCATGCTGACTAGGGATTGCTGCCTTCCCCAGTTTGCTGATGGCCACTGATGTACAAGCAGGGGTGGGGCAGGCTGGCAGCTCCTCTCTGTGCTGGACAACTGCTGAGAGTCTTACTGTGTGCTGTGTGGATGGGGCCGGTTAGGGATAGCTCCAGAAGACATGATCCTTGGCTATTGGATAATGCACAGGGGTATGACTCAGTCCAAGCAATTCTTACCAGTCTTCTCAGTGCTAGGAGTGGCTGACTGAAGCTGCTACAGTTCTGGTTCCAGGCTTATCCTGCCCAACTCCAAAACATCATCCTGCCAATTACCCACTCCCACTGGAAGACTGAATTTCCCACACTTACTGCAAGCTGGGCTGGTGCAGATCTCTGAGCCAGTGTTGTTTCTGCTAGGCCACTCCCCTCCATGACCACATCCTCCCACCAGGGCCCTCAGGCTCATTGATCCCCAACTTCACTGTGACCATGCATCTTCAGATTCCAATGGTGTTTTGTACACAATGGGACTGGCTCCAGTGAGAGTGCATCTGGCTACAGCCTTCCCGCAACGTTTTTCTCTTCTTTTTTTCTTTCTTTTTATTTTACTTTAGTTTCTTCCTGTGTCAAGAGGATCTTTCTCCTTCTGTCTGACCTTTTCCAGGATGTTTTATTCCAGCATCTGAGCTGTTTCTCTCAGAGAGGCTCTTTACTTTGCTGCTTGTTGATCCACCATGTTCCTTAGCACCCCATAACTTCTTTAATAAATGGTGCTGGGAAGACAAGATATATACATAGAAGGTAGCATCTAGATCCATATATTTCAGCATGTACCAAAATCAAAATGAATCAAAAGATCTAAATGTTAAAATTGAAACAATTTTCTGGAGATAAAATAGGTAAAACTCTTGAAGACAAAAATATTGGGAGCTGCTCCTCAGAGTTATATCTAGAATATATAAAGAAGTAAAAAAAAGTAGATTCACAAAATAAAGGAAAACCCAATCAAAACATGGGCAACCAAAATGACTAGACACTTCTCAGAAAGTGAAGTACAAAAATATATATGAAAAAATGTTCAACATCTCAGACCACTAAAGAAATGAAATTAAAGCACTGAGATTTCATCTTCAGAAAAAATGGCTATCATCAAGAAATCAGATGATAACAAATGATGGCAAGACTGTGGGGGAAAAAGAATCCTTTTAAGCTGATGGGAATTTAAACTAGTATAACCATTATGGAAATCAGTGTAAAAATTCCTCAAAAAACTAAAACTAGAAATTCCATAGAGCCAGTTATTCCCCTTCTAGGTACCTTATCCTCTCCCCATAAAATTAAAGACATCATAGTAGTGTGATATATGCATACCCATGTTCATAGCAGCATAATTCATAATGTAGTCATTACATATTGCACACATGCAGTAGATAAAAAATAAAAATTGCAAATGAGTTATGGAAGTAATAGGCCAAGAAAAACTCAGTATGCTGAGCTCATTTCTTGCTGCTGTTTATGTTCAAGTGATTGCTCAGGGCAACATATAGAAACAATTAAAATGTGACAAAATCTTGGTATGTGAAAAAAAATGAAAGAAGAAAAATGAGAAATTAGTGATATCTTTAAAAGGGGAAAAAGAGTATAGGGAAGAAAAATAGATTTTTTTCCCACTAATTCTCGTAGCTTTTAGCTGAGATGGATGCCTGTACCCCCCAAAAAAATTCAGCTGGAAATAATCTTTGCTCCAAAGGACTTGTGAATGAACTGGTGGAATATTCTAGTGGCTGACTGGAAGACAAAATATTAATGTAATTATAAGATTTTACTAAAGAATATTTTTGTAGAGGTAAGCAAGAGAAGCTAAATTATGAGAAAACAAAATAGAGTAACTTAGGCCCAAAACAGGTGATTTTCATGAGAATTTAAGCAAATCCATCAAAGGAGAGGAATGGGAGGAACATTTATGTTTAGGTCACTGAAATGCTTCTGAAATAATAAATTTTGATATCTTCTTTAAAATCATGACATGCCAATCGAGTTAGCAGTTTAAGATTTTATTTCATGAGTTAATCAACCTCTGTGTAATAGTACATATTATTTTGATAGTTTCAGAATGGAATGATATGGAATAAGGACTAGTTTCATTTTGACACACTTAGGTTCAAACCGTGTGCTGCCAAGTTTAGAGTGAGTAACTCTGACTTTGGGTTAATTTTTTTTGAGGTTATATTTTTTCAGCTTGATAAAGAGAAAAATAGTCTTTCAGATCATAATGAATAAAGGTAACATATAAAACAAGTCACACAGGATCTGTGCAAGGAGGTATTAAATATATTTTCTTCTTTCTTATAAGTTGCACATTTTTTTCTCATTGCTTATTAAAATTGAGATGTATCTTACAACATGTAAAAAAAAAAAAAAAGAAAGAAAATTTCTTGGCCACCAGAGGAAGGAGTTTTCATTGCCTTCTGCATGTAGAAACTCAGCTTTTTGCAGAGGTTCTTGTTCATTTGATTGTCACTTCAGTTGAGATACTTAACACTGATAACTGCATGGACAATAGAATTTTGGGTTAATTCTGGATTCTTAATTTTTTCTTAAACTGTCTTTGAAAGGATTACATTGTGGTACAGCATTGAAATGCAAAGTTACATTGTGTATAGAAGATTGCCTGTCACAAGCCAAGCAATTCAGAGACAGAAGGAATTGCCAAATCTCAAAATAGAACACAGAAATTTTCAAAGCTGGGAGAGATTGGAGTAACTGATTAGTGTGCCATAAAGAACGGTATCATTCAGGTGTCTATCAGCAATTTGTCAAAAACTTTCAGGTAGCTAGAAAGAGTAGTGCTTATCTTCCATTAATATAGAATTCAATTGCAGATTTTTAAAAATTAGATTATCTAACAGGAATTGCAATGGGAGGCAGAATTTTCAGGAAGCCTTATTTCTAAGTCAAAAAAAAGAGGCAAAGAACAGGAGTTGCCCTATAGGAAAGTGTATAATCTCCATGAGTCTTATATGTTGATCTCAAATATATAAAAATTAATTTCCTATTATTATAAACCAGGTACTTCACAATATTAATTTATGTAATTATAAATTAACTTACTTAACTTACAAATATTAACAAATGTAATTCTCCTAACAAAATTATGTGGTAAGAAATTCTATTATATTAATTTTACAAAAGAAGAAGTGGAGGCATAGAAAAGTTTAGTGAAAAGTCACAGAATAAAGAGGCAGTTGAGCTAGTATTCAAACTTCCTGGGTCTATACTCATAATCACTAAATCCTGCTATCTTTGAAATTTTGTATGTAGGAATCTTAGTCTAGGCTTTTGTCCTAAGTAGGCTTTGTGTATTAAGGGATTAAATTTCACCACAAGCTCAGGAGGCAGTTACTAGTTTTTGGAGTCACAGAGAGACAAATTGTCTAATGAGGCTGGATCTGTAATTAGGTGGCCTGGCTTTAAAGCAGGCATGATAAGCTTCTCTTAACCATTAGGCTCCTGGCTCAGAGTTGTAAAGCAATGCCTCACAGAAAATTTAAGTAATTCAGGATGTAATATAATTCCAGTTATTCAATTACTTCCTTGTCCTTTTAGTACAGACATTTTTTGCTTATTTACATGAAAAATACATTCTTCAAAGCAGGGTGTAAGAAGTAGATGTGAATGCTTTTTTTTTTTTTGGTACTGGGGATCCAAGTCATGACCTCACACTTGCCAGGCAGGTGCTTATACACTGAGCTAAATCCCCAGCCCCCTCTTTTTTTTTTTTTAATGTGAGCGCATTTGGAGGAAGTAACTGAGGATGACTTTGACATACTCCTCATTGAAGAACTTCAGGTACCACCTATCCCTTGTAATCTTTGCTGGCTTTGCTTATCGTATTCCTCAGAATATATGAGGCTATTGCATTGAAATCATGATGAAAAACTTAGAATTTCAGTGAACACAACAAAGATGTATTTTTTGCTCTTATCATAGTTCAGTAAAGGGTGGACTACATACACCTTGGTCCAAATTTTTCTGCTACTATCCTGGATTTGCTATTTTCTGGAAAGATGTTAATTTTATCATCATGTGCCAGTTGGAGAGTTTAGGAAATTTGATGATTTTTTCCTTAAGGTTTCTTTGTTTTACCAGCACTGTATTTATCTTACTTCTCTCACATTTTACAGTGGTGACATGAAGAATTATGTGATACCTCCAATACAATGCTTTGTAATCTATTTAGCTAAAAAATCCTGTTCATTTGTGCACATTAAAAAAAATTAAAGAAAAAAAATCAATAAAAATAATAGTACAGAATTTCAAAATATGATTGTAGGAGAGTAACAATGGCTAATACATTGCGTATTGTTATTCTTTTACCAATCACATAATAGAGAGGTAATGGTTTCCTAAAGTTTCTGCTCTATTAAAAAATATCCTCTCCTTTATTCCCCAATAATTTTTTCCACATTTCTTTAAGCCTTCACTCATAACATCCTGAAAACGACTGGACATGTGTGAACAATTTCTCCAATGCTCTTCAGCCATTTACCAGTCCTTTCCTCAAAGTTCTTCTAGCTTTCTCTCACTGCCTGGTTCCAAAGTCACTTCTACACTTTCAGAATTTTTTATAACAGGACCCTATTGTTGGGTCCAAAATATGTATTAATTTTGTGGCACGGCTAATTAGTGAAAACCGAAAGCACCAATATTGTTGTAGGTAAGGAATTTGAGGGTGATGTTACAACCATCATGTTGGCTAATGTCACCATCATCTGAAGATTGGCTTCATTGGATAATTCACTTGCATCCAGTATGAGTCACACACATGGCCAGCAAGTCATGCTGATGGTCATAAGGAGACTATAGTCTATTGTCAGATGCCCTTTCCTATACGACTGATTGTCTTCACAAAATAGAAACTTGCTTCTTATATAGTGAGTGATGAGATGAAAGCCACAATCCAGTTTTTAGTCTAGACTCAGGGGTCACACAGTTATTGCTGTGCACCCTGATGGTCTTATGTAATAGCTGTATTCACTGTATGATAGAACTACACAGAGACTCAAGTAGTAGGAGGCAAGAATCCAGGGGAGACATCTTGGATAACAGCTACTGCAAAGGAGATAAGCAGAATAATAAAAAAGTGTAATGTAATTTATAAATGTTCCAAAAAAGGTTTGTAGGAAAAGGTGTAGTTCTACAGATGAAGGAGTATATAACTACTCTAATGTTAGGTGTGGGGTCTGGAAATTCTTTTTAGGGAAGGCATATTTGAGATGAACCATTGGTAATGAGCAGATACTCAGTTCTTAAAAGGAAATTTAAAAAATGTCAGAGAAGAGGCACAATACTTGATTTCTAAGTACTATGTCAAAAAATATATCAATGAAAGACAACAGAAGGAATGTGTAAGTAAAAAATAGTATCTATAAAGTTGTACACATTTTATGAAGTGAATCATAGTCAACATTCTTAAAGAAAAAATTCTACATCATATTTATCAATTAAAATGGTGCAAGGAAAATTGGTCAGAGGGAAGAGGCACAGAATGTGTATGATATGGAGGAAAAGTAGCAGAAATTAGAATTACTAAATAGATACATTATTTATTAAATAATACATTAACTATTGTGATGGCTTAGAAAATGTAAGGAATAAATCTCATGTATTGCCCAAAGAGCCACTGTTATTTCTTCCCAGATTTAATTTTTTAAAAAACTCATAAATCTTATCACCTTCTTCTATACATTTCTTTTACATTAGAGAGGACCAATGGGGGAAGGGAAGCACCCATGTTATTAAAGTTCCTTATAAAAAAAACATTTAATCAATAGTGTGGTATATAGGTACACTAAATTTAATCTATCTGTAAATTAGCACCCAAATATATATATATCTTTATATAAATTGTCTTTAATGTATATTATCTTTATATTTATATATATATATAAAGATACAGATATATACATAAAGATATACATAAATATATAGATAGATAAAGTTTATGTTGTATCCCCAATTTGTTGGAGTAAAAGTGGAGGAAGAAAAAAAAAGTCCTGCAACAATGAAACAAATAAGATATTACAACCCAAGTTTAGTTGATTATACTTTTCTTTCTTGAAATAAAAAAATAAATCCCCAAATAAAAAGAAAAGTAAGTGCTCATGTTAGACCAGGATTCATAGAAGCAGATCCTGAGATGCTGAGACTGCTTTCTGCAGAAAAACTGAGGGATTACAAGTGTAATTTGACAAAAACCAATCAAAGAATGAGCTCTGCTGGAAACAAAACTTGGCCTGGTAGTTTTACCACAGATTTGGTTCCTGCACAGGCAAGAAAGCCAGACTTCTCTACTGGCTGGTAAGTTGCTCTCTCCAAAGCAAAAGAGGTTTTTCGTCTATGATTATTGCATGCCTGGGTGACTTATCTTGAGTGGTGTTGCAATTCTCATTCTTGAGGATTCTGTCTTCTGCTTACTATGATTAGCCTATAATTACTAAAATTGATCCTGTTCTATTAAAACTGTAATGAAAATTATGTAAGAGGCATCCAAGTGGACTTCCTGAATATTCAAAATAGTCCTATCTCTACAGATAATATTAGCCTTGGATCGTGATGATCAAGATCACTATCCCTGCCAGTGCTTGCTGGTAAATTAGAGACCAAATTGATGGCTATGCTTGGGAAATAAATGGCCTTTAGGTCCTTCTAGCAGAGTGGAGGCACACAGAGTTCAGGTTATAAATGAGATCCAGCTCACAGTGGTTTAATAAAAGTATCAGTGTGCCTCGTGGCCATTTCTATAACTCCCAAGCTTATGATAGAAATACATACACTTGTATATCAGCAGAACACTTTCATTAGTTTTTCAACCTGTAGAGTAAGAACAAGTCTAATAATAATGGCCAAATATAAGCCTTTGAATCTTAACTCACTTTTCCAGGTTTACAGAAATAAAAACATCATGGAAGCTGTGACAGAAAGTTTTTCACTGATATCCTCAGATAGTCACAATATGAGGAATATAGTTTCATCAAATCTTCATCTGTCCCATAGACTTGTGACTCTGTGACTCCTACAAAACCATAAGGATTCTGATGCCTGATAATATACCTCCATATGCTTAGTCATATATATGTAGCCCAACGGCCAAGTTGACATAATATACTTTTTGTCACTTTCTTGTCATTGAGACAAAATGCCCAATACACACAAGTTAAAAGGGGAAAGGTTTATTTTGGATTACAATTTTAGTTTAAAGTTGGTTAGCTCCAAGTCACACAGGCATGGTGGAAGAGACTGGTGGAAGCCAGAAAACAGAGAAAAGAGGAACTTGGGAGTGAGATATGCTCTTCTAAGTCACGTGCCCAGGGACCTGCCTCTAACCAGGCCACCTCCTAGCAGTAAGTCTGCTGTTTCATCCCCATAATTCAGTCACCTTCTGAAACTCTACCTATGAATACATGTGGCTCTCAGGGGACACATAAACCATAATATTTCACCCTACTCCCCAAAAAGACTCAAACTCATATGCAAAATGTCTTTAGTCCAACTCTAAATGTCACCAAAATCATAATAGTTTCAGCAATTCTGAAAGTTCAAGTTTCCTCTAAGACTTAAAACTCCTAGCTGTGAGACCCTTTCAATAAGAAAGTTAACATTGTTGACACATAATAGCACATTTCAAAGGGAGGGATAGGGGGACAGAAACCAATGAATCAAATCAAGACTGAATTCAAGGAGAGTAAGCACTGAATCCTGTAATTGGGGCAAAAATGTGTCCAGCAACTGGGGCAATGATGTGAACTCCGGATGGCTTGGGTGGTTCTGGCCACATGGCCTCATAGGTTGTAGCTGTCACAGCCTCTAGCTTGAGGTGGCTTTGCTCACTGTCTATTGCTTTCCTCAGATGTTCCATGTTCTTGGCTTCTCTGACATCCGGGGGTCTTCACTGCACTTTTGGCTTCATTCTCACAGTGCTACGTGCTGCCCTTTGAGGGGCATGTTGACTGGCCTCCTAGGTCTTCCTTTGAAATCAGAATGGAACCTTTCCTGACTGTACAACTCTAGCATTGTGCATGCCTACAAGACTAGTACACCATACACGATGCCAAGTTCTCCTGGTACCTCAAGCGGGATCCTGTACTACTGAATCGTGGCAGCAGAGGCCTCCAAGCACATGGATGGCTGATCACTGAGCAGCAAATCTTGGGGAACCTATTCCTTGGGTAGACCTTTTGAAGCCTCTCCTCAAAACAAACTTTTCCAGCCTCCTCAAAGAAAACTCTGATCTTTCCCAGTCTCTCCTCAAAGCAAATTCCTTTACTTTAATCCTGAAAAAGGTGAAGTCTGGCTGATTCCCAGGATGCCCACAAATCTGAAGGATTTCCTTATGTAATGGTACTTGGATTTTTTAAATGGTAATTTGTTAAGAAACAGAGCTATCCTGGGCCAAAACTTTACAACCTTCAACTTTATAACTTTATTTGACTCCATTATGGTGACATTCAAAATTTGTAAAATTACTGTTTTTTTCTTGATTTTCAATGCAAAGCTGTTCAAAAACCTCCAACAGTATCTATGTCATTGCCTCAATGTTAGACTTCCTTGAATTTTTCTCCACCAGTTTATTAAGCCTACAATTCTTAAGCTTAGTCACTCTCAAAATCTGAGGTAAAAAGTTTTCTACCAGAACATAACATACCTGGTCCTCTGAACTCTGACCAGAATCTCTCATCAAGCTTGGCTTAACATCCTAGGACTTTTGTAGCCACAATTGCAAAATCTTTCCAAACTCCCTCCCATGAACCATTTCCAAAGACTTCTAAACCACATGGTCTGATACAGTTCTGAGAACAGCCCCACGTCTCCTAGTATCAAAATCTGTTAGTCTCTTTTTCATTGCTGAGACACAACACCCAACACTCACAATTTAAATGAGAGATTTATTTGGCTCCATGGTTGGCTCACTCTTTGACAGGAGACACAGTGGAGGAGACTGACAGAAGAAAGCTACTCATGTCATGGAGTCCTGAAGGCAAAGTGAGATGGAAAGAGTAGAACGGAGAGATGTTCTTCCAGATCATACTGCCTCTAGCCAGGTCCCACCTCTAACGGCAAGTCAGTAATAAGCCTCCATAATTCAGTCATCATGCAAGAGCACTGTCTATGAATGTGAGAGGCTTGTAAGGGACATCTACCTATAAACCAGAGCATACTCATGCTGAAGTTTCTTTGTCCACTCAGTAGGCAATTCCTACTATGTGTTGGAATGAGAATTTACCAACACGATTCCTCTTTTCCTCCCTCAAATTCTTGTTATATTACTGTTTAAGTTCTTCTTTTAAATGGTAATTGTGCCTCTATTTTTGTAGTTAGTATTTTGCACTATCTTGCTTCAACTTTATATAAAATAGGAATAATTCTTAAGCCCATGTTTTATGACAGTTTCCTTTTCTGCTTTTCTTCCTACTTTGTGTCTGTCATGATTCATTTTTAGGTGGCAAAAGATCTGTATCTTTATGTGCTGTTTTGTAGCCCAAATCAAGGCTGCTGTGAATAAGTGCTGACTTCAAAAGGTGAAAATTCAAAACAAAAATTTATTACAATATTCCATCTGGTTTACAATCAAACCAAGATGTGTGCAGTGATAAGTCAATGTTTATTGACTTCCTGCTCTGTGGCAGGGACTGTTCTAGGAATCAGAGATATAACACTTAACAGAATAAACAAAAATGTATGCCCTTATAATACTTCAAATTTTCTATTTTTGGGGGCCAATTGTACTGCTTAAAATCATGTCATCTATTATTTACTGTTTATCTATAATGGAAATGATAAGTAACTAATTTTAAAATAAAATTGTATTATAAGGAACATAAATGACAACCAAGTGGATCACCTGTGTGCTGAACATATTCCTACTTATTCCCATACTATTATTAGAATAATAATATAATGTGTCAACTGTGCTGATGAATATCACATATTAATTAAAATTTCATAGCATTTCTGTTAGGTATGTGTCAGTACTATCATTACCATGTGTGTGCATATAGACAAAGGTAGAGAAAGAAGATACAGAAAGGTTAAATATCACACAGAAGAAACTATGCATAGCTGGCAAATGGAATTATACTGAAATAAATGCAAGAAGTAAATTAACAATGGGAAATATTTTCAGAAATGCAATTATATGAAGCATGTCTTCAGGCTTTCAAAATAAATCAGTCAAAAGTAATTATAGAAAACAGAAGAGCTAAATGATAAGGCTTATTTGAAGGCTAGAAAGAAACTTTCAGGATATAAATAGATCATAATGTAAGGAGTAATGGCATAATCATAAATATTTTGTATAGTTTAAATAATGATTTAAAATCACAGAACACTATAATGTTGTGCATACAAATGTACAAATTCTAATCATTCAGAAATTATCAGGACCATGCTTTTTGGTTTCTTGCCTTCTTTCCTGATGGAATAGTTGAATAACGACCAGGGTTGCAGCGACCATCTGGGAACCTGCAGAGATCAAGTTGTCCAGGCACACAGTTCTAGACTGCCTACCTCAGGACTTCTGTAAATAATAGTGAAAAAGTTTTCATAGGTTTACCTAGAGTTATTTCTGAATCTTATTCTGTGTGTTACAAGTAGCTGAAGTTCATTCTCACAAGTAGGTACCATGGCTGTCATGTTCAGCCTGTTTCTGAGCTTTGACTAGAATGATCCAAGGCTATAAGTACCATGGAGGATACAGTCTACTACAGAAGCTCTCAATAGGAAAAGAAAGCCTACTTCTTCTAATTAACCAGCTCCCAGGGTAGATCAATTAGATACATAATCTCCTCAGTTGTACTATGAGCTACAACAACAATGAATATTTTATCCATAATTAAAATAGTCTCAATATTTATGAAAGCTTAAATGTCACAATGTGCTCTTGTTTTTCACTTTAAGAAAAACAAACATTACACAGAATATTCAGTATTCATACAATAAAAGTATACATTTTACAGACTCCTGTTAACAAATTCAACCACACTGCTGCAAGACAGGTTTGAATGCAAATGATGAGAAATTAATAGATATTTGCTGTGATCTTTTTGACAGTATTACAGTTAAGCTGCCAAAAGCTAGGAGAGAAAGAACACACGTGCATGCTGTATTTGTCTAAAGAATGGTTGTTAAGCAGAGAGCACATTTTGTACAACAGATTCAAGGAAGCAATTAGTGTATCTGACATATAATAGGTGATGGGCAGTGGACTATTATACACTGGAAATAGCTACACCATAGAACTTACTTCACATAGACTGCAATCTTGGGCCTTTGTATATAAAAAGAATGAAAATATCAATGCATCTTGTTAAATTAATAATTTAATGAACACTGCTTTAAACAGAATGGGGATATGAATGTTTGAGTGTTCTCCCTCTTGACTGTCATGAAACTTGTTGGTTTGTGAATAGGCACCAGAGTATGAAATTTCACTTGATTGGTCTGGATTCTGGAGGGAGCCACATTCACTGGCAGTTAATTGAGTCCCATGCTTTCACACTGATATCTTTGTAGGCTAGGTGCCCAACAAATATTAAAAAAAAAGAAGAGGACATTTCAATGGATGTGTTAGAAGATTTTACTATCTGAGAAGAATGTTTGGACTTTGTAGTTCAGCTCTTGGATATGTCCTTTTCATGCAAACCACATATACTTTCCATTAACATGAAATTTTATGATCACATGCTCCCTGCCATTTTTTAAAGTTAGGGGAACTAATCTCTTAAAGGAAATTTGATGGTCTAAGGAATTACAGTTAATGTAGACAAAAGCATGAATTTTCATAAATTCTTGCTAGTGTTTTTTAAGTATGATGATCTCAGCATGATGTAGTATGAAGAGATTCTTATCTCTTAGGCAGAAGAATGACAGGGATCTGAATTACCTTAATTTAAGTAAGTCCAGTTTAAGGCATTGTATTGAGGAGTTATTCCTATTGTCTCTCCCTCAAAACAGATTTGCTATATAGACTTTATTAGTTAAAATTTATTCCAAAGTCTTTCAGGACATAACAGAATATTTTAGCCTGGTTTTTCAATCCTCATTCAGTGTGTTAGCTCCATCACAACTCTAATGAAATGAAAATACTATCTAAATTTGGAAATAAGTGGCCTTCCACTTCTCTCTCACAAATATAAGAATTAGCCAGTTGATCTCAGGCTATGAATGTCTCCAGTTGTGGACATTTGGTGATCTTCTCATCCCTTCAGTCTTTGACAAAGGACTGGACTGTCACCCTGGAAGTGGTATGACAGGGTCAGGCACTCGAAGCTGCAATTTTCATGCAGAAACCACAGCGCCAGAGCCTCATAGCTCATCTTTCCATCTTGGTTTCTCCAAAGCAGAAGCAAGTCTACTTGGTATGCTGGACGGTTGCAATTTTCTTTCCCATTTTTCCTGAGGACACACCATGGCAAGAAGATTGCAAGTTCAAGACCAGCAATTTAATTACTTAGAGAATCTCTGTGTCAAAATGAGAGACAGACAGACAGACAGACAGACAGAGGCAGAGAGATACAGAGAGGCAGATAGATAAAGAGACAAAAAGTAGCTTGATGGGAATTCCTTGGTTCAATTCCTGGTAAAACACACACACACACACACACACACACACACACACACACACACACACACACACAGTACTGGTTTAAATAACTAGAAACCAAGTCAATATAGAGTAACTAATTAAAAAACATATAACAACTTGGAAGTAATACATTTATGATAATGTTGCTGGAAGTTACAGTATTTTCTGGACTAGCTAGGCCTTTCTAATCCTCTGTGCCTTGGCAATTCTCTTTTTCTATCTGGAAATATCCAGTTTTCCCAACTAACATGGAAAACTTGTAATCATCCTGTCCTGTAGCATGGTGGTCTACACTCAATTTCTAAACAAGCAAGACTTGGTTTGCATTTTGCTCCTGTAACTTCACTAGCTCATGATCATATTTAAGCAACTCCCTGTGTCTCCGTTTTCTTGTCTGATTGCAAGTCTCTGTGATGCTTAATTTTTCTTGTCTGCTTGTCTGGGCCATAGTGCCCCCCCCCATTTGGTCAAACATTCTTTAGAGATTTCTTCTGTGAAGTTGGTTTTCAATGAGGTTTACACTCATGTTAGTGAGATAAGAAGATAGGAGTCTGAACATGAATGGGATTCAGGCATTCACTTGGAGCCTTAGAGGAATGAAGGGTGATGCGGGTGGCACAGCAGGAATCTGCTACAGACCCACTCATTTGAACTGCAGTGTTGATTCCACTAGGACATCTAGACTGTGGGGCTGCCTTACTGATTCTGACTTGCTGACCTCCAAAATCATATGAGCAGTTCTTTACAACTCTCTCTCTCTCTCTCTCTCTCTCTCTCTCTCTCTCTCTCTCTCTCTCTGAACATATCCTATTATTCTGCTTCTTGGGAGAACCCTGAATAATATAGGTGTAGGAATAGAACATTCTCCATCAGCCCCCAAACACTTCACAGTACTTGGCATATGATAGGCTAAATAAATTCTACCAATAACATTTGAGAGTAGTTGTGACTGGTTTTATATGAAATGCTTGGTAGATGAAAGAGATCTGATAGAAAAGAAAATAAAATTGGTCTATCCAAAAGGACTACCTTTAATAAAACTTAGTCTTTTGCAAAAAAAGTTTTTGTAATTTTCTAGATGACGTGGCATTGCTCACCTTGTTTTGGCAGGTAGTGATTGAGTTCAATTTGAATAAATATGCTCAGTGCCTTATTTTAGCAATGTGTCAGTGAAGTAATTAAAGATATAAACTTTCTTATTTCATAAAAGATGTTTTAACAATTTAAATGTCTTGAGTTTAAAGTAGTAAAAAAGCTTTGCAAAGGCAACTTTTTCATTTTTCTTTTTTTGGAAATAGGAGCTGCAGTTCATACTTCTCCATGTTCAGTTTTAGAAATATTCTTTGTTGCAAATGACACATGTGCATGTGAGCAGAAGCGGTACTCATGCCCACTATTACATTTGACCAGAAGGAAATGGTTACAATGATTTTAGGCACAATATTTCTCCTAATAGTATCAGTATCTATTTGGGTTCTAGCTTTGACAAACTCCTTCCACTGTCTGAGATTTTCTGTATCTAGTCCTGAACACTATCTGAAACTGGGGCTCCTGGTTTCTCTTCAGATGAAAGAAGACTAGAACTGTGAAAGCTCCATGGTACATTGGAAAATAAACCATCATTTTGTCTAGTTCTACTTGGTACCTGGACTAATATTCTTGGGCTTCTGGTCAACCAAAAAGTATGTATGGAAACTGAGAGGTGAGAAGATTCTTAATTACCTCCCTAATTCATCTTTGGGACCAGACTTCTTTTCTTTCATCACTTAGAAATTGAACTATATTCCTTACATTTTAAGTTCTTGTAAATTGAATTTGGTAAATCCTCATAGTGATTTATTTATTTATTCATTAATTTGTTTATTTCTACTGTCTGACTTATGACCAAAAATCCTAAAGCTTTGAACATGGTTTGTCCTTGCCAAAACTTGTCTTGAGGTATGGTCTCCAACATGGCAGCATTGAGTGGGTGTTGGAAACTTTTGGAGGGATTGATTCTTTCCTTTCGTGCAACAGTGAAACTGGGTGAGTTTATGGTTAGGTAGGATGTAACTAAGTGAGCCTGGTATCTCCCCCAGGTCTTTCTTGCACATGTGTTTGCTAACCCTCGTCATTTTCCTCCATGAATTGAACTGTTTTGAGGCCCTCTCAAGAAGCCAATGCTGATGTCATACTCAGACCTCCAGAACTCTTCTGTTTAAAAGTTCCTGACTTCAGGTATTGTGTTATAATAGCACAAAATAAACTAAAATACTATGGTAAATGCCTACTAATTAATTAAACTTCTTAACATATCAGGGCATTGTTACTCCCAGGTAATGTCCTTAAATTTGCTTCTATGTTAAACATCTTGGCACTATATTGGAATATACTTTCCATTTAAATTTTTGTGTTTAAGAAGATTTGGAATTTTAGTTGACTCATAATATCTATATACACGGAGCACATTGTAATAGTTTGACACCTGTATACAGTGTGTAATGATTAGATCAGGGCAATCGACTTATTTGTCACCTTAAACAATTCTCATTTATTCATGTTGGAAACATTTAAAATTCTCTCTAGTGGCTATGTGGAAACATACAATTGAGTGTTGTCAGCCTCAATTACCTTACTGTTACAGATTATTAGGAATGACTCCTCCTGCCTTGCTATACTCCCGGACTCACTAGTCATTCTCCCTCCTCTCCCATTCCCACCACCATTTCTCAGTCTGTGGAAACCACCGTTCTATTTTCTACTTTTATGAGATTAACCTTTTTAATTTGTGCTTATCAGTGTGAACATGTAATATGTGTCTTTTGTCCCTGCCATTTCACTTAACATAATTTTCTTCAGACTCATTCATCATGTTGTAAATGACAGGATTTCTTTTTTTTCATGACTGGATGATGTTCTCTTTTCTGCATACAACTTTCCTTATCTATGTATCCACTGATGAACATGCAGGTTAATTCTATGTCTTGGTTATTGTGACTAGTGCCATAATAAATGTGAAATAAAGATTTCTCTGGACAACACACTGGCTTTCTTTCTTTCATGTATATATGTTCAGTACTGGAATTGCTGGATCATGTGGTAATCCCATTTCTAGTTAGGGGACATTTCATACTGTTTTTCACACAGAGTGTACTAATTTATATTCCCATAACTGCCGCGTCCTAGTCCATCCACGCCTTGTGACAAGGTCCATGGGTGGAGGAGAGCGCTTCAAGAAATCGCTTCTCCAGGAAAAAGACACCGCATGTGGGAATTGGGCGCGAGGATCTTGTAATGTTTTGTACTGATAATTGTAATTTGTGTAATTCACATATGTATATTTTCATGCAATACTCAATATGAAATCAAAAATAGAAACTCCAGAGGAGTTACTAGAAACCCTCTAGATAACCCCTTTGTGAAAACTAATTGTGAAATTTTACCTTCTGTGAGTAGTATGAGAGAGTTTATACAAAAGCTTTAAATGAAAGAGCTCATGGAGGAGGATTTACAAAATTCCTGTGAGACAACTGCC